>JAWMAG010000029.1:9145000-9520000 GCA_037013455.1 Ceratitis rosa | reverse complement strand
TAATACTAATGGACTGATCTGCGTGATCTGTGTGCACATATACTTATAGATGTGAGCAAAGAACAAGATAATACTATTGTTTAATAGTTAGTAAGACTTACGTAGTGAGATAAGTCCCGTAAAATTCTAATGATTTCGATTCGGTTCTATCACGCTAGAAAAAGTTTGGGAAAAGTCAAACACAGCACTCTGCAACTTTGTGTTAGAGCGCATTGCATACACGAATAGAAAAATAAATTGGATTCAATCCACCGTAAGAAGCAACATCCTACATTCGAGTATGAGCAGCTAACTTGAAACTTTGAATCTGGTTTGATTGTGATCGAAGTGAACAATGAGGTTCGAGTACAAATTCGAGTAGTCGGTATTGCAAAGAATGATAAAACCCCAAACTAAGCACCATCATTATCAAAACATTAAGTTTTTTATTATAATCTTCGCTGCACGAAGTCTTTCACGAACATATCAGTAAGAATGCCTCCAAACAAGCTAAATGCACCACTCTAATATATGCTTGTTCACACTCAAGTTGCATGAGTTCAAGTAAATTTCAAATCAATCGAACCATACATACGATTTTTTCAAATAACTCAGTCTCTGGTCCATTTCCCGGAGAGTAGAGTAATCTTCCTGCTAATCTAAGCGAAAAACTACTGAGATTCGAGTTTTTGCCTGTTTTCTAACCAAACAAGTGTAAGTATACAACGAGTATGAGTATAAATATAAGTATTTCGAACAGCATGTATGTTTACAACCAATTGACTAACTCTCAACAATCAAACGAAATCCGAGGGGTGATTCGAGAGACATCTATCTGATACATACATATAATTTTATTTGGGATATTAAAAGTGGTGTCCTTTACCCCTGTGGTATTTGCAATGAAAAATATATAATCTTTATGAAATATGAATTTAAAAAAACTTAAATTCAAATTCAAAGTATATTCCATTAATATGTACAGGTAAAAATAATTCATTACTAGTATTGCAAAATATGACTTTAATGATTGCGTTCTATAAGTGCGATTGGATTACGCTAGATATCATTAACTCATTAATTGATTAATTTTTACTAGACTAATATACAATATAAAACAATATATTGAGCCAGCAGAAAATATGTAGAAAATCAATTATTTAGCAACTCCAAAATTCAGAACTATGAATTTCGGGATCCCGAGTGACAATATTAGTGGCTTTCACAAAAATCTTACATATATTTTATTGTTTGCTGTACAAATATGCAAGCAAAAACAAAATATGTATTTTGTTAAGTTGTAGGAGTTGTGGCAGGAAACAAAAAGCGCACACATATATAAAAGGAAACAAATAAGTGACAAGAATAATACATATTTTTTCTCAAAAACTCTTGAAATAAAGAACAAGAGTGTATGTCGCCGTAAGCATATGTATATCTAAGTACGTAAGTTATGTGTATGCATACTCATAAATACAATCAGTGATGACATATTTGCGCCAGTGTTTAAAAACTCATGAAAATCGCTTTTCACAAACTTACATGCATATCTCTTCTTCATTTATTTATTTTTTTCAGCGTTTTTACTTGGCTTTTGTATGCCCGTTTAAAGAAGGTCAACAAACATTATCGCAAGGGCTAAAAGTAATTCGCAAAAAGTACTCGAATTTAAAAATAGACAAAGATTGCATAAATATCTTGTCATTCTATTTTTAATTTATTTTTATTAATTTTTTTATATATTCTTTTTGTAATTTTTCATTTTAAATTTTTTCTTTTAAGGAATAAACCACGGAAGGAAGCAGTTTCTCCTTCTTCTCGCTGGTTAGCTGACATATTCCACATATTCACATGGACCAGCTGCTGCTGCTTGCAGTCTGCCCGTGCTCCGATCACTCTCTTTTATTATAACAAGATATAAATCTAGCATGTACTTGTGCGTAAAGCGGTTAATAATGTACAAAAGGCGATTTGTTGTTTTCAGCAGCTGCCTTTCAGTTACTATTGTGGCAGGGCCACACAAAAGCAGTCAGCTACCTTCTGCTTACCTTCATACTCGTATTTATGTACATATCTACCTTCGTCTGCATATAAATAATACATACTTTATGTATTCCTTTCGTTGTTATTTTGGCCATTCATCATTGCAAAATAATTAGGTGTAGCAAATTTCAACAACTCGCTTGTAGAGTGCACATAAAATATGTATGAAATCATACTGATCAATCGTAGAAAGGTTACAAGTAGAAAAAAATGGGAAAAAATAAAATGTTGCAAAAAAATATTTGTATGGCAGCGTCAGCATTGATGTGAGCTTGTTACGCTTACTTCGATTTTCGCATAACGCTTTTGGCCTCCAGCGATATTTTTGCAAAAATCTTCTTAACTTTATTCAGCTATCCATACACACGCCTGAGGTGGTAGCACACGCACCCAACAAAGTCCGCACTGCAGTCTTATCCTGCGCATCTTTTTTGCTTGGTGGTCTTATCTTTGCTTCTCTGCTATTTTTCTTTGCATATTTTTTTTTTTATTTACGTTTTATGTTTTTAAGCATCTTTTACGCAGAACTTATTTTTATTTTCGTTTTTCGGTCCACTTTTCTGCCTGTCGCTTTGCTAAAAGCCTGTTTTCCATTTACCAAGTGTCTTCTCATAGTTACTTTCTCTTGAGTTTTACACTCTTATACCGTTCTCAATGCCTCCTATTTGAGGCTGCCATGCGTTTTGCGTCTCCACACGTTCCACTCGATTATGCGATTATCCATGACGTATTTTTATTGACGTGTAGTATAGTACCTTAGCTGCTCGGCACTGGTGGACTGACCTCTCCCGGCAGTGTCTTTTTGCATCAGAAATACTATTTATGGTATACACATATATATATTTATATGTATGTGTGCCGAGTTTTTAGCTACAATCTAGGCGTTTTCTTGCTTTGTTCTCAAAATCGTTCCGATTGTGCATGAGAATGCTGTTTCATTATGAAAGGCAGCGCATTTCAATGGCTACAAAGGTGAAATACTTTCATATACACATACATATGTATGTATGTGGGAGTTTGAAGCTGAACTTTGGCTTTGATTTGGTTGAGATACTTCTTTTCTAGAACTTATAAAATCTTCACTTTTGATTACCCAGTAACAATACCATATTTATGGTCAGGGTTTGGCAGGAAAGTAAAGCTCCTGTCTCCATACGTGCAACAGCTAGCATTTTTCAAGCGGAATTATTAGTCACCAAAAAGGTTTGTGGATGGTATGTTGAATAACTATGAGAAAATACAGAAAGCAACACTATACTCGGACAGGCCGTCGACATTGTGGGCCCTATCGTCGCCAATAATAGAGTACAGCATCGTCAACAAAGGTTATCAGTACGCTGGCAAACCAACTGAATTTCTCCACAATCTGGGCTCTCGATGATCGGAATATTTTCGGTATCGAACGCGCGGATGAGTTGACCAAGTAAAATAACGAAGCAGGTTTAGTCAAGTGTAACAAAATAAGAAGTGAGAACTTATTTAGTGGGTCCGGGAAAAGTATATGTAGACTTGTCGCCTTAATAATGGATGGCATTAGTCTTGAACATGAATTTAAAATGGGTATGCTCTGTCGCAACCGTTGCGGCAGACGAGAACTGGAGGGAAAGATACCGTTCCCTATACTCGGCGAAGAGCACTAGGAATCATCCATCTGGTACCAAAACTTGAGTGCACAAAAAGAATATTGGATATAAATATTTTCATTGAGAACACAAAATTATTTCATCTCAACGATGATATGTGATAGAGGAAATATTTAAGCATTCAAAATTACTCTTCTAGCTCTAATTGGGAGCGAAGCTAGTATCTCTCGGGCAACACTACTACCTAGTTAATATACCCACTGTGATAAATCTCTCTGAAGCACCCAAAAAATACCATCTTCAGCATTAGATAAGGAGGAAATGATTGATCAGGTCTTCATACTAAAATTGAGCAGGGGAAATGTACGAAAGGTTCCTGACAGTCTGCCTAGTTATTTGATATGAGAGCGAAAACGCAGGAGCATCGATCATCAAATGTTGTATGTAGTACTTTAACTGCATAATCGCGTTGAAAGAGATTAAACAGAAATTGGATAGAATTAACAATATTTCAAAAAAAGCATAATTATAGATAGAAAAAGTAGAAAAAAAGTTAGAGTTAGCAACATAACCTAAAACCTAGAAGAATTTCAGGAAGTGTGAATAGTGGAATTCTTGATTTTATTCTAACCAAGTTGATACCTTGAGAGAGTTAATGCATCCCAACCCTAAGACTTAGATAATTCACAGAATACGTAATCCAACTGCCAACGGCAGACTAGTTCTCAATAACAAACGAGTCCTATCTATGTGACGAATAACCAGTTACAAACACCTCCCCTTAGTGAGTAATACAAATATTCGTTCGTTAAACCGAAGTTTCGTAACAGAGGGTTCTACGGCGAGGAAGCTAAAATTATCAGTCCCAGGGTCTGTATGTTAAATAAATATACATGGGTATATGTACAAAATCTTAGTGGATATGATTCAAATCAATCCGTATAGCAAGTATTCTCTGCATATCTCTCAGAGCTGTTAGGTTACTCAGCCTCAGGGTTCTAAACTCACTAAAAATCTACTCCGTTTGCTTCTGCAACAACAATAAATACTCCAACCAAGTGCTTGATATGACTTGAAGGCATATCATACAATACAAACTCACATATATACATATCTACTAATTTATACATTTTTACCTCTTTGGGATTTCGATGAT
Source organism: Ceratitis rosa (assembly GCA_037013455.1). Taxonomy (NCBI): domain Eukaryota; kingdom Metazoa; phylum Arthropoda; class Insecta; order Diptera; family Tephritidae; genus Ceratitis; species Ceratitis rosa. The sequence continues at coordinate 9,515,239 of JAWMAG010000029.1, read as the reverse complement.
TTGAAACAACCTGCCGACCGTCTAAACAATCAAGAATACAAACCGTACGGACATACCATACACGTGCATACATATGAAAATATGCTCCACCTCGGGGTATTCGAGTCAGTCAACATATATGTATTTATGTTACTCTCTTAACAGCGCAACGTTGACTTAATTCCACGTCTCTGTTGGCGCATAAAAAATTATGAACTCTTTTTTTTTTTTGAATTTTATTTCTACTGCTGTTTGTCGTGGTTCATTTTATATTCACAATTTCTCGACTCTTCGACAATATGACAGCTTGACTACCCGATTTTCGGTCACAAATACAATCAGATCAAAGGAAATACATATGAACATATCGGCTGTCTTGTGTTGCACATAAATTTTCAATTCGTTACGTTTAATTTGTGATGCTGTAATGCATTTCAACGGCAGCAACAGCAATGACAACAAGAACAAGCAGCAGTTTGTATGCGTTTAGATCACGATTTTCTACTGAGCGCTGTGTTGTGTTGTTGTATTTTAAAAGTGGTGGTTTATTAAGGTATTTTTCTTTGTACGTAGTTGTTGTAATTACACTAAATCAGTCTTTAAGGCAATATATTCGCATTATCGGAAGAGCCGTGAGGCCGTTAGGCATCTTTTATTTTTCTATACCTTTCATATACATGAAATGACGAAATTAAGTAAGTACCAGAAGAAGGAGAGAAATACACATCAAAATTTATACCGATATGATCAAAATGACGATCTGAGTTGATTTTTCAGATATTTGTACCCTACATGAATTTTTACATTTAAATGATCATTGGCTTTAATCGGCCAGATCGGGTTACCGTAACGTATATACGATGGAATTTTCGGATTTGAGCTTTTCGGTCATAAATCTCCTGCCTTTAGATTTCGTGTTCCACATACATATAATATATTAGTACTGAAAATGGTCTAGATCACTACACATACAGATCTCCTGAGGCGATTTCTTTAGATATGAAGCCTTAATCAAAACTTCGTCCAAAAGGCAATTAAGAGCATGAATTTTGATACTATATTATGTATTCGTATTTTCAAATCAATATTGTCAACGAAAATCATCGACCAATGGCCAATTGATCTGACCCAAGCGAGTTTTTCGTACTATAAAAATTTGCTATTCTACACACTAAAAGTCAAATAAATAGTGAGCCTGAAAATCATTGAAACCGAATTTTGCTTTTTCCAATAAACTAGATATGATTATGAAAGGTATGAAGACTTCATCATGGCCGAAGAGAGCACTTCTTCCTTTTTTTAATTGTTTTTTCTTCCTTCCAGATGCTGCTTTAGTGGATATTTTCGATTTTCCAGCGTTCTTAAGCCATTAAAGCGCATAGTTTTTATTAAAAATATGTTATTTGATATATGTATGTATGTACATGCACATAGATATGTATATATGCAGGTATGTATGTATGCGTGTGTTTATGCAAATTAACCACTTTCTTTTTCTCTTCATACCAGCTCTCAATTCCATCCCTGTTCTTATGCTGCAACTACCCATCTTACATAGCTAACGTCTATAACACCCGACTGGAACAGCGATGTAGTATATACACGAGCTATCGACGCTGCGAACGGCGGCAAAATGTTTCGTTAGCAAATTTCATAATTTATATGTTCGAATATAAACACCAATCAAATATACCTACATGATCTACATGGTAATAAATATTAATTACGAATTCAGTTTTCTCTTCTTTTAAAAAAAACTACACATTACCTCAGTTTATTTAGTATTAGTTTAAAAAAGTCAGTACTGGCAACCTTGTATAACAGCGAGAAAAGTACCGAGCCGGTTTTACGGAAAAAATCAAATCGCCGCTGCTTTCTATGGGACCACCGTCAGTAACGGCATGGGCAAGCGGTGACAACTTTTCTTTTACGTGGCGCTCTCATAAGATAGGTTGCTATGGACGGAAGGTAGTTGCAGCATTATTCGCAAGCTCATTATCCTGTTTTTTTCGTTTATTTCCTTGTTACCTCCTCCCCTACTCTAGCTTCTTTATTATTTTTGTTCTTCTTCCTGCAGACTGTTTGAATTTCTGGGAAATTTTTAATTTGACGTGTTACTGTTATGCCGTGATTTCCCGAAAATTCTGCCAACAGCAAGCGACAAGCGGACAAGTAAGAGGCGTACATGTGTATACGAGTTTGTGGCATGAACACCGTTTGTGGCACATTCAAAAAGTTAAAAAACAAATGGGCGAGTCTGCCTTTTTTGGCTTTTCAAGCATAAACGCTTAGGCATTTGCTGGTCACCGATTCGGTTTAATGCACACCCACTTTTTTTTTTGTTTCCTTACCGACGCTTGGCAGTTGGCAGCTGTTGATAACAACAACAACAGCAACAGCTTTGCGTATTTGTTGTTTTCTCCACTCATTTTTAGCATCAACCTTCCGCTGCGACGGTTCTAAATGGCAGCAATGACATTTGTCTGCGCGTGTGTCTGCCTGCCTTTCAAGTGGCATGCCACTTACTCATTCATTCACCACCAACGCTAGCTTTGACATTATGCTTTACACTATCTACTGTACGTAATGTTAGGATTGTTGTTAATTTTACAATTTTTATTTTACTTTTTGGCTTCATTATACTGTTGATATCCGCTCTGTTATTGTTGTTGTTTCTGTTGTGCACTTTTGTGGCACTTTAGCGCGTTGGGCAATTATTACGACACCACTAATTGTTCGGCATGTTGTGTCATTTTTAAAGCGATGTAGCAGCAGTGGCAGTGGAACCAAGCCAACACTAATTGCACCAACAGTGCATCAGAACAACGCCAACAAGAAAAACAGAAAAAAGGCAGTTCCCGACCATGCCATGCCTTCCACGAAAAAACACCGAATTTAATAATTTAATACTTTTACACACTTTAGGTAGTCCTTTTAAAAAAAAATTATTAATACATGAATTTTGGCTCCAAATTGCATAACTGAACAACAGTTATATCATATGTATATTGTTCTTAACTAGTCACTTCAGGAGATTTTAAACAAAAATTTCGTTTTTGAACAATCTGTTTGTATGAGTGCTATAACTTATAATAAACCGATTCTGTTTATTTTTATTGTTGACTTTATTCCTTCCATTGATGGAGTAATCACTCAAAAAATCTTTTTTGATCAAATGGCCGTATGGTCGCTATATTTAACCGTTACACATTTGTTCATGAAATTCCAAGTATGCAATAAATCAAATGTTTATAAATATTGTACTTAATTTCAACTCTTTAGTTGCTTATATGGCGAAGTTATAACCAAAAATCTCATTGCTAATGTAACGAAGTTATAACCAAAAATCTCATTTTTGAACAGTCTTGTATTGCCACTATATGTAACGGTTAACCTTTATTCATGAAATTCATAGTATACAATATACGAAATGTTTGCAAACGGAAAACTTAATTTCTGCTTTTTAGTTGCTTATACAGCTAAGTTATAACTAAGAGTCTCGTTTTTGAACAATAATTTGTATAAGCGGTATATGTTGTAGTAAGCGGAAGGCGATCATTTTTGTATAACTACTCTAAGGTTATGAGATTGAAAAAGCATTTTAAATTTCATATTCTCAACTGGCTCATTTCGTGCGTTATAACACAAAATATAATTTTGAACAAATAGTTGTATGGGAACTAATTGATTTTTTCTCAGGTACCTAATTTCATGTGCTTAACAGCTAAATTTTCGTTATTATAATGATTCCAGCGAAAAGTTAAATCCACATAAAATAAAAAATATACTGTTAAAAGAAAAAACAATATTTAATTAATTATTTATTAAAATAAAATATGGTATTCATTTTTTTTATAAATGATTAATAATAATTATTTTTATTTATTATATATTAAAAATCTTTGTACACACAAATTTTATTGGCATTTTCCTGTTCATAAATGGTATATATAATTTTTTGCAAGTTCATGCGCTTTAATTTCGCACGAGAATGCCCTTTTTGCTTCTCGCTTGTCTGACTGTAAATTTCGGCGCACTTGGCCTCTGTGAAGGCAAAATGGCATAGAAATACACACGCACACATACACACACACACATACGTGAAAGCCAGTTTACAGTTAGTGCATTTGATTTGAATTTTTGTTGCATATTTCTTTGAAACTGCTGACAAATAGTTTAAGTATGCGGTGTTGCATGCCTCAATCATACCGCCGTTATGCGCTCAAATATGAAACAAACCCACATTTGCTTACACTTACCGGCTTATTGCATGTGTTTGTTATTTATAATGTTAGTGTTGTATTTTCATGAAAATATCATTTATTATTTTTTTTCTTCTATTTTTTCATATTTTGAGTTTTCAGTCTTATTTTACCGCATTATTTCTGGTATTTTTGAAACCAAGGGGTGCCTTACAGGCAAGAAATGCTTTACTGTAACGGCTGCCTTTGCTGTTTGCCGACGAATGCTATTATATATTCATACTTTCATACATATACATACTTATGTATATATGTATATATGTACATATGTTTATCTCGGCACCTCAATGGGAGCAGAGTGCTGTGCTGGTTGCTGCTGTCAAGTGTGTGTGAAGTGTCAGAAACCATAATTAGTCAATTTCGAGCTGTGCCACATATGTTTTGTATTTATTCATTTTGTGTTCATTTCTGTTTATTTGCCTACAAAAAGTTGTTATTCATGCACGTACATATGTACATGAGTACCTGCTGCTGACGGCATCTGCTATAGATAATTGTAAAAGACTTGCCAAAGCTTTGATTACATGATTATTGTTTAATTTATAATTCATTTATGCTCGTTTAGTTGTTAATTATTATTTATTAGTAAAATTAACACAATCACACCTTGAAATACCGATGAATATGATAATAACCAAATGTCATGAGGTATGTACGAGTATGTTCTTCGAAGGTAAGAGATGTGAAAATTTGCATCTGTTGTTGATAGATCTAAAAAGGAGCTGCCAAATATATGATATGTTTGTAACCAGATAGAGAAGAGCTACTTAGATTGAATATAAAAGATAAATAAATAACTTCGAGCTTTCACATAAGCCATTTAGTATTAAGTTGATCATGGTTGAATTATGCCTTTTATCAATTTTTCAAAAAAAAAAATTTTTTTGTTTTTATTATTTGTTAAGTTGAAGTTTGTATTATCTTTTGAAAAAGGATTTATTCTTAAAACCAAACAAACCATAAATCAATTTTGTTTTGCACTGAACCTGCAAAAGAACGCCAAGTTGCTTAACGATTTACTTAGAGAGCACTAACAAACACATCCTAGTTGAGCTGAGATAAGCGGTTTGCGTTACATACGCTCAAAACACACACATAGCTCATCTAGTTAATTAGCGCACCTTCTTTCTGTTCCTAGCGTTGCTAAGGTTAAAAAATGTTCGAATAATTTCTTCAGAAAATAAGTTTGCATGTATTATGTAAGGTTATCCAACTGCATGAGAGTTGACTTTTATATTTCGGTATTTGGCAACCCTAGTATTGAAATCTGCCAACTGGCAACTTTATCGTAAAGTTTTGACGAGCATTATTTGTGTTGCTAACAGTAATTTACTTTTTTACAACTTTCGGCGTGAATTAACTCATTAACAGTGCAGCGATGAACTTAGTTTAAGTTTTGGCGAAGAAGCTTCATCAAGGATCAATATTTATCGATGGTGTAGTTAATTCAGTTGGGGCCGTAAGTCACTTGAAGACGAATTTTATGAAGGTCGTCCCAAATCAGTTGTTACTTCGAAAGTTATTAATGTTGGGAAATTGAAATTGCAAGATCGTCATATGGCCTATCATAAGATCAAGGTCTTACTGAAGACAGCATACATTCAATATGCGTGATGATTTCACTGTTGGAAAATTTTTTTCACGTTGGATGCCACACTATTTGTTAATCGCTCAAAAAAACTCTGGTCTCTTGGTTGAAACACGTCTATCCTATCCTATATAAAAGGATGATCGCCTCAATAGAACAACTTATAATAGCAATACAGGGAAAATACAATACTAGTTGTTAACTAGAATGCAACTGTTATGCAGTTTTGCACTAACTAGTTCATCTTCCGTCAATTTTCCATGCAAGCAAGTGGTACTTTTTACACGGTGATGTCCTACGTGCTGACAAATTTTCCGACTAGTGATCTCTAGTGATACTCGAACAGGGATCCTTACGCGCTACATCGATAACCTCTAAATATTCGGATATCATGAGAATGTTCAAATTAACCTCATTTTAAGCAGAGCAGGGATTAGTAAAGGTGTTTATTTATATTTTTTAGAACAAGTAATCAGCCATTTAAATGCAAAAAAAAATTATCGCTTTTCTGTGGAGTTAATCCATAATTTATATATAGGTATATACCTATACACATATATATATTTTTGAGAATGATTGCAGCTGTTTTTTTAAACAAATGACACATAAATAGATGATTATGCCAACCACAATTATGTAAATTCACTTATTGATGTTTATGGTTTAATTAACTCAATAAGGATAAAGGCAAATGCATAAATAAATAAATGCAAATTTTGGTAGAAGTTTATTTAAATTATATAAAATAACATGTATGCTTGTATAAACAAAAGCAATTTAATAATACGCGACATAAGGCAAATGAGACTCATTAACTCAAAATTGCTAAAGCCGAATAAAAATGTCCTGCAGGAAATTAGAAATATTAAATAAACGTATTTTTTTTAAATTTTTTTAAATGTTTTGTCACCAAAACATTCGAATTTTTAAAATATATGAATTTAATCATTTTATCATTTTAAATTGTTATTATTTATTATTGTAATATTTATAACATGTCCTGCTTTGCCAGCTAATTGATTCGCACTACCAACTGTTAATCTAGTCAATGTGTACCTAAAGGGCATTTGTGTTATTAGAAAACCCGTTAACAATTCACAAAATGATAGTACTTGTTTACTGATGCAACAACAAATTATTTATAAATAATACCAAATTGTTGACACAATTAGTAATATTTTATTTGCATTGAATAAACTACCCTATAATTGTATATTAAGCGCATACATACATACTCGTACGTAGAATATCCATTTAAATTTAGAGAAAAATGTTGTTATAAATTTGTATGTATCTTTGTAAGACTCACTTTGGTAATTTAGGCAAATAAATATATCTGAGATCAATTTACATAGAATATCATTGGCAGGATAATAGTGTCATAATATTTATTTTGTATGTTTGTATGTGCTTGTGTCTGATGCAAACGTAAATATTGAACGTAAAACAAAATTAATTAAAAGTTGATAAACAAAAGTCAACAAAACCAATTGATGAATGCAAATGACAATTGGTTTATGTAGGCAATGAAAAAGAGCTACAATGACATACTTATACGCACCGCGATGTGTAAATTATCAGTGAAATATGTATATTACCATAAATATGATGCAATTGGTTAATGTTGATTTTCTTTTTGACAGATGTAAATTTTAATGTGTAAAATGATAATTGGAAAAAAACATTTAACAATTTTTCAGCTTTCTCTTTACTGAGCGAGTTTTTCACGCTTTCCAGGATTTAAGGTTTACATTATACAGTTGATTGCTGAATGAATGAAATTTAAAAGTTGAGAGAGAGAGAGATAACTATCTTGCAGTGTCCCCTTCTCACTTTCGAATTATAATTCATAAATTTTTCTAGAACAAAGCGATATAATTTGATTGCAACTCAAGCTGTGAATCGCGTTTCAGTGTTCAATGGAGGAATTTTTGTGTTTTTTCTGCTCATGAATGACTAGATTATTAGTTTGTTTCCTGCTATAAAATTATGATTACACTTTTATCCACTTTCTCGACTAACCAAAGTACCCTAGTAAACAGGAGAAATCTAGCGACATAAATGTTGCATGTAAAAAGTATATAAATTTGCTTGCATAGTAAATGTCGCGCAAACATCATGGCATGGTAGCCAAGTAACTTGGACACACAATTTTTTGTTTGCTCGTTTTTTGGCACAGTTTCCTACAGAATTTAGCTGTCAATTTTAATTGGCAACTCGCTACTGTTGCCACCATTACATAGTTGCCTGACGCTACGGCGTAAATAAAAACCAGCGAAACGCAAATGCGGTAATGAGAGCAAAAATTACAAAAAAAAAATGGTAATTACAATAAAAAAATGAAATAATTTATGGTACATTAAAATAAAAAATACAAATTTAAGTAAAATAAAAAAACGAAATATGTAATATCAAATAACATAAAAATAAATTAAGGAAGATGCACACATAATTAAAATATTGTGAAATAAAATAAAAAAGGAAAATAAAATAAAAACAGATAAAAAAAAATAAAAAAAAAAATAAAATAAAAAAAAAATAAAATAAAGATATAAAATTTTCAAATCAAAAATAAAATAAAATTAAATTAAATGAAAAATAATACGATATAAAGTAAAATAAAAACAAATATAATAAAATAAAATTATAATTGTGTTTTTTACACATACTGACCTCAAGCCAGCAAACAATCACAGGTATATAAATAAAAAATAAGGTAAACAAAAATTAAATTAAACAAAGGAAAATAAAATAAAATAAAATAAAATATTAAATAAATAAAATTAAATTAAACTAAATTAAATAAAAAAATTTAATAAACTAAATTAAGTTAATTTAAATTAAATTAAATAAATTAAGTTAAATTAATTAAAATAAAATAAGTAATCACAAAATAAAACAAAATAAAGTGAAACTAAGAAAAGAGTAAAAGAATAAAATATAACAAAATATATAATATAAAATTAATTTAAATAATTAAGTAAATAAAATAAATTAAAGCAAAATAAAGAAAGTACTCCTGCTATACTGAAATTAAAGTAGAGTACAACAAACTTTAATTAAATTATGTTGAACTCAAATGGACCAGCACACCGAAAATAATTGAATTTTAAATGCAAAAAGTTGTTTTGGTTTAGTCTTAATTTAGTTTAATTTCATTTTTGTGAGCTCATAAAATTGCACTTAAATACAAAAAAGGAGAAGATTTTATTAATAATCACTAACTTGCCTTGAAACATGTATGCAAAGATAGTGAGGAATGAAAAAGTAGCAAAAATGTGGCAAAGAAAATTAAATGAGTTTTTTCTTTTTGATTTTCTGATGAGATTTTCTTGAAAACACATTTTTGATGAGAATTTTTCTTAATTGCAATTAAGTAATAGACCAAAGAGAAAACTATATATTAATTAGAAAAAAACAGACAGAAATGATCTCAACAAAAAGCATAAAAACAAAAATGAATATAGAACGTGGCAGCATACAAATTAAACAGGAAGTGAATGTATTTGTATGACGACTGGAAATTACAGGCAAATAGCAAAGCGTAATAGTGTGGGATTGAAGACTTTGGGCAATCAATTTTTATTTCCAAAGCATCCCATCAAAGCACATTTAGAAATAAACGGGTTGAAATGGATTAGTGGCATGCTAACAGCCAGAGGGGTACCTACACAAACAAACTAGCGGACACAAACACATGTACGCACCTTTTATTGACAGATTTTCCATATGAACTATGGAATAGTAAAGGCTATGACATTCATCAATAGAAATGGGTAGTGGCTGGTAAAATATAAAGAAAAAATAAAATTCAAAACAGTTTTTGTTATTGCTGCTGTTGCTGCTTATATTGCTGTATAGCAGAGTTGCACTCAATTTAAGCCAAATAAATCAATACAATTGGACAGCATGCGGCATTTTGGTTGCCACAACTACAGGTGCATGTGCGTATAAATATACAACAGCAAATAGCAAAGTTGTGGCAACCATTAGAGAAAAATAATAAAAAAATAAAAGAATATAAGATAGTCTCAACTTCGGTTGGGAGCAAACACTACTTGCTTTACTCTGTATGTTGTAACGAAAATAAGTTAATTCAAAGAGAAATGGATTAAATTAAACAAATATAGAGTACAATGCAATAAAACTAAATAAAATAAAATAAAACAAAATAAAACATAACAAAGTAAGATGAAAAAAAATTAAATTAATAAAATAAATAAAATCAATTAAATTAAAGTAAAATAAAATAATAGAAAAATAAACTTAAATAAAATAAATTAACTTAAAGCAAAAAAATAATTAATAAAATAAAACAAAATCATAAAAATTAAAAAATTTAAAAAATTGAAAAAATAAAATAAACTAAATTATAATAAAATTAAAATATATAAATTAAATGAAAGTTAAAGCATATTAAATAAAATTAAATAATATAAAATGAAACAAAATAAAATAAATGAAATAAAACAATGTAACAAATTGAAAAAATTAAAAAAATAAATTAAACTAAAATAGAATAAAATAAAATAAGATAATATAAAAAAAATATAATAAAATAAAATAAAAGAAAAGAAAATAAAATAAAAGAAAATAAAATAAAATAAAAAAAAATAAATTAAAAAAAATAAAATAAAACAAAATAAAACAAATAAAATAAAATAAAACAAAAAAATAAAATAAAATAAAACGAAATGAAATGAAATGAAATAAAATAAAATACAATAAAGTAAAACAAAAAAAATAAATAAAAATAAAGTTATTAAATAAAATAATTCAACATTAGTACTAAACAATTTAAACAAAATGAAATATAAGATAAATAAAATAATTGGAGTTAAATTAACACAAAATAAATTATTTTAAAATACTACATTTCATTGCCAAAGATCCTATTTATTCCAAAATATTTACCTATGAATCATTAATGAGTACTTGTAAATATTTACCTAAAATTTATTCTTGTTAAAATTTGAACAAATCTAATATACCCAGTAGCATAGCTGGCGTTCGTCGGACAAAAAAAGTGCCAAAAATGCAACAGCCGCATCGGTCATGGTAATACCAGCAATACACGACTATTTGTGCTAGCAAATTTGTTTACTGAGCAATATCTATATAATTTGTGTGTGTGTAAGAAACAATTGAAATTTGTTGTCGAATAAATGCAACAAATGCTGCACTTCTGACGGCTCTTGCTGCTGCTATTGCTGTTGCCGTTGCTCTATACCATGCTGCTGCTGCATTTGTTGCATGCATGAATGCACGCCAAACCAACACATGCATATACACTCCCAAACATACATGCATATGTACACATGTGCACGCAAAAGCAAATAACAAGCAATCCAACTGATCTGTAGGAAAAATGCTTGCTTGCATGAGCAAGTGCTTACACTCGTACTTTTCAAATTTGTTTACTTTTCACAACTGCCAACCTGCACACACACACACACTCACGCTCATATATGTGTGCATGTATTTGTATTTTTATTTTATCTACCTGTAGAGAACAAATATTTTTACGTACTTACAATTTTGGTAGAAAATTTTTTTAAAACTTTTCGTTCAGTTCTTTCCGGATGAGACAAGTAAACTGACAGAGCTCTGGTGGAGCCACACAAACTCATAAAAAAAACCCGTATTTATATATACATGTGTTGGTGATGTTGGTGTTGCTGCAGCAACATAGAGCAGTTGTGGGTACTTAAAGCAAATCATGCATTAAAATTTTTTAAACTTCTGTCGAATTGTATAGCACACATACCCCATTCTTCGACTGCACAATTTACCTCAACGACCGCGCTTTTGTCATAGTAACGGCATAGCAATGAGTGTTTTGTAGCTATGCACGCTTCACATACTCATTTCAGTATATCTTTGCTCCAAAATAGTCCATTCATGATGCACATGTTCATTTGTATTGTGATTTAAGGGCGCCCCTATGAAGCGAACTTAAATGACGTAGATGATTTAAAGGATTAAAATCGCCTTTAATCGTAGAGAATATTGACTGATTTCAAAGTGCAGAGCTTGACACTCGTTTCCTAAAAATCAGCTTCAATGAAAACTAGCAGCACGCATCGTATGCGAAGCTTCACTTTTATAGATCACCACCGTAAACGTTTTAAGGGCTCTGATTTAATTTACGTGTTATTTCTGAAACTTTTTTTGGAAAGATGTCGTTGCTTTGCTGGTTGCTATTTTTCAAGATACCGCGGATTTGGACGCCGAAGAAAGAGAAGGTGCATGGAATCAATGATATCTTGCACAAGCACCTGGATAGCGCCTATGAGCACTTCTCCGGCCGCGATATAAAACTCGTGCATGACGATTTTAATACTGATTTTGATAATCGATTTTGTCGGGGGCTAAAGTATGTTCGGTGCAGATTGTTGTCTTGCCGAAGTCACAATGCTGCAATCAAAACAGACAGATAGTGCAAAGAATATTGTGACGATCATAGAGGTCGATGTGTAAGAAATAGAGAGAGTGAGAGAAATGCTGAGAATCGTAAAAGGTATGTCGTATTTTTAGACAGAAAAAGGAAGATTCCTAAATGCGTGAATAAAGGTTCTATCAAACGACTATGATGAAACTGGTTGACAGATCGCGCTCATTTTTGGCAGAGTAATTAAGGACAGTGCTACCAACTTAACAAAAAAAAAAGAATTCGGTCACTGACCCTACCCTACATATGCAATTATACGATTACCCATACATTCATAATTAACCTTGTACGAGTATGTATGTATTCTTTATGCTTACATAAAAAAAATTCTTGTACTCTCATAAAAGCACACACACATACATATATAAGTTGTCCTGCATTCCTTTGGTTGCAACAGTTTTACCATATTTGTTTAGCTAATTTTTTTGCTTGAAAATTCCAACCACACTTAACTTGATTTAAATTAATTTAAAAAGTACAAAAGCAACAGCTGTTGCTGCTTTTATTATGGCTTTCGTTTGTAACAGTTTTACATGCAAAAATTTGTTTTCTCTTCTTCTATGTTAAACCAAAGGGTATTTCGGGTGTTTAATTTTAATTTTAATCCTGGTGAATTTGTATACAAAACAAGTTAGGAAAATGATTTCAAAATGCCCTTTATATGTAATAAAAATAAAATTTTTTGTTTTGTTTTTTTATTTTTAGTGAGAAATGAAGAAAATATGAGGACAATACATGAATACAATACATTTAAAATTCATTTAATTATTGCTTTAATTACTTTTCGAGGATGTAAATAATATTTATGCTACAAAAATCTGTATGTATGTGTAATATAAACATTCCTGTAAGCAAATATTTCTATTTAAATCCGTTTTTCATAAACTTGATTAAGCGTTTTTCACCATTTTCATGCTCTTACTAGCCTAACAATTGGATTTAAAAACAATTATTGTGCTCAACAACATGAGGCAAGTATGTTTAACTGCAATTTAAATTGCAATCAAGTACTGCAGGGCAGAATAAAAAAACAAAAGCAAAAACAAATTCTTACATATTTTTCAACAAATTTCTTTCTGAACTTCAATTTTTACTATCTTTTTTTGCTTCAGTCAATCCATCTGTTAAAAAAAATACTTGAATGCAAGTAATTAAAGCACCGGCAAATACAAAAAATTGCGCAAAAAATCTAAATATTCAACCAACTTAATTGACAACACTTCTACCTCTCCCGTACCACAGGTAAACCCCATCAATATATACATAAGTCCTGATTTCTATATGTACAAACAAATTTTCAACATAATCACACATTTTTCATTTGGTTGCTCTTTGGATATTGCTATCCATACATATATCTTTTAGGGCAACGATAGAAAAAAAAACTAGTATACCATAAAATTTTTCAATTACAATCAGACAATTACTCAGTTTCGCAAGTGTATTTAAAGTGTGTCCGAAACATCAGAACCAGCGCAGTAAAAAGGGAAATACATAAAACTACCATAAATGAAGTATGTAAATATGTTCGTAGGTAGAAAAAAAGGAATGTTGCTAAAGCATGAATAGTCAACTATTTACGTACCAATTTGTTGCGCTTTGTTTTTTTGTTCTTGTTGTTTTTCTGCGCACGATCCATTTTCCTTTATTGAAGCAACAGTGATGAAGAGCAATTAAAAAGCACGAAGTCTCCTTTATTGCATGAAATAACTTTGTATGTACTTAAAGGCATTTTTTCGAAATCAAAGGTTTCAAAAATTTTAATTTTATTCAACTTCACTTCAATTTAATATAATTCGATTTATTTTATTTAATTGATTTTGTTTTCCTTAATTTCTTGATATTTATTCTAATTTTATCTATTTTTTATACTTTATAATAAGTAATTATTATTATTAGGTAATAACATTTTTTTTTATTTTGTTTTGTTTTCAATTTTGTTATACAATATTTATTTTATATTTATTACTTTAACTATGTAACTAAATTTTTTTATATTTTGCTTTTTAAAAATTTTAAAAAATTTTAAAAATTTTTAATCTGATTTAATTTAATTTAATTTAATTATATTTTATTTAATTTTATGTTATTTAATTTTTTATTTATTTATTATATATTTCTTCATTTTATTTTTTTTATTTCATTTCTTATCATTTTATTTTATTTTATTTTAATTTAATTTTATTAATTATATTTTACTTTATATAATTTTATTTTATTTTATTTAATTTTGTTTAATTTAAATTAATTTAATTTTATTTTATTTTATTTAACTTTATTTAAATTAATTTAGTTTTGCTTTATTTTATTCTGTTTTAAGTAATTTCATTTAATTTAATTTAACTTAATTTAATTTTATTTTATTCCATTTAATTTAATTTAATTTTTTTTATTTTATTTTAAGTAATTTTAGTTTATTTTGTTCCTATTTGTTTCATTTTGTTTGATTTAATTTAATTATAAATTCTATATTTTCTGTATTGCAATTAAATTTGATTTTATTTTATTATAATTTATTTCATTTCCTACTGTTTTTTTTTAAATTTCATTATACACTATTTCCTTTTACTTATTCTATCTTATTTTTTTATATTATTTTATCTTAGTTTTATTTTAGTAAAATTTTTTATTTTATTTAATTTTTATTTTATTTTTTATTTATTTTTATTTTTTATATACTTTTCTTTATTTTATTTTAGTTTAGTTTGCGTTTTTATTTTCTTTTATTGTAATTTATTTTAGTTTATTTCATTGTGTTTAAATTAAATTTTTAATTTGTTTTAGTTTATTAATTAATTTTTTAAAATTAATTTTATACCATATTATTTAGTTGTTTTACTTAATTTTAGTTTTGGTTATTACATGTATTTAATTTTTTTATTTGTTTTATTTTATTTAAATTTAATTTAATTTATGTTAATTAATTTAGTATGTTTTTATTTAGTCCCAAAATTTAGCAAACATTTGAAATACTATATACTTGATTATAATCTGCATTTTCCTACACTAAAAAACATTTAGTACCCGCACTTGCATGTTGCACCACAATTTGCATGCCACAAATATTTTTTAGCACTTGTTACCTTACACGCAGCGACGTGTGCTAATTGAATTTTTCTGCACTAATTTTTTGTAAATAATTACAAACATGTTTTACTGTTTTAAATTATACGCTTTATTGTTGTAATAACACACATTTTTTCATTGTTGTATGCCACACTACTCTATTTGTGACAACACGCATGCCTTACATTTCTAGGCAAGTACATAAGTTGGCTCGCAGTAATTATGTGTCCGCAGTAAAAGCAAAAATTATATGTAACACAGTAACATGCAACCCATAGTCGTCAGAAAGTGACAAGGCATCGAGGAAAAAATACAAATACGAATTTTTATGAGTTTTGGCTTTCTTTTTCAATCAGTTTATTGCACCCAGTTTGCACTTTATTAATTTTAATTACCTTCGCGCCGTCGATATGGCGAGATAGTAGTAACGGCGGCGATTTTTTAAATTTATTTTATTATATTTTTTAGTATTTTATTATTATTATACTACTACTTATATACATATATGCATGAACCAGTTTTAGTTTCCTATACCGTCCTTGTCTGATCCTTATGCAACTTGATTGCGTAAATTTCGTTGCTTATGTCGGCGCGTTGTGGCGTGTGCGCATACTTTTGATGTAAATTTTGCCACTTGCCTCACAACCGCTCTAGCACTGTTTAATGCCGCATAATAAGATAAGCAACATGCATGATTAAAGCGATTTGGTGCAACTTTGTAGTTAGTAGTTCCCTGAGTTAGCGAAAATGGGCATTACATTGATTGGTGAAATGTGTTGGGGAAAGTGAGGAGTGAGTGTTTGTCTGCAGTGATACACGCCTCTATTGGGCGAAAAAAGTGCGGTGAAATGAGAAAGTTGTAAAAGGAAATGTTTGAATGGTGAGCTAAGAGAAGACAATATATTTTTTCAACATAACAGACTTTTACAAATAGAAAAGCAGTCGTTAACATTTTGAAATCTGCATATAGAGAATATTTTTGTTTGCACAAGAAGTGTAATCTAATTGCCTTTTAGTAGGGCTGACTTGTAACTTCTTGTATAAAAACCTCTTCAAAGCTTATTGGGATTACGTCCTTGCAGTAGTTTCTTACAACGTACAGGTCCTTTTGAAGTAAATTTGTCGCTGTTCTCAGAGTAAGCTGTCACACCAAAACCATTGCTGTTCAATTTCTGAATCAGCGTTTTTACTGTGAGGCTAAACCTCAAAACGGTGGAGATAAAACTTTTCCTTGAAGGGTGCCTCCTTTGATGTGTCTCTTCTTACATTCATGAGGGTTGTGCTCCCCTCACGCTTACAGACTTTGCAGATTTCTCTACAGATTTTGTATAGAGAACAGCATGTCTTTAGTTATTCACAATTAAGAAAGGAAGATGTTTGACATCCTGAAAATACATATAATTGATAACGAATTTATCGGTATCGGTATCCTTATAATTAAAAAAGTCTTCGCGATTTTTATAACAAGGAGGTGTGATACTCTTAAAAAGCCGGTGAAATACTCAAACTGGTAAAACAAGACCGGCATGCTTGCGCAGGCATCACTCACGTGCCCCATGAATTACCGTAAAAAAAACTTTGACAGACCCAATTAACATTACTGAAAGGCTTCTGAAACGGGACCAAATTGAACCTTTTCTGAGCGACTCATCACGGGTGAAGAAAAATTGGTGATTAAAGGCCGGTGATACCCCACAACAACTTCAAAGTCTAAATTGATGCAGAAAAGGTGATGGTAATACATGATGGGTTGGGCAGAATTAAATTGAATTTTGCAATTGATCCTTCCAATTCTAGTGTTTGTTTATATTTTTATTCACCGTCAACGATAATTATGAAGAAAATGAAACTGCAAAAGATCATAGATAATGAAGGTGATTAACATTAGTTTTTAATAAAAAATAATCGTTCAAAAAAATACGCAGAAAAACTCATGTAAATACCTAACTTTTCCACCCGTCCCTCTATATTTCAATTCTCCTAACTTTTAATAGAATATAAATAGGATTAATCTTGTCTGCTTTTACGAATATATGTAACTTAAGAGATTGTGATTCTGAATAATATGCAACAAATTACGATGAAGGCGATGTTCCAAAGATCCTAATATGATACTAAACCTAACAGTATGCTCTAAAATAAACAAATATTTTAGTGAATTACTTTCCATGTTAAAAGCTCAACAATCAATTCTCGGCGTGTTTGAACGAAAGAGCTTCTTAAAACTTGCCAAAAAGAATATATCAACTGCACTAATTTATTGTTTTTTAATTTCTCTTAAAATGATCGCATAGGAAATCTGTTTCTATTAAATCTCGTATATTTTAATTTACAATAATTAAAATAAAAACTTTATAAAAATCTCTACAAAAGCTGTAGCTCAACTGAAAACAATAGAAGTAATAACAATAATGCCAAAGCAGAGAGTTATATATGTATATTTACAGCAAGGAAGCCCTTCGGCGTGCACATTTTTTCAAGGCGATTTTGCATAAATTAAATTTCTTTTACACAAACGCATTCATGCAACACAACACACCCTTTTTAGCAGAAGAATAAAATAAAAATAATATAAAAAATTACAGTATAAAGGGTTGAATGCAGTTTTGGCTGGTTGGGGCGTGCATACATACATACAATACATATATATGTATATATGTGTCAGTCCATATATTGAGTTTACTTTGCAATTATTGTTGTGGTGTTAGGTTGTTCTTGCGGTTGAGACTGTTGTTGTGTGTTTTGTAATTAATTCAATTTAAATGTAACACAACAATGTATGTATTTATATACATCCATATGTATATATGTATGTACATGCATTTATTGCTCATAGTTGTAAATCGATTGCTAATTATGTGCGTGGGTGTGTGTGCATGCGTGTGGTACGCCGCAAAAAATTAAAAAGAATGAAAAAAAAACGGTAGCGGTTCTTGAAACTGTTTTATGACAACAAATGCATGCATTCGATAAGTATAAAATTTTTATTAAAATTTTGTATTTTACATGTGGTAACAACAAATTGTATTATGTTCGAGGTTTTTAATTTTTATTTTTTTTAATTTCAATTTTTTTTAAACTTTTTATTACAGTTTCCCTTTTTGCAGCAAAATATTTTTTTTTATGATTTTATTTTAAACCCTTTTACGTGCCTGCAAAACGCTTTGATTTTACTTTTAAGGTGTTTTTATTTTATCCAACTTTATTGTATTAACGCCGCCGTACTACAAGCTCGGACATATCGTACGTGCAAACTTAAACATACATACACATATATAATTAATCCTTTATGCATTTCGCTCACTGTCCGTCTGTCTGTCTGTACGCCTATCTATCAATGACTGCCTGCCTCTTTGCATTTTTGTATGTGTGTGTATGCCTGGCTGTGTTTCCATTTGCTGCATGCGGCAGAAAGGAAAAAAAGTGATTCAAAAGGGTTGCTTGCGCTGCAAAAGCTTCACAAAATACTCTACTACTATGCTTATGCCAGAACCGGCTTGGTTGCGGTTGAGTTTGTGTGTGTGCTTGTGTGCATTAGCGTTTATTTGTATTTGTCTGCTTGCGGCATGTCCAGCATGCGACGCTGACGAAAGTTGATCCTTGTTAATTTTCAGCGATTATTTTGATTTCTAAAATTTGTTTGTTGTTGTATATCTACGACTTTTATATAGGTTTTTGATTTTTGATTTTTACAAAGCGGTATTTTTACTACTACAACAACAAAATTGTTTTGTTTATCTTTCGTGCTTGGTTAGATTTAATACTTTATTTAATTTAATTTTTTTTTTTTTTTGGTAATCTCTATTTGAAATGGTATTTTTTGCTGTGATTTAAAATATTTTTTTAATGTTATTTTTATGAAGTTGTAATTGTAACTTTTTTATTTAATTTTTATTTTTTGTATTATTTTCTTTTTGTTTTCATTTATTGCTTTTTTTAATTATTTTAATGTACTTGACCGTATTCATTACTTTTTACAGCATTTTATGGCATTTTTCGCCATTTTCCGAAGTTCAATCATTCTTATTTACTCTTTAGTGCAAAGCGATTATTCTTAAAGGACTGTGCAGCTTGTTGTAACTGTCCTTGGGGATGTATGTATATATATATGTATGTATGTATTTACATGGCATCAAATTGCGAGCGTTTTTCTTTGTATAAAATAATTATTTTAATTGTATGCGTGCCCGTTAGCTTACATGCGTTGTTGTTGTTGTTGGCGGTGTTGGTGTTGTTGTTGTTTTTGAATACGTCTGCTGTGTTCACGTCAATGTTATGCTGGGGTTAAGTATTGGTCACGCGACAAACGCATCAAATGACGATGCACAACTGCAACAACAACAACGACAGTCAATAAATGTTTGTTGTGCCTGGATCAACGACTAAAACCGCCGCGACATGTAATTACGCACCCAGTGTGGCAACATCAGCATGTTGCAATAGCGGATGAGTAAAAGCGCAGAGAAATACACAACCGTTAAATGAATACGAAATGGTCAAAAGGATGGGCATTTGCCCCAAGTCAGTCGAGACATACAAATTGTCGCAAAAGTTTTTGTTTATTTGTATGTTTGTACATATGTATGTATAAGTTTGAGTCGCTTGCACTAATTAGTGCAGTACACCAACAAAGCATAAACACGTTGCACTTGCAAATCGTAAGCTTGTACTATTTAGCTGTATATATGTATGTATGTATAATACATAAGTATATATTTTACGCATGCACCCACAAACTTTTTATCTATGTTTGTAAGTACGCTAGTAGCAAGTGTGAACAATATGCGGATTTTTATAAACACATCGTACATACATATATCTACATATGTATAAAGTACAAATTTGCAACAGACACATTAAATGCACACTTTTAATTAATTAATCTTGTTCGACAACGCTTGTCTGGCCACGTATCGTGTATAAGCTCCGGCAGCTTAGCGCGCACTTTTCCGACTGCCGTGTAGACACATAAATAAATTGACATAAATTCACACGCGCCAAAAATTTGTTAAAGCTCACAAGTAGTTAGCACTTTTTCCTCACACGCGCGCTGCGTTTAAATTAAACATTAAAAAAAATCGTTTGCACAAACTTTTGTTGGAATTTACCTTTTTTCACTTTCACTTGACTTGTTGTTGTGGTTATAATATTTATTATTTTTTTTTTTTTGATATAAATTAATATTGATTACACAAGCATTCCTATTAATTTGCGTATGTATGTATTTCCGCTTCTCTTAAATCAAATAGTCCCTTTTCCTTATTATTCGTTCGTTTTCACATTGACAACAAAAGTTCACGTTTTAGTTCGACCGGTGCTCATCCGCTACCAAGATCCGTACAAGCACTCTGTTTGTAAACAACTGATTCGTGGACTTCGTTTTGATTGCTTGGCATCGTCAAGCAGCCAGCGATTCGCAGCCAGTCAGGCAGCCTTAACTCAAACACCACCGGTTCTGGTTCTAGCAATGTTGCTTGGTAGTGGTGAGTTTCTGGTTTCTTGCGCATGTGTGCGTATTTGTTTAAAATTTCTGTGGGCTGTGTGTGCGTGTGTGGTTGTTTGTGTGGCATGGCTTGTTGCTACAGTTGGTGAAATGGTAACCAGACTTTGTTTACATCTTTGTTTCTGCTTTGATGTTTGACTTTGCTTCGTTTGTTTTTGTTTGCACTCGCAGCGTTGCTCTTGTAGTTTGTATTTTTTTTTGTGTAGCAACATGTTGCTGGTTGCTGTGTTGTACAGATCATATAAGCTATCCATATACAAACTTATTTGGTACACAGACTATTGAAGATAGCTTTTGAAGAGAATCAATAATTTTGCTGAAATTTTTGGGCTGAGCAATTGGGGTTAGAAACCCTTACATTAACTAAAAGTCCTTTGGAGTCGATGTAGAGCGAAAACCGTCCTCTATGGGCTCTTAGTTAAACTGGAGCTCATATGTAAAGTAAGATCCACAGAAAACAAGAAATGAGTCAATAATTCGTACAGTTCATGGTTCCTCCGAATGCGGAAGATTTAAGAAAGTACTTTTCTCGCGGAAAACTCCAAGCACGGTTGCATCAAACTGCGAAACAGTCAGTGCTGTGATTATATCTCGTTTGCAACGTTTTAATTGCTTTTTGCTTTACGGACACATTTGGCTTTTTATTGATAAATGCATTTAGATAAGACAAGATAACTTAATGAATATTTTCTTTCACCGAACTACCTCACTAACTAAACTAACTCAAGCATCAAAAGACCGAAATGAAAATATGCAGAGCGTCTTGAGATTATGGCGGAAATCATGCCAATCACGATCCTAGAGAAAGCAAAACGTTACCACCACCCAACGGCGGTGTAACATTCTATCGTCTAGAACGACTAAGTTCTAGAGTGTACAGCTGCTGGCGTACGCCGATGATATTGATATCGCGCCGTTAGTTCTGCTTTCTCCAGACTTGATAAAGAAGCGAGGCAAATGGGTCTGATAGTGAACGAGGACAAGACAAAATATCTCCTGTCATCAAACAAACAGTCATCGCTTCGCGACTTGGCTCCCACGTCACTGTTTACAGTCTTAACTTCGAGGTCGTTGATAACTTCGTCTATCTAGGAACCAGCATTAATACTAACAACAATGTCAGCCTTGAAATCCAACGCAGAATCACTCTTACCAAAAGGTGCTACTTTGGGCTGAGTAGGCAATTGAAATGTAAAGTTCTCTCTCGAAGAACGAAAACCAAACTCTACAAGTCGCTCAATACACCGGTCCTACTATATGGCGCAGAAGCGTGGACGATGTCAACATCCGATGAGTCGGCTCTAGGAGCCTTCGAGAGAAAAGTTCTGTGAACGATTTATGGCCCTTTGCGCATTATCAACGGCGAATACCGCAGACGATGGCACGATGAGCTGTACGAGCTATACGATGATATTGACATAGTTCAGCGAATGAATAGACAGCGGCTACGCTAGCTAGGCTATGTCGTCCAAATGGATGAAAACACTCCAGCTTTGAAAGTATTTGATGCAGTACCCGCTAGTAGAAGCAGAGGAAGAGGAAGACCTCCACTCCGTTGGAAAGATCAAGTGGAGAGTGACCTGGGTGCACTCGGCATTTCCAACTGGCGCCAAACAGCGAAAAGAAGAGATGAATGGCGCGCTATAATTGACTCGGCTATAATCGCGTATGCGGTGCCAACGCCAATAAAGAAGAAAAAGAAGAATGCTATTCGAACTTGGCTAGATCACCTCTTTTTGTTGTACAGGAGTCTGCTCCGATCTTGAATCCTTCTGTAAGTCGTCGTATCTTCTCATAGAGCATTACCCTTGTCATCCAGCTTTTTCGTACTCACGCATATCGGCCTCTTCCTTTTTTTGTCTGCAGATGCGTTTTGCTTCCCTCTTCAGCTGTCGGTATCTATCCCATCCCGTACGTGTTATAGTCGATCGCAATGTCTGTTTTCTCTCCACTGCGACACGGCAGTCCTCATCACACCAGCTGTTTTTGAGATCTTTCCTAAATCCGATAGTTTCGTTTGCTGCTATACGTAGGGATCTTGAAATGCTGTCCCACAGTTCCAGGAGTGCAAATCGAGGAGAAAACCGTTGGGCAGTCTGTTGTGATTGCAGCTTTTCGACGTCGAATTTTCCTTGTGTTTGTTGACGGGCGTTCTTCGATACACTATACAACTGCTGGCGTACGCCGATGATATTGATATCGCGTCGTTAGTTCTGCTTTCTCCAGACTTGATAAAGAAGCAAGGCATCAAACAAACAGTCATCGCTTCGCGACTTGGCTCCCACGTCACTGTTGACAGTCATAACTTCGAGGTCGTTGATAACTTCGTCTCTCAAGGGACCAGCATTAACACCAATAATAATGTCAACATTGAAATTCAGCGCAGAATCACCGTTGTCAACAGAGCAATTGAAAAATAAAGTCTTCCTCTTCAACGAAAAGCATACAAGTCCCTCATCATACCCCTCCTTCTATATGGCGCAGAAGCGTGGACGATATCAGCATCTGATGAGTTGGCCCTAGGAATCTTCGAAAGAAAAGTTTTGCGCATTGTTATTAATGAAGAGGCTGCGACTACGTTGGGTAGGTCATGTCGTTCAAATGGATAAAAGCACTCCAGCTTTGAAAGTATACGATGCAGTACCCGCTGGTGGAAGCAGAGGAAGAGGAAAGCTTCCATTCTGTTGGAAGGATCAGGTGGAGAGTGACTTGGTTTCACTTGGTATTTCCAATTGACGCCAAACAGCGAAAATTAGGGAT
Source organism: Ceratitis rosa (assembly GCA_037013455.1). NCBI lineage: Eukaryota > Metazoa > Arthropoda > Insecta > Diptera > Tephritidae > Ceratitis > Ceratitis rosa. The sequence goes on along the minus strand of JAWMAG010000029.1, from coordinate 9,491,630 downwards.
GAATAGCTCGCTAATATTGATTCGGCTATAATCACGTAAGCGGTGCCAGCGCCAATAAAGAAGAAGAAGAACCCGACGAAGTGGTGATGGATGTCTGCGGAGCTGTTCAAGGCTAGCGGCGACGAGCTGATATATGTAGTGCATCGATCATCCTATTTGCTAAATATGGCTGGCGATAATAATGAGAATTCCAATATTCATTGTCATGGACTGAAGAAGAATGGTGCCCCTAAGATAAGCGCCAACTACCGTGGAATCAATATTATTGCCATCTCGTACAAGGTCCTATCGAGCGTATTGTGCGAAAGATTGAAGCTGTTTAAAACTTGTCAGTGCGGCTTTTTTGATAACCCGATAAGAGTTCCCCTGTATGCCATCGTATACGAATTCGGTTTTTAGGCGAAGCTGACTCGGCTTTGCAAAATGACACTGAGCAAAATCAGTAGCTCTGTAATGTTAGGAACAAACCTATTCGAACCTTTAAATACATTTCGAGGTTTCAGACAAGGAAAGACGAAGTTGAAGTGAATATATCCACGTTAGTTTTAACGAATTTGGAGAAGGTGCGCAGTGCAGAGGCAAGTGCTATTTCGGTCGGTTATATATTCAGGCCAGACATTATACCAGTCCGATAGAAAGATCGCTGGTGAAGTCGCGAAGAACTCACTGATTTCTCTATTTTTGGCAGTTCAGGAAGTGGCACTCAGTCGGACTTTGCTCCTTGTGGAATGATATTATTATTTTTTGTTTTGCTAGTGAACGTAATTCAAATACTTAAGCTTACAAATAGAACTTTCGTTTCTATAGACAGCAGACCAGTCCTTGAGCCACTCTGTGTAGGTAAGGTGTGACTTTCGCCTATTTAAGTGATCCATTTGTTACAGTGATATCCGCCTAGGTTTAGGAAGACATATAATGATTCTGGGCTCTCAAGTCGCGCTGATATTAAGAGTTCTGATGGATGGCTGAAAAATCGAAATTCACATGTTGAGTTTGAGGTTTTATACGATCAGTTTAATATATTTCTAAGACTGCAAATATTATAACTTAGCCAGTTCTTCCTTACTCATCCTTGTAAGGATATTTTAGGGATATTTAGTTAACAGCAGTTCTTGATTCTAAGCCAACTCTAAGTCAATTCTTCATTTAACCTATTTGCTTTGCGTTCAGCAAATTACAATATGTGGGGCTTTTCAAATTCTCAGCACTCTTAAGCCATCTTAGTTGGGCAAGAACTGGTTTTAGGTTCCTCTTTTTACAAAAAATATATGAAATTACTACTTTTGGTTGAAGTCGGCAAGGCGAAACGTAATTAATTTTTGTACCATATACATACATACATACATGCATACATACATATGTTGTTGGTAATGTTGCAGCAACATCTGCCGATAATATAAACCCACCACACTGTTAATTAACATTTTCACGAATGCTTCTACATACGAGTATGTTGCAACACGAACAACACAACACACACACATATACAAAGAAATAAAAAAAAAATTCAACTGATTGTAGCATAAGCAGAAAACGTGCAGCGTGCAACCACAGCACATCAACAATGCCGCTGCAACGTAGCCAGCAAAACAGCTTTTCGCCACACATGCTACAGACCATAATAAAAAGTGAGTACTGCGAGGCGACTAAAGTTGGCACTAAACGCTAGACTGCAATTTTAGACAGACAAACATACATATACACATACACACGCAGTTGCCTGGAGTGTCTCTATGCAGCACGGCAGCTCAACAGCACTTCATTGCTGGTTAACTGGCCGTTCTCGGTTTGTTAGTTGGTCAGTTAGTTGGTTAGTTGAACGTTCACTTGGTTAGTTGGTTGATTGGTTGCGGCCAGCTAGCGTGCCCCTAAACACAGCTGTTTGTGCACCAATTGATGCCGCCGGTGTATGTTGAGTGTCCAACTGGTGAACAACTAGTAGTGTAAGCATGTGTGTGCGTGTGTACATGTTGGTCATCTGAACGGTACGCTATCCATCAGCTGGACCACAAATATGCATTCACATACATGTATATATACAAACGGAATGCAAAAGGAACAAATAAAAATAGAGTTAAGGAAAATGCGAAGAGAGAGAGAGTGAACAAGGAAAAAAAGAAACATCGAAACAGGTAGCAATCAATTTCATTGCACTCGGGCATTTGATGGCCCCAAATGGTCGGCCACTGAGCTGCTTGTGTTGTATTATTGTACTTTTGTTATTGTATTTTCCATTTTTTTCCGTTTATATGCTTTTGATTTGGTTATGTCTACAGGGAGTTCAGACAAACAGACATACAAACGTATTGACTGAGGCATGTACTCGTACATACATATATGTGCGCAAACATACCTATATACATATGTACACACGAGTATGTGTGTAACCCTACTTCTATCTTCGCCAGCATTCTACCTCAACTCTCCTCCGCGTAGAAATTTGGTTGTGATGCACAAAAACAAAAAAGGACAGACACAAAGCAGCGGTCGAACGGCAAGTACGCCTGCAGTCCTGCTATTAGTTATGTTATTAACATTAGACAGGTTTTTCGCTCGCTTTTGTGTTGCTCATATTCCCAGTTGATGTTCAGAATTGGGCATTCGGCGCTAGACACACGGCGCTTCAACGGTCGTTATGACCTTAGAAATGTTGGTGCCTTTTATATATACATACATATTTTTTTACTTCTTTCCATTCTACATTTTACTTGTGATCAACCGAAACAAGCTGCATTGAATGAGTGTGTAGCAGATATGTACGTAATACATATAAGTAGATATGACTGGCCGATCACAGATCGTGCAAAGATGCTGTACAAATCGAGATCACTCACTGCGGCAGCAGTAACACTAACTCTGATGTCGGCCTTCACACCTTTGATGTTTGATGATTGCCTTTTTTGTTGTGATCGTCGTGCGGTCGCTGCTGCTGGTGCTGCAACATTAAGTGTTCTGCTGGTTGACGCATATTATCTTAACATGTCTGTAATATAATGGCGTTAAAATATATATACCATATATATTTGGTATATACATATACATAAAAACATATGTACATATAGAAATAACTACATATATGAATAAGCGAAGAGTTGCATCAACCTGATATTTCATTGTCATTTCGATTTGAAATGGGGCTTATAAGTTTTTTCCGAAAAAGAATTAAAATACAAAACTAAGTTTCTGTCGTTTAGGTGCCTGAGTAATCTGCTGAAGGCTATAATTTATTATTTATTTATTTTTTTTAATTTCATTTAACTATTGTTATTTTACTTTCAGAAATTAGAATATAAGAAATGTTTATTATATGCAAGATTAAAATAAAAACCCTCGAAAAGAACATTCATCGATCACGCTCATCATTGGGTATAGCTGCAAAGAAGGTTTCAGGCTGCTTTGTACGAGTATGATGAGTTGCAAATGGCTCACAGGGTGCCAGCCGGAATCTATTGCGCTAAGTTACAACCTACCATTGAAGCTTCTGAAACACTGCGTTTTCTCGAAAAGGAATGATGATTTTCAGCAGCAATATTTATTTTGTATATACGTGTATAAGATACTAAATTTCACGCTTTTAGTTGCTTTTTTTAGGAATTTTGATCCAAAACCTCAGTTCTGAACAATTTGTATGCGAGTTATATGATATAGTAGTCCGATTTCGCTGAGTTTATTTGTAGATACGAATGTAGATTACCAAATTTCTTTGAACCAAAAACTCTTTTTTGATGAGATCGGTACATTTCAGTCAGATTACTTGTGTAATCCACTCCGCATCCGTAATCCGCAGAATATCACATTTCCTAGAATCTTTTTCGACAAAATTTATGACCCATAATATCAAATCTGAAAAATCGGACGTATATATGCTATATTGGTCTTATTTGGCCGGTTCCGACAAACTGTTGTTTAAGTATTCCAGTGCAACTGTGTACCAAGATTAGTTGAAATATCTCAAAATCTGATAATACAATCAGACGGACAGATGGACATGGCTAAATCAACTCCGGTCAACATTCTGATGGATCAGTATATATTTTCGTTCTGAAATTTATAAACTTCGCACCAAAGTAGATATACACCATTTCATGTACATGAAAGGTATACAAATTAGAAAAATACTTTCAATCAAATGCGGTGACTACTCGGCTGGGAAAGGCAATATCTACAAGCCCAACGGTTATACACTTTTTCTTGTCTTATATTCCAGCTCTACACTGATTATCAGTAAAAATAATTTAACAACGCTAGGCTGTGGGCTATCATTATGCATTATACATTTATTCTTCTTACTTAGATAGACCGCCTTCACATAATCGCCGTTTGATCTTTTTATATATTGAGCATAAAAAATATCAAAACCCTAACGCGGTTAAAGTGTTATGTTAACCATACCAAAGTTCACTACCCCCTTTCGTTGTGCTTTAATGCAAACATTCAGTATTTTATAAGAGACCATTTTAGCTATCAGCATGAAAATTTATACCGACACATTTTTATTGCTGGATAAAATGGAGACGAGAAAACGCATGATAGCTGAGGACGAAATTCCACCACCAATGCAAATATGTGATTCTCTTCGAGTTTCGTAATTTACAGCCAATACAAATATTCTGTGAATGCCAAATTGAATGATTGCACTGTCTTCAAAAACTATTTCTAAGTGATTCCGAAAATTCCAGACCGGAATTTTTTCCGTAGAGGACGAGTCCCAAGAAGGTCGACCGAAATCTTCCACTGATGACATCACTGTGGCTCTGGTGAAGTCCAAAAATGACGAAGACCCACGATTGGTACAAGAAAAAAATACTAATGAATTGGGCTTAAATGCCATGGCTGTATCGCGAATATTAAGTAATCATCTTGGATACACGAAGAAGTCTGCTCGATAGGTACGACGAAACTTTAGTAAAGTCGTTACAGGTGACGATCTAAAATCGTAGCTGCTATTCCACTAGAAAAGGGTTAAATACCACCTGCAAAATGGTACAATACATCGAAGAGTGCTTACCAAAAGTTTTCCAAAACTTGTTGGAACAGATTGAGAAAGAGGATTCGCGATTTTACTGCGATCTCTGGAATCGAAGAAATACTTTTCTGCGTTGAAGCGAATTCAATAAGTAAAAAAAAAAAGAAATCACCTCCATAGCGACTTTTTTTGAGGTTTTATAAAAACCATTTGAATTTTTTTTAAATACAAAAAGATGTGGTTTATGCTTCAGGCTGCAAATTTTAAATGAAATTATTCTTGTTCAATAAAATTTTTACTCGAGTTTCAGTTTTCATGCTTTAGTATCTACGTGTATGCCGTATGCGGTTAAAGTCACGAGGACCAGCTGACAGAAATATATATTATTATTATTACTTTTTATTTATTATTTATTATTTATTATAATTTAAATTACGATAAATTTGATACACTAGCTACTGGGGCTATCGGCTGCACAAATACAAATATATCCCATGCTATCTCATAATAATATTTCTCATAAAAATTCACTGCCCCAATATCTTTTGATTTTACAAGGAAAGAATAAAAATTAAAAAAAATATAATAAAATAAAAAAAAACAGCAACAACATACTTCATGCAATATGTCGTGTACATAATATTAGGTAAGTAACCCTGTTAATGCAATAATAATCTGATCTGTATCTCGCATTCCATAAGTGCGTTTAGACATTGCGCTAGATGGCATTAGAAAGATCATATTTTATACTAGTTTAAATTGGCTTTTAAATAAAAACTCCGGTCTAAAACTACACTACAAAGTCCTTATTTACAACGCAGTGTTAAAACTAATTTGGATGTATGGTATTCAACTGTGGGGTACGACCTGTGCAATTCACATTGATAAAATACAGAGGTTCCAGTCCAAAATTTTAAGAGCACTAACGGGCGCACCATGGAACGTTCGTAACGTAAACATTCACAAAGACCTTGGTATTTTACTGGTTAAGCCTGAAATTGAAAGAAGCAGGACGAAGTACTTCATAAAGCTGAGAAATCATCCAAACCCGCTAGCTAATGCTTTATGCAACCCACCAAGAAATTCCCGCCTGCAGCGAAGAGATGTTCCCGCCTTCTAAGGAGAGCCCCGTAGTTTGAAAAGGGCTCAGAGTTACATAACTCGAGCTATCATGTTTGTAATTTAGTTCTTAAGATTTGTACACTTACTGTTAGGCTTATATTTAAGCAGATCCAGTAAATAAATGAATTCTGTATAAAAAAAAAAATATTTTATACCAAAAGTTTTACTGATAGAAGTGCTGATCACTTGACTCAGTAGTCAAAGATGAAAACCAGCAAAGAGAAAATACGCTATATTTTACAATTTTCTCCCATTAAGGTGAAAACGCAAGTCAGACAGCTGAAAATGTGAGTAGTATTTATGGTCCAGATATTGTAATAGCCAATTATACACAATTCCGGCTTCCTCGATTTCATTCCGGTAATATTGATGTAAAAGATGCGCCATGGCGAGGACAACCACTTGTCGAAAATGACAATAAAATAATCGAAATCATAGAGCTTACCGTCGCACAATGGGGTAAAATGTGTCGATTTTGAAGATTAATGCAAAAATCAAATTTCACGGTACAAGTAAATTTTTTGTTCCAAACGAAAGGAAATAAAATCCTCCATCCCTGGTTGAACAAATGTTTGGCAAGAAGTGTACTGTTTTCTTGAAATATTTCCTGAAAACTGCAGGTTTATTTCTTTTTGTGTGCACACAGTGATATAGGTATGTTATTTTTTAAAATTCTTCGAAGTTAATTATTTTTATGACTGGGAAAATCTAGCGAAAATTGTAATGGAGCCTTCTTGTTCAGATAATTTAGTAAATTCAAAGTGATCTAATTTGTTTGTTATGTGTCTCTAAGTATTTTAATTTTTTTTATGGGAAAGCTTTAAAATATGGGAGTTTTGGTCTCATATGCAGACATATAGTTGTGAGTTGCGCCAATATTGCGCACTTTCTCGGTATATACATTTCTATATGCGAACTGTCTGGCCAAATATACACGAACTTCTTAAGGCAGAACAAGAAAAAATACAGCAATTGCAAAATAAACAAAGGAGTTCGTATAGAAATACAAAATCCGTTAATTCGGTTCTATGTACCTTATGGAAATAAATATTTGGAAGTTAAACACAATATAAATTTATCTATGATTGATTCAACGCATTAAAAGAAGTGGAGCTAGTTCGAAAGATTTTAATAAAATTGATGTAATAGTGAATAAAGATGTAAAAACAAATTTATAATTTGGTCTTTCGATACTTCACTGGTGGATTAGGTTCTTTGAATGGCTGCTCCACTTATCGTATAAATTGTGCATAAAAAAATGGCTAGCACGAACAGTAACCGAGAAGCTATTAGTTTCGGAAAATAAAGCACCCATTCAATAAGAATTTAATAATAAAATAGGTCTAATTATTGACCAACCGGAATCTGGCTTTGTTGATTCTAATGATGGCAATACTTCCAGGCGTTTCTTTCAAAATCCCGAGATGTCAGCAAAAATTACTAAAGTTGATATAAATTTTATTAAAAGGATTCATACAATACTCGTAGTTATTTCTAGTGGGCACGGTATTGACGTACAGAAGTTTCGTGACTAGGCTTTAAATACAGGTAAATTTTTCATTGAATGTTATGCTTGGTATAACATGCCTCCAATATTTCACAAATATTTCATCCATTTACCAGACATAATATCCCACGCCCTGTTATCAATCGTAAAATTATCAGAAAAAGCTCAGGAAGTTCGAAACAAAAATTGTAAGACTTTTAGAAAACATTTTTCTCGCAAATGCCGCAGAAAAAAGCAAGTCAAAACATATTCAACAGACTTATAAGAAAATTACCACAAAAAAGTGCAGGGTTTACCGGAAGAAGTCTTAGAGATGATCGTGATGGAAAGTGGCAATAATAATGAAGTTGATTATGATGATGATGAAGGCGATGATGACAATTCAAGCGCAGATGATTTTGATCATGTTTATGTTTATGGTGGTGAAGAAGCAGTTTATATATTTTAAATGTTGAAAACCGATGTTTGCCATATTTTTGTTTTTTATGAAATAAAAAAAATCATTTAAATAACTCTAACTGCACTATTTTTTATTTCTTCATGATTAATTAACTAAAAAAAGAACTTTTCGGTAACTACAAAGCTTGTGGGAATTAATCTCCATTTTGAGCACCATACCCCACTGTGCGTAGTGCAAACACTATTTGTATTGTTCAAGAGCTAAACATTGGGCAAAACATTATTTTGAACCACTTGAAAAAGACTAGAAGGCTAGAAAGCCACAGGAGTTAACGAGAAAAAATCTCATGAACTGAATTTCCATTAGTGAATCGTTGCAAAATCAACACATTTCTGAAGCGAATGGTGACTGGTGGTTGAAAGGTTCTAATGAATATGTCGAATAATTTGGCTGGTGAAGAGAAGTCTTCAAAATGACAAGAAAATATCGAGCAAAACAGTACATAGTTGACATAAATCGGTTAATTCTAACTATGGGAAAACATTATCTTTACTTCAATGCAATTATCTTTTACTATACCAACATATTTTCTCATATCTTAAACTTGCAGCTCTTATCAGTGGCAAACAAAGAATACAAAAATTCAACACCAAAAAAAAAAAACATTTATATCAGCATCAACAGCGCGCACTCAAATAATTGTATGTTTTATTGCTTAATGTCGAGAAAAACCACCGTTGCTACACACACACATATATATAATATATACAAGTATTTATTCTTTGTATGGATTGGTTGACTTTAGCGACATCATCAACGTCAACGCGGCGTAGATGTTGTTGCCACAATATCATCATCATCGTAGCTATGATGTGAAGATACAACAACAGCAACAGAAAAGAACTACAACAGCTATATCAACAGAGATATCGTCAACACTTTGGCGCACAACTACAAACATGAATATCCTCTTTTAACACACACATACAAACATTATCAGCAGCATCAGTGGGTATCGCTGTTGCCGCTGAGTGCAGTTGTTATCCTGTCTGCTGCTGTCTGTTGCTGTCACTGATTATCACCCCTTTTAGGTGGAACATTTTGGTGACATATTGCTTGTATGCGTGCATATCACACAAACACATATGTATGTACCATATGTACATACATAAAATGCACACAAAGATATAAACGAAACGACTGCTTTTTAACCTCTATGCAGGTTTGTATGCACGTATGTTTGTTGGTATGCACGTACCTATGTGTGTCGGCTTGTTTGCCCGCTTGTTGTCACTGAGTTTATGCAGCGTGACTTTCAATCGTCCTCGAGCATTTGTTTTGTTTGCTGTTGGTATTAAAAAATTTGTAGCCATGCTACATGCTATGTTGCATGTCGTTGTTGTTGTTATTGTCTTTTATTTTTGCTTTAACTGTTACTGTTGCCGTTGCTGAGAAGACTGCTGTCGGTACAAATGTTGTCAACCATGTTAAACTGTGTCTCTTGAAATTTATCACAGGCTCAGGTGGTAAGTGGCAAGTCGAGTTGCACGTTGTTGCTGCTGTTGCTACAAAGTGAGTAAGGGGAATGAGTTGGCATTTATGAATGAGCGTATGTTTGTATGTATGGTTAAGGAAGAGTAACAATATTTGCATGTCATAATGTTTTAAAAAATTGTTGTAATTTTTTACTTCGCACGCAAAAGCAAATATGTGTATGTACAATTGTTAGTGTGTTAGCTGAATTCGGTTAGGTCAGGTCTTAAGAAATACTTACGGTTGGTGAGCTATGTTTTAATATGTTATATGTGTGTGTTGATGAGTTAGAAATTATATTTTCGTTAGAAATTCTTTCCTAAGAAAGAGTTTTTGAGAAATTTTGTTTGTATGTCTTCTAAGCAAGTGACGATGTAATTGCTTGATCGTGCATAATATAATGATTTTACATTTTTTGGCTGTGGCATGCAAAAATTCCCAGGAAAATGGAGCTACAAAAAAAATTTTATTTGTTATATTTCGAAATGGGTAAAATAAGGTGAAATATTTTAAAAAGGTTAAATATACGAGTACAGCGTTATGCATTTGATAGTTTTGAAATCAAACGTAAATAAAATGTATTTAAAATAATTTGCTTCATGAACCGTGGCATTATACGTGAAACACTTCATCATTCAAATGACCGCCTCGCGAATTTTCGTGAACATCGATTTTTTGAGCTAATTTCCAACCACTTTTTGGCAAAAATTGTTTGTTGATTTTCAATTGCTTAAAATTTAAAGGTTTATCCACGATCTCGGTGGCCAAAGGACAGCACCAAGACGAAAAATTTCTCTAGCAATAAAGCCTTATTCGCTCTTGTTTTGTTGCATGCAGCACCATCTTGTTGAAACTACATATTGTCCAAGTCGTGTTCCTCAATGGTAAACCAAAAAAAAGTCGGTCATCGTACGACCATAACGTTCCGAATTCAGAGTGGTAGTCCGAACCAAGAATAAACCAGATAGTACCTTTTTTTTGGGTGTAATGACATATCTTCAATTAATTGACGAGTGAGAAATGTGCCTCATCGGTGAAGAATATTTTTTTGTTCGAAAAATGACCGTCCAATGCTTGTTGCTAAAGCACCTAATCGATGTTCAATTACCTCGGCAGGGAATGTCAAGCCTTCCGATTGTATTTCTGAAACTCCTCCAACAAAGGAGCTCGTCCGAAAATTATATCACCTAAGTAGTTCTTTCTTGCGGCCGCGGTAGCCGAGTAGTTAGCATTGCGTCCTGCCATTCGGAAGACTCGGGTTCATATCCCGGAGCCACCAACATCCAAAAGTTATGGAAAATTAATTTAAATAAAAAATTAAATTAAATTTTCTAATTGCGGTCGCCCCTCGGCAGGGAATGTCCATCCCTCCTCGTAAAAAAAAACCGTCAGCCGTTCGGAGGCGGCTTAGTATAAACTGTAGGTCCCTCCATTTGTTGGAAAAACATCAAGACGCAAAACTACAAATTGGAGGAGGAGCTCGGCCGAAAATCGCTTCAGCGGTTACAAAGCGCCAATTATATATATATATAAGTAGTTCTTTCTTAATTTAAGCGGCCTTCAAGGACTGACACAAGTTTGTTGAAGTTTTTTATTAAATTCACAGATTAAGTATATACATCATTTTGCTGGTTGGGTTTTTTTAGTTAGTTATATTTTATCGGCTTCACTAAGAAGAAGCGAATATATATTTTTACTGTTAGAAAGAAAACGTGATTATTAAGAATAAATATTACATATTTTTTTATTAGCGAAAAGGAACTCTTTGTTAGACTACAACCCAAAGTCCCTAAATATGCCAAACCTTAGTGAGACCCGGTAGGTCAGCTAGAACAACGTATTAGTTTAACACAATCGGATTGATGCCCGAAATAAGAATATCAACCCCGAGCGGTGCCTTCGGAAGTTCAAAGATCCGACCAACATCCATAATTGTAAAAATTAGTTTAATTTATGGTACCTCCAGCTGCTCACCGCAAACTAGAGGAGGAGCTCGGCCAAAAATCACCTCAATTCTGAGAAGGCACCAATTTTATATATATAATATTTTATATTTCTTCAAGCCTAAATAGAAATATTTCCAATACATAAAGAAGATCTAGTAGCTTTTTTAAAGGCCACCAGAGATGTTGGCAATATAAATATTAGATCCAAACGAATTAATTTTATTATTTTATTATACAAATTGGAAATATGCGTATATTTATCACACTCTCCCCCCAAAAGTGAAAGTGTTAATCTTCACCGGACTAATGATTTATTCAACTCTTAATTTTTTATGCTTTTCATTAGTTGTCTATGTCTTTTTCATAGACAATTTTCAACACTCTTGCTTTGTTATCGGTAGTAGTAGGTGTTAAATACTACATTGTTGCATCTAATCCCTTTGATTTATTACATGCGCTGGCTTAAATGCAGTGGCAGCAGCAGCAGCATGAGAAATTGCTGAAGTAAATGGCCAAACCCAGCAACTAGTATGAAGAAACATGAAAAACGCATTTAAAAGCAATTAATCCAAGCACCGAAGTTCACTTGCCACAAAAGCACAAAGCCAAGCGTGGATGGATGCATGGATGGTCAACCGCAGACGGCAGGCAGTGCTGGCGAGTGAGCGAGTAGTAAAGTCAAAGCGCTCTCACTTTTTTACCAGCGTACTTGCCACTACAAGTACGCTTTCGCATACACATACACACACGCGCGTGGAAATAAATCAAATTAATCGTGGACGGACATATGTGAATTCATAACTGAATTTTTTTATTTAGGTTAATTTTATTTTATAAAACTAATCGCCTTTATTTAATATTTATTACAAATACTAGAGAAAAAGTTGCACAATGAAGAGGGAAAAATGCAATCCGGGTCGAGTGGCCGGTGTGTGTTGGCTTTTGTGCGCAGCGACCGTGAAGAGCGCAGTTTGAGTGGAAAAAATGCTATTAATTTATGAGCTCACAAAAATCTATTGGACCGTACAAATATTTCTACAAACATATGCGCCGTATTTAAAATTAATTTTTTACACCTACTACCAGTTTTTATTGTTTCATTAAATATATATTTTTTTAATTTCTATTTTCAACACACCAATTGACAACATTTCTGCTGCTGCCGATGGTCATACTACATCGCTGCGAAGTTGAATTATAGTTTTAGCCAATTTATGCAAATCATATTGAATGTATATGTATTAGGTAAAGTAAGGAGTTCGTTCGGGTTTTTTTATGCAAATGGTTCCAAAAGGGTTTCTGGCTAATCTTTAGCTCCTCAGCAATTAAATAAGTGCTCACGTGACGGTCTGTTTTCTCTATTTCCATGATTTTATCGCAATTATCGAGGACAGGCCTCCCGACGCGTGGTGCATCTTTGACATCGAAATTACCGGAACGGAATCTAGCAAACCACTTTTGTGCTACTCGTTCGTTTAAAGTATCGAGCCCATAAACTAAAATAATTTTTTCAGCCGCTTTGGCTACTTTTTCGCCTTGATCGAAGGAAAATTGTAAAATATAACGATTTTTTTCTTTGATGGTGTCCATCTTTGACGAGCGCTCACAACGTACTGAGTCAATCAATCGAAAAGCTGTCAAAGCCAAACTTTTGGCGTGGTTAAACACGTTTGCAGAGCCGTATAGTATGACATAATGCGACACGCAACACTAGTACTATATACAATAACGGCATCTCTTAGATAAAAACCGAACGAAATTTTTACTTTACCTAATATATTGGTATGTAAGTATGCATTTATGAAGCTTAAAAGCTAATCCCGGCGTATATGATTTAATTCGACGCATTAACAAGTCAATAGTGAAGCGGACTAGCCACGCATATTTGTACATATGTAGGTATGCATGTATGTCTTCGATTATTATTTGCTTGGGTACTGTTGTTGTGCATACGATAAATCAAGTTTATTATTGTGGTTGTTGTTTTTATTATTGTTATAATTTAAATTGAATTCAAATGAACTGCCTGCAATGTTGGTGGCTTAGGCAATCAACTTAATTAATTGCGGCAAATTAAGTTGCCGTGCATATTTGGTAAATTTGTGGCGTGTGGTGTGGTATGATGTGATTGTGGCAAAGCTTACAAAATATAATTAAAAATGCTAGAATTCTAAGCATAAAATGTTTGCTTAGCATTGTACTTGTTTGTAGGCATTCAAAATTTAGTGAGTATTTTCTTGACCCAGTCTCCCCAATTTAAGGTACGGAAACACCTTCAACAGCTAATTTTTTGAAGACTGAACTGACTTTATGTACAAAGTATAAATAAAAAAAGAGTTTATTATTTTGACATTTTATTGGCGCTGAAACGATCTTGGCTCAAGCTACCCTTCCGATATCAGAATCTACGGCAGTTTACATTTATGGATTTTTTTTAAACTTATTAGAGAAATACTCGGTGATCTTGATATTCCCTTTTATTTTATAGTTTTTAGTTTTGACCTGTACCAATCAATAATACTATTTCCTTTACGAGAGAATATTGCATAAGATTTATATTAATTTTCCCGGGTATCAACAGCAAACTTTTCCTATTTTATTGTATGCTCAATTCGCATTGGGCCAGGGATTTCATGGATCATTGTTAAGTTGATTTGTTAATTTTTTTTAAGTTGAAGGCATTTTAGCGACCTCAGTCATTGGTAAGCGCCTACTCAAAATTATTAAATTGAGAATTTATTTATTAAGTCTAATTTAAAAAAAGTTATCAGTTTTTGAAATTAATGAATCATCCACCTGTACTATCTCTATGGTTTATTTTTTTTCTGAATTTCTGTAGGATCACCTTCACAGTATATCCTATCTAGTACAAAAGAATTATCGAGATTGAACTACATGATAACGGGATATGCGGGATTGTACGTTGAAATCAATGTATCAACCCCCGTTTCTTGCCCACTGTAGTTAAATTTTTTACAACTATATTGTTGCTGCAGCAACAAAAATATTCCCCAAATCAGGCAGTCCTTGGCTGTATAAAAATCCGGGCCGCTCCGCTAAAAGACTTGACTGTTACAGGTACTTTTATATTTTAGGCGCCTATTACGAAAGGCATATCCCGCAGGGTAATTTTTCGATGGGACCGACTACCAGCTATATCTTTTCCAGTAAAAAAAAGTTGGCCCACACTGACGGGCGAACAAAGCTACTTCAAGCTCCTCTCAGTGTTTCCAAATGCTGCAGTGCAGTTTTGAAGAAGAGAAAATACCCTGGTACATAGTTATATACAGTCCTTTATAGGCGTAGGCGTTGAGCCTACTTTATGGCTTAAGTGCGGTCCAGATCTTTCCCCACTCCCTTTCAATTAACCAATCAAACATCTAGTAGTTGATCAAGCTGGTTATGAAACTCACAAGAAAAGCGAGTGGAGAGTTATGCGGATTGTGGCAGGAAAGGCGAAAGAAGATGGAAAGGGGTAATCCTCGAAAAATAATGTTGTACAAATGGAAAGTTTTGGCGGCCGCAGTAGCCTAGTAGTCCCCTTTGCGCACTGCCATTTTGACGACCAAGATCCGAAACCTGGTTCGACAAAAACCAAAACTATAGAAAATTAATTTTTCTAATTCTGGGCGCCCCTCGGCAGGTAATGTCACCGTCCGAGTGTATTTTTGGTATGAAAAAAGCTCCTCATGATTAAATGGGCCATTCGGAGGTGGCTTAGAGTACACTGTAGCTTTCTCTATTTGTTGGAAAAACATCAAGTTGCACAGCAAATATCTGAATGGGTTTAAAACAAAAGTGTATTGTATTCGAAATTTTACAGATAAATCGCCGATGTTTACAGCTTTTTCGGCAAATAATTATTGGATGTTCCGGCCAGCACAAGAAGTGCTTTCGCTGATAAGTATTAGCACATTCAATCCATCCTTTTCATTAGCTTCAGGAAGCTCTCTCACGCTGTACGAAAAACGATGCATAAAGGCGAATATCAGCAACTAAGTTTCCATGACTAAGAGACTTTAATGTTATTATTAGCAATTGCTTAATATTAATTGAAATTAAATATAAACAAATAAACTCAAATTTTAAATATATGAAAATATATCACCATATCTGAAAATATTTAGATACAAATAGCTACATACAAATATATAAGATTTATTCAAACATATCAACTTTAATATTTAATATCAATATGTGGAAATACCGCAAATACGACCAGCGACTCATCAGCCTAAATTGATATCAGGCAATCAGTTTAAATTGCCTTCGAAACATAAATACATAAACACAACCACACACACATACAACCACAATTGCTCAACAAATGTATCTTCATCGCCATCAAAATACTTAAGCATACATATATACGCATGTACCGTAAATCACCTTTGTATATGTATGAAGTTACATATGAATTTAATAGCACCTCCAAATGCACTTACACACATTCTTAAATAGATATACAATACTACTAACCGTATGCCGATATTCGCATTTAAGTCTCTAGCTCAGTCGGTAATCCTCGAAATCCGCCGGCGTAGCCGTTACTATAGGCTCTATCGTCGACAAGCGCATTTAACAGTAATTTATGTAAGTTGTATACATAATGGTAAACATATGTAGATATGTATCCGTGAATGCAATTTAGTAGGCGTATGTTGTATGCACAAATATGTACACTGCGTGTATCTGTCTGCCTGCAAGTGGTTGCGCTTAACTTAAGAATTAATTAACAACAAAACATCACGTGGCAAATTATGCAAATACACTCACACACACGCACCTTTGTACATATATAGATATGGATGAGAGTGCGCACATCACACCAACTCGTGAAGTTAATTGCAAAGACATCACTTTGCAGGCAGCAAAAGCGAAAACTACAAATTAATACAGATCCGTGAGTGTTGGCGGAGCTTTCGCAGGAGTGCCTGCTTGTTGTGAAGAGATGTGTGATTACACTGATAATTTTTTTTATTTTTTTGAAAATGTAAATATGAAGAAGATACCATTTTGTTAACCTTGCCCTTCATAAAAATTTAAATGGAACTCTAAGCTGAACAAACGAACGGTAATCGGGTTCTTGAAAAGCATACTTCGTTCGTTAGTTTAGAGCTTATTGCTTTATCGATTAAAACCTATACTTTTTTAATGCTCCTTTTAATGTTGCCGATCTAACTATTTAGGGATTAAGAGTATGCGGTACCAGTAGGAAAAATACAAAAAATGGAGAACGGAGGAATAGCTAAGTAAACAAAGATTAAGCACTATTCTTGCTTTCTTTGTCTCAGAAAAAGATTAACACTTTGGGATATTTTTTAGAAAAATATTTGTCAAATGTTTGGCGGCTGCAATAGACATGTGGTTAGCAATGCGTACTGTCATTTAAAAAGCCAGGATTCAAGTTTTGGTTCCAACGACATCCAAAATGCTAAGTCCTCCGAGTGTATTTCTGACATGAATTAAAAGCTTCCCATGAATATCAATCGGTCCTTCGGAGGCCCTCTATTTGTTGAAAAAATATCAAGATGCACAACACAAATTGTAGGAGAAATTCAGCCGAAAATTACTTTAGCGGTTACAAAGAGCAAAATCTATCATAAACAGCGCTTTAGCCACTTGTTTTGACTCTTATGTGTTTTTTCCAAAGGAGGAAAAAGTAAAGGAACTAGAATTTATATTATGGTACGGCCTACTGGTCTCTGGGGGTAAGTAATACAAAATACTTGAATACTTCAAAGTTAAAATCGTGCCATCACCTGACTGAGTGTGAAGAGTCTATAAAGGGGTTACATACGTCCAGCAGCACCAAAAATGCGCTAAAACAAAAACTGTTTTCAGAAGGGATAACAATAGAAATAATTATTTATTTATTTATTATAAATGAAAAATAATAATACAATTATCATTTTACAGAGAAAGAAGCACTAGCTGCCAGGGCTTACGGCTTCTCGGCCTTATGGCTAAGATCAAAGTGTAGTATCAATAGAAATAAATATAAAGAAATTTTATACAATGTTTATTGGTACTTAAAGTTTATAAAAAAATGTATTTTAATTTTTCTTTACAAAAATTAGTACATAAAATATCACGTGACCCAAAGTACAATGAAAAAAAAGTTGCCCCACGGTCTGCATCATTTATCCTTGGAATGTTGATGGATCTGTAAAAATAAAAAAAATTCTTGTAAAATGAAGTTGTAGTTATAGTCTGTCGAGCCGAATTTTTTAATTTCGAAAAATTTTCCAATTTACGGAATTTAGAAAAAAAGTATGCGTTTTACGTCATAAATGTCACACTTTAATTATGTTCATAAAATTTTTTAATAAAAATATCGAAAATACGGCTCGACAGACTATAGAGAAAACATTTTCGAATATTTTAAAAAAAAATCGTATCAAAAAATGTTAAAAACTGTATGAGTTATCATGCAGACCGTGCCGGGAAAAGTAGTTTCGAGAAAAACGCGTTTAAACTTTCATGTGCCTCAAACGAAGGACAGCTACCTGTGTGCATTAAACTCTCTTCGGGCGGTCTGATTTTCTACCATAACTTTGTATCTATGGGGAATTTTTATAATCGACTTTCACAGAAATACGCCTAAAACTATAAAGAATAATAACCTATAAAAAAAAATCGATTTTTTGAAAATTCTGGACGTATGTAACCCCTAAATGTCCTTCCATCTGAACATGTACGTCGAAGCAATCTGGAAGGGTATATAGCATTATACACCTGAAATCTCATGAGAACGATGAACAACGGTCCTTTTGTACCTCTGTAGTCGGTTTCAGGTTATAAACTTCTGTTTCTCCTTTCCGGAAATGTTAGTACATCTGCCTATATTTCTGGCTTAGAAATATACTCTCACAAAAATTTATTAGCCAAATTGTAGGTTATGATCGGCTGATTGATAGGTGATACAAATAGGCTCTTACTGATCTACTCCTTACATCAAGACCACAAAAATTCCAGGAAATTGCTTTTTCGATATTCGTAGTATGGTTCATCATGAATACGCTCCAACGGGGCAGACCGTCAATACAGAGTATTAATTAAGCGTTTTGAGGCGTTTGCGCGAAAGCATCCGTCGTAAACGGCCGGAATTGTGGGCCAACAATTCATGTGTTTTTCATGCCGATAATGCGCCATCGCACCGATCTGTAGTTGTGAACGATTTTAAAACCAAAAACTCGATCAATAACATCAACCAGCCACCGTATTCCCCCACAAAGTATTCTTATTCCTCTCTTAGATATTTTAATTTTGTTTTCCGAATCATTCCACAATTATAAAATTTTTTTCAGTGTACTAAAATCAAGATGCGGAACTGATTACAGTAGGTAAAAGTAATTAATGCAGCTATTTCCTTCACATTTATGAGAGCAATAACACACACATACGTATAGTGAAAATGCCAGTACAACTAGCGAACTAACATATTTAGGTACGTCATATTTTTAAAAGGTGTTCTGAAGTGAGCATTTAGTGATGACTGAATTTTATTGCATCAATACCGTGGGGCGAAAATTGTACATACGAGTATACAAAAGCAATAGCATACATACGTATTCAGAATGTGTGGCACACATACTAGGTGCAAAAAATACATTAATAAGTCTGTCTGTATGTAAGTATATGAGAATTCGCCAGACATCAATTGAGTTGGATGAGACACACTTTCAAATGTTATTGTACTTTTGTGCCACAGTTGCAAATATTTGTTTCGAAAAAAAATAAAAAGTAGTTGCAATATTGGAAAATAAGGAAAGTAGACAACAAGTAACCAGCAAAAGGCAAATAAGTTATAAAGAAGAAAGGAAAATGCATGGCAAATGAAGTACCAGCGAACTAACAAACGAGTGAAGTGCAACAGCGCTACAAGAAGTGGCATACTCTTATAGCCTATTTCCACCAAGCACTTAAATGCATTTAAGGCCTCTGTTAAGTGAATGAAATGGTAAACCTTTCCACCGAAAGTGAGTTAACTCAAACAGCTGATTTTTGTTTACATTTGCAGTTTGCAAAATTTGTCACAAGTATTAAAATCATGAATTCAAGGACCGCATTTATTTTATTTTGCTATTTATACAATATTATGATTTTCAAGTGCAGATTACTGCTGCACGGACAGACGCTGCTGAAAGGAAACTGCTTTTTTGCATGCTTCCAACTGCCAGTGACTTCGATCCCCGATTGCGTTAACTCCACCGCCATTTCTTTGTATACATGCGAGTTTTTTCGGCAACCTCTCAATTCCTGAGCTCTTCCTTCCCAGAAATCCAGGAAACTTTGCTCCTCCGTAAGGTTCCACTTGCGTCGTTTTGTTTCCATTTTCAGTTTAGTTACATTAGTAGTGACCGCATCGACTGTTAACATAACATTTTCTGTTAAATTACCGAAAGTGAGTTAACACACTTTATACAACAACAAGCACATGGGAATTCACGCATTTAAATGCGATGTTTAAATGCATTTCAGCTAAAATGCATTTAACGTCCGGTGGAAATAGGTTATTATACAACACACATGGGAATTCACGCATTTAAATGCGATGTTTAAAAGCAGTTCAGCTAAAATGCATTTAAGGTCCGGTGGAAATAGGTTATTACACAACTGTGACACATTTTCACAATTCATCCAATTACCGACAGGACGGCAGCAATGATATGGCAAACACGCACATATACCAATGGCTATATAAATACATGCATACATTCATATGGGAAATGCAAATATCTACTAACATACATACATACATACGCACATGAAGATAATGTAAATGTAAATGAAAGTAGCAAACAAGTGAGTGTGGCTGGTAGATATGTTAGTGTGTCGTGTGTTGCGTGTTGCATGATGCTGTGTTGCATGAATGACTGCATAAATGAATGAATGAATGACGGAATGATTATGGGTGTGGGCTTAGGATGATGATCTAATGCAATTCATAAATATATTTTATTAAATACATACATAAACACATACATACAGATATTAATGTAAATGATAAAGTTACTATTTGTTGCAGGCATCAAAGCTTTCATAATCATCTCATTGGCAACGATAACGCTGCTGATACATATACAATACATATTTACATAATTACATAAGTAAATAAATGGATATTGGTACGTCTCAGCGCTCACAGTGCCATACGCTGAGTGGCAAATAATTTTGGTTAAACACTACTGCGCCTTTTACTGTCATAAACACACATATAAACAAACTTATATACACACATTCATATGTACACGTGGAGTTGCAGAAGAGTTTTTTTTGCACTTCCAGCGCATTTAATTCCCTTAAGTGTACTCGGAATGATAACTTTTGCCTAGCGACAAAGCAGCCAATACAATAAACTGTGAAGTGTGGCGCAGGAAGTAGAATACATACAGGCAACTTACTGAAATATCCGCTAGTCATATGAACTAGTTTAAAATTACTTTGAAAGTAGTAGGTAAGTACAACTATATTTTTTTTCTTCTAAGCAATTAACTGACATTTGTTTAATTACGAGATGGAAATTGTCAAGATTTTATCAAAAATATACCAGATCCATACTAGTCCAAAAAGTACTAGTTCAAATTTTAATCAAAAATTTGTTTTTAATTGCTTAAAAATTAGACTAAAGAATACGATATAATTATGGCACAAACATCATAAAAACACATAGTTTTCAATAAATTCAATTTCTTATAAAATACAATAATACATAAATAAATACTTACAAAAATAAAGCATTTCGTTGCAAATTATTATAAAAAGTAACTTTTTACCCTATCAAGTTATATTAACCCCCCGACACCAAGAGAAAATCGTGCTTGGCGATCATCCCCTAATGGGTTGAGGCTGATCGACTTCACCGGGGGCCGGAATATGCTTGTCTACAGTAATAGATCTCTGCACAAAAATAAAATCGAAAAAGACGGAAGATAGACGGAAGACATGTCTCCAGTGTTTTTGACGTCCATACACTCCGAGGACCCAACATCGACTCGGACCACTATATTGTTGCAGCGAAGATACGCATGCGCCTCTATGTATCGATAAGCGCCCATCAACAAACACAAGGAAAGTTCGACGTCGAAAAGCTGCAATCATAACAGACTGCCAAACGGATTTCTACTCGACTTGCACACCTGCTCCCTGAGAGCACTCATCAGCAACTCGGTATACGGGAACTATGGGACGGCATTTCGAGCTCCCTACGTACAGCTGCAAACGAAACTATTGGATTTCGTAAAGGTCGCAAAAACAGCTGGTTCGATGAGGAGTGCCGTGTTGCAGTGGAGAGAAAACAGACTGCCTACCTACCTGACATTGCGATGGACCACAACACGTACGAGATGGGATAGATACCGACAGCTGAAGAAGGAAGCAAGACGCATCTGCAGACAAAAAAAGAAAGATGCCGGGATGCGTAAGTATGAAAAGGTTGAAAAGCTGGCCGATAAGGGTAATGAGAAGATACGACGAGTTACAGAAGGTTTCACGACCGGAGTAGGGTCCTGTAGAGCCACCGATGCCCAGAGCATATTAAATTTATAGAGGGAACACTTCTCCAGCCTGCTGAATTCCAGTGAAAATGTAAATTCCGGAGATGGTGAACCCGAAACCTCTAACGATGGCGATGGAAAAGACGTTCCATTACCCGGCCATGAAGAAGTTCGAATAGCAATCGCCCACTTAAAAAACAACAAAGCGGTTGGAGCTGACGGTCAACCGGCAGAACTATTCAAACATGGCGGTGAAGAGCTGACAAGGTGCAACTGACTGGACCTTATCAGTGTGGTTTTAGACCTGGTAAGTCCACCATTGACCAGATGTTAACCATGAGCCAAATCTTGGAAAAGACCCCTGAAAAGAGGATCGGCACCCACAACGTCGTCGTCGATTTTAAAGCAGCCTTTGACAGTACGAAAAGGGGCTGCCTATACGTCGCAATGCCCCAGAAAAAGTTATACGGCTATGCAAACTGCCTTGAGTAACACTGAAAGCTCCGCTAGGATACTTATCGTGTGCCTTTTTTAATTTAATGCTGAAGAAAATAATATGAGCTGCAGACCTGAATAGAGAAGGTACAATCTTCTATAAGAGTGTACAGCTGCTGGCGTACGCCGATGATATCGACATTATTGGCCTCAGCAACCGCGCCGTTAGTTCTGCTTTCTCCAGACTTAATAAGGAAGCGAAACGAATGGGTCTGGTAGTGAACGAGGGCAAGACGAAATATCTCCTGTCATCAAACAAACAGTTATCGCATTCGTGACTCGGCTCCCATGTCACTGTTGACAGTCATAACTTCGAGGTCGTAGATAATTTCGTCTATCTAGGAACCAGCATTAATACTAACAACAATGTCAGCCTTGAAATCCAACGCAGAATCACTCTTTCCAACAGGTGTTACTTTGGACTGAGTAGGCAATTGAAAAGTAAAGTAGTAACGAAAACCAACCTCTGCAAGTCCCTCATCATTCCCGTCCTGCTATATGGTGTGGAAGCATGGACGATGACAACATCTGATGAGTCGGCGTTGCGAGTTTTCGAGAGAAAGGTTTTGCGTAAGATTTATGGTCCTCTACGAGTTGGCAACGACGAATATCGCAGGGCGATCACCGAATCAAGAAACAAAGGTTACGCTGTCTAGGCCATGTGGTGCGAATGGATGAAATCACTCCAGCTTTAAAAGTATTTAATGCAGTACCCGCCGGTAGAAGAAGAGGAAGACCTCCACTGCGTTGGAAGGAACAGGTAGAGAAGGACCTGGCTATACTTGGTATTTCTAATTGGCGCCAGACAGCAAAAGAAGAAACGAATGTCGCAATGATGTTAACTCGGCTATATCGCGTAAGCGGTATCTAGGCCACTAAATGAGGTAAGTAAGAGCTATATTAAACATTGAAAAAACATTAAAAAAGTGCAAAAGTGTATAAATTTTCGTAACTAGTTCCAATTTAATATATTTCGGGCCACTGCCATTTTAGCCCGAAAATTTCAGTAAATAACTAGTACAGTTGTTGATCACTTTAAGGTTTCTCAAATAAACATTTTTCCGTAAAAAAAATCATACCTGTGTATATACATATATATGTACATATGTATATCTACAGTAGACAACATAAAATACATCAAGGGACTCCCATCCATTCTACGCTTGAATTAGAATATGCTGAAGCACAGAAAATGTAATTAAATGGATTGGAATGTATTTATTTACTTATGTACTCATTAACAGAAACTTATTTTTTGACAAAGTTTTGCCAAACGAACTTAATTAACTTCAATTAGAAAAATAATCACAAATTGAAAATAATGAAAATAAACTAGAGTCTAAACGTTGGCGTTGCGTAAGTTCAGCTGGCACTTCTGCTTTTGCCTTGTACTCGTACAAAAATGTTGCTAAAGGAAGTGCAGTTAAAAATGGTAGGAAGTATGTTTTGAAAGTTTGCAATATTTGCAATGTTTAAATAATTGGATGCTAGTATTTGCATATAGACTTAAGCACTTTATATTCTCAACTACTAATGGTAAGCCAATAAATAATTTTAAAGGAGATGAAGGAGATTATTTTAATGTTCTCAGCTGGAGAAAGCTAAAATTTGTTGAGTGCACAGAGTTTTTATTACATTAAAAATACATTATGAAATTAAAAAATATAGTAGTTAAATAAAATTAATTTTTTGGGAAAATTGCGAAAAATTATGTTTCATAATAAAGAAATTCAGGAAAACTGATAAATATTGCACAAATGGGAACTCAGCCTAATTATAGGCAGCGTTTTTAGTTTGTACTTTAAACATCAGTAAAGCAAAACGTTGCCTACATTAAAGGATCAAATCTCGATTTATCTTCACCAATACAAAAAGGCAACATAGTTTATGCGTTACAAAAAAAAATATTTGCTATATTTTCAATTTTTCAATTAGCTAAGAAAACATCAGGTTCCAAAGAAATTTTAAGAGAAATGAAATTGTAAGATATATTTTATTTGAGTATGGGCAATAAATCACGTTAATAGTTCTATGAATATTCTGTATGTTTTTCATACTTAATCCCCATCCTCATAATGAAGGAGCATTAATAAGAATTTAGCTAAAAAATGTAAGGACTATCAAAGCTGCGCGCATGCGCTTTTAGGACCTACAGCGTGACTAGAAATTTTACACAATACTTCTTCCAAGTACAATCAGTAAAGCAAACTTTATTTACTGATTCATGAATAAGGGAAGGAACAGGCAGAGTTAAAATAATCTCCAATAAAATATGCGCGAAAATTAAAGAAAATACTCCTCAGACGTTATGAACACAATCGAGTTGAGAAGGAAAAAAATTAGCTTGGAAACCATCTTAGAATCAAACACTCATGTAACTAAAGCACTCATAAAGGTCTTTTACGTATACGACTCAAAAACCAATCATAGGCTCATAAGTATATAAGGAGCGAAAGATTGGTCAACTGAAGTGGCATCCACTATTGGCAAAAGTTAAGATCAGACAAGCAGAGATGAACTAGATAGCTAAAGGAGGTCACAGATAGTTACACCCAAATATTTATACAGCTCAGAAAAAATAAAACCTTAGAATCATTTCAGGTAGCAATAGAAAGCTGCAAATTGTTTTATTACCTATTCTGTATGTCGGAATGCCTCCATTGAAGCTTCCTCTCTTTTAGCCATGACCCAAACACTCCACACGGGTTTTATACAGTATATTGCACAGGGGTTGCTCACGTTATCAGGGCACGTGACGTGGTCGCAAGAGTAGGAATTTACGATCCCTTTACACATCACATTTAATTTGTTTGCCAGCGCGAGCTTAATGATTTGCTAATAAGCTTTGCAAACATTTTTGCTTGGATGAAGTCCCAAAAGGAGGCACTTTCTTATCGTTACTATGGCATACTAGAAACCAAACAAGTCACTGAAGCAAAAGGTGCTGGCTTCTTGGGAAGCTTATCATTCTGCATGAAACTTTGTGGCCTCGTCGTAAAGATCTTCTACCACTGCTTCACAAAGTGGAAGGAAACTGTTTTCCTCCGACCAGATATTAGACGACTTATGGAACCTCAAAAAGCAGCATAGACTAACTTTAAAGACGCCATAGGTAAATTTTTAGTCAAAGCCAAAAAATACAAAAAATCAGACGTCAAAGGAAATCTAAGAAGCTTTTTAGAATAATTAGAAGAAGTCAGTCAAGAGCGCGTAGAACAATTTGACTGAGATATTTAGAATATGGAAAACGATATCACAGATGGCAGGAGACTATTGTTGGTCGCCTCAGAGTCTCTTTCAGATTTTTATTACAAGTACCAACAGGTGTTTCACTCCGTATTTGATAAGATAATTTCATAATGGGACTAAATTTCTTCTGAGAAATTTTATACAAAAACTCACTTCAATGAAATAAAGACCGCTACTTGTGCAGGTTATAGCAACTAAGCTTTGTCAATGCCGGCTGAAAAGAAGAAGAAGAAGTAGATTTGATAATTTCGCGCACGATTGGTCAGATCTAAAATAGTAGTAACAGATTAGTTAATTACTAAAATAGTTTTAATAATGAAAATAAGAAAATAAGAATCAAACACTCTTAATTGGATTTTTGAAGTGAAAATGTATATGTACCGATATAAGCAGTTATTACATAAGTTTGAATGTATGTGTTGAAGGCAGAAGAACTAAGAATTGGAACCCACGAAACTTGAAAACGGCTGTACGGCTGAACTTGGCCGGAAAGAGGTGTGTTGCGACTCTTGAATTAAGATAATTGCGCCGATACAGTCAGCAGTGATGGCAATGACGTCGCAATTAACAAATATATACTTAAAAGCAACAACTTACCGACTAGAGCTATGAGTTTGACGCGAAGGGGCAGCGCTGTGGTCGGTTATAACAAATTAAACTCACGCTATGTTGCAACAACCATGGGGCAACAGTGGCGGCACTCAACAGCTGTCAACGCTTAAGTGATGGCCTTTCGGGCAATTATCTACGCCAGCGTCGGTACGTTGAAAGAGAACTAAAAATATAGCACAGCTAAAAAAGTATAACAAGAAAAAAACTAAGGAAATAAAGTATTTCACGGCAGGCAAAAGACCCGCAAGAGCAATTGATGCTTGTTTTGGACTGCGCATTTAAGGTCAGCAACAAGCTGATATACACCGACAACAACATTCATTCTCAATAATAATAGCAAAAGCAACAATAACAAGTAAAAAGTTATAAAATATTTTTATAAATAGTTTAATAGCAAGGAATTTCAATTGTATTAACAACCAGGCTGGCAGCAGGCACAACACAAACACACACATTGATACATAGCCGAAGGCTTTTGCATTGTGTGCACTTTGCTATCATTTGCAATGTTGACGAGCATTTGCACTGCATGCCAACAGCAGCAAGTCAACGGCAACATCCATACCAAAGAAATCAAAGCAACGTGCAACATGCAACGTGTGCTCACGTAGCGCACTGAAAATGATGCTGAACTGCGGCAACAGTGTGAGTAAATTGCATGAATGATTCTGAAGAGGCAGAGCATAAATGGGATGCCGACACATTTCAATGCCGGCTACAGCAGGAGAGTACACATTGCCTGAGAATACAATGTCCACTGACATGACTGCAAATGCACACACACACACACGCACACATTTGTATATAGCTATGTACATATGTACATATATACAGTAGTAGCTATGACTAAGCACATTTGTTGACAATCTGATTCATTCCACAATTCGCAAAGCACTCACCGAAGTTTTCAGTGAATTAAAAAAATATACATATGTATCTCAACAAAATTGTTTCTGTGAGAATTCATTATAGCAAATATAACAGGTTGTCAAAGCAATTCTGAATTTAGAACGTAATAACGATGTAAATTTAGGTCAGATTTTTTTTAAAATTTTTCGGGTTTCTCATCTTTAAAACTTGTCTTTCGTTTCATGTCGACAAACGGACCTGTGCTACTAAGGATTTGATGATTGAAAATTTGATGTGTTGTTACTCATGTTGCTGTTGTTGTTGTAGCCTATCTCTACACCCAGAAAATTAGTGGAGTTCATCTAGCGAAGGCTTACGAAACGAAGGCTTCTGACTAAAGGGAGAAAAAATACACGTGGGGACTAATGGCATGATGACTATGCGTTGCATGTCGCGGCTACAATATTCGGACAACTCGGCCAAAATAGCTTTAGCGATTTCGTATACTGGTGTTCGGATTATGATTACGTCTTTAAAGTGCAGAGGGATGGGGAAGTTGTTGATTGAATTTTTGTCAACGTCGTTTGAGGCATATCTGTAACATATCGTATCCAGCGATACTGTTAAAAATTAATGTATTGAGGAGAAGAAGTACAATAATAATATAATGATGTGCGTGAAGGTGGCTATAGGGGGCTACTGACTTGAAAGCAATACTTTATTGTTTATCATTAGTCCTCGGCGCACAAATAATAATGTTTCATCCATATTTGTCTTAATGATTTGGAGGGATAAAAGGGAAGGAGTGCAATAACTGGTTGTAATAATAATAACAACTGGCTGCAAGCAATAGAATGAGACGTCTCAGGAAATCCAGACCTGATCCATGAAGTTGGACGGCTCATAACCGGAAACACACAAAGCTGGTCCAGCCAACATTGTTCGACCTAAACAAGCTCACTAAAAGAGAATGAAGATGCATTGCTCTCTATAAAGGCTCCATATCGGCGGAAAATTCAGAAATCACAGATTTTGAGGTTCAGAAATCTAATAATAATGGCTCTGATAATGAATATTTAGACCCACAGAAGGTGATAAAAGATCTCATTCTGCAGAAACAAAATTTACATTATTCACAAAACATAAGCACATCCGAAAAACTAAGGAGCACCATCTGGAAATTTAAACAAAATTTCAACCCTTACAAGCGCTTTCCAACCAAAAAACATCAAATACGAACTACAAATAGAAAATAAGCTCGGGAGGATAGAATTATAATAAAGAGAGCTCTGTATCCCACTACAAGCGTCGGTAGATCGAGTACTGAAAACTTCACACTCTAAAAATATCAAATGATTTATTCCAACACTGGCGTCCGGAAGACAAGTTCATAAAGTAAGTCTTGGAGTAGTGTCTCCTCTACTCAAATTGTTGCATTCAAATTTTACAAAGTGTGCTTCTGTGCTTTAATTTTTTGAGAGAGAAGCTATGGTTACCTTGGCTATCACTTCTCGAATAAACTGCTCCTACCTTCACATTAACTTTGCTGCTAATTGTTTGTTTGTGTTTTGTATCGGTGTGTATGTGCGTGTGTGTGTGTACGAAAAATGTGACATTGTCATTTGGAACACACCAACACCAATGAGCTACGATTTGTACATAATTGAAGATTACTGAGCAAGAAGTGAAGTGTGGAATGCAGGATCTGGAGCATGGAGAAGGGGTAAAGAATTTCTAAGATTAAAGAAAAGTATGTAGTATTTTAGCTTAGGGAATGTACCGTTGTGTATGTACACAAAGGTATGTTGCAACAGTGGTAAATAGTACCTAGAAAGAGCCAAACATTCGTTCACTACAAATTGGCACTACCTGCAATTAAAATCGAGACCACTAACTAGCATCAGCCCAACGCCCAACTCCTCTACCTCAGATCCTCCGACTCCGCATCAACAACTTAACGAGTTACCTTGGCGAGCTCATTGCCACTCGTCAACGTGTGTCGTGCTCTGCCTAATCGTACTCTGCGCTACTTCGCCTTTGGCCATGGCCTATGCACTCAACTCAACTCAAAGCGCTTGGTTGTGCCTTCGAAGCGGCTGCAGAAGGTATGCAGCATCAACGTGCAACGGCAGCATGCCGATCTGCAACAGTTGCAAATGCTTAGAATGTGGCGCTCTGGCGCGACGACACGGCGACATACATGGCATGCTGTCCCCATGCTTATAGTTGAGTGGCAGACACAGCTGTGCTGAGCAGTGCTTTCTAACTACTTCATATCTTTGCTATCTATCTCTTGGCGTTGATGTCAAGAGTTTGAGACTTTTTGGCTTTCACACAATCGGCAATAATTTGCTAAGTCAATGCTATACGTTGCTCAGTGTCTGCGACTGGCCGCTGTAGGACAATTGCATGTCCGCTGTAGTGTGCTCGACGGCGAAGCTATTCGGTAGCAATTCAAAGCTTTGGTAGTATGCCTATTTGTGTAAGTTTGTATGTATATTTGTTAAGCATGTTAGTTTAATGGCTTGCTTATCGTTTGTAAATATATGTATGTATATAGTTTAATCGGATTGCGTCTAAATATTTTATCAGCAAAACTTTTCTCTCCACCTCAGCGCTTGCCTGATCGGTTTACCGTTTGCTCCAATTAAAAATGAAAATATTGAATATTCAGCAGTTATTGCTGCAGGCAATTTCATCAGCTCATGCCACAAAGCAACATACGTGTAAATATATTCGTACATACATATATACATTCAAATACTTGTGGACCAAATAAATTGCAATCTGTTGCTAACATGTGTAAATTTATTGCGAACAAAGGCAATGAAAATTTTAAAATTTCATCAGTAAATTGTTAAAAATTTCAATTTGTGTCCAAATTTTTTTGTTGCTTTTTGTTTGATTTTTGATTTTACTCTGCTTGTTTGAAGCACACACCACTTTTGTTGTCGTTGTTGAGTAGGCCAAGTGGCAGGTAAAGTTATTGAAAAGTGTTCCAATTAACTTTGAGCGTGGCAAAAATTGTTAAAGCTTTTGTTTGACCCAATACCGACTTTTTTTGAGTTATGTGTTTTCAATTTAGGAAAATTTACACCATTTAAAAGTCAATAATAAAAGCAGATACTTGCATATATATGAAAAATGTTTCAATGCAAAAAATATTAGAAATCATCTTTTAAGTTTTGGTGAAAACTTTTTTTTTGCAAATTTAGTCGTCGTGGGAGTGTAAAATCACGCAGAAACCAGTTCTAACAAAAAATAGACAACAGCCATGTACGCATCTGCCACTGCTTAACAATCAAAGAGAGGTTCGACGCCGAAAAGCTGCAATCACAACTATGTCGTTTTATACTCGAACTGCACTCATCCTCTCTGAAAACGCTCATCAGCAACTCGTTTTAAGGGGTTAGGGGTAGTCAGACTTTTCAAAAAATCAAATTTTTTTTTTGCATTTTCGTTAAGTATAATGTCTTAAAAATAATCTCTGAAAATTCCAAGATAATCCGATAATTAGTTTTTAAGTTATTCGACAAATAACAAAGAGAGCTCGGGCCTTTCAAAGCGCTAGTGTGAAACTTTAAATGCGTTTTTCTCAAAACTATGTTTTTTGAACTGGTGACAACTGTAACTCGAAAACCGCTCAGTTGATTTTAATGAAATATATACAGCTTTTAGAATACATAATAAACTCGGGAAAAAATCGAAGGTTTTTTTTGTTTTGAAAAATTTCGATTTTTTAAGACCAATTAACTGTTGATTTTTTCCCAGAAATCTAGAATTTCCTGAGGCCGCCATTTTGTTAATTTTTGAAAAAAAAATCCTTCGATCAGGCCCAGGATTATTTAAAAAACTAATTTTTTTCATCCGATTGATTTCAGATGAATCTCCAAGGACTTATGATTGTCACCGCAAGGACCTTTTTTTGGAACTGGGTTAACACAGACAGCTGTAAATTCGGAAATAATTTTTTTTTTTTGAAATTTTCGTGACTTCAAGTCAAAACATTGTTTAATAATACCATATCACTACTTTTGTAAAATAAAATTATTTAATAGCAAAAAAAAATACTGAAAATTCTCATTTTTTCGTGCCTCTGACTACCCCTAACCCCTTAAGGGAATTATTGGTTTTCGTAAAAGTCAAAAGAAGAGCTGGTACGGTGCGAAAGCACCGAGAGTTGAAGAGCACACATTTACAGAGAGAAGAAGCGGGAGTGCTTGAAAATTCTATGTACAAATTAAGTGCCTTTCAGCAGATTTAAATATCGGTTCAGAATATATTCAGTTTAGGGGTGGGAGCACTTGTCAACCTTGTTTAACTGCAGTGAAAGTGGAGTTCAAATTGATAACGACGCTATAGGCATTCCATCAGCCGTCTATGATAAAGTTTGAATAGCGTTGGTGGTAGCTGATGTCTTCCCGACTAAGCTATTAAAGCTTAACGAAAGAGAAGTTACAAGCGCAATTCATCAGTTTTTTTTGCAGAACATGGTCGGACGAAAGCTTGCCCGACGATTATAATCTGAAAGAACAATACACACTACCTCTTCCTTAATTTTAAAGCAGCTTCTGGCATGTCATTGACATATGATACCATAGATCTAAATAACCTCGGCGCCAGTTTTGCTTTATCCAGGCTTGACAAACATAGTGAACGGGGACAAGAAGAAATGTTTCCTTTATGAAAGTAGAAACAATCAGCACATTCGCATCTTGGCACGTTCTATTTTGGACTAAGTAGGCAAATAAAAAGTAGATCTCTCTCTCAACGAACAAAAGCCATAGTATACAAGCCGCTCATTATTTCCGTACTGCTATATGATGCAGAAGTGTGGGCGCTGCCAAAAACTTATGAGTCGGCGCTTTAAGATTTCGAAAATGACGAACCCTTGGAAAGATCAAATGGAAGAAGTCTTGACCTCATATGGCATTTGCGATGGGCGGCAAAGAGTGTAAAGAAGAAACAACTGGCGCTGTGGTAAAATTTTCTACAACCGCGTAAGCGTTCACAACGAAGAAATAACTATTTATATATAGTCCCTTTAAATATTTTTACAATATTCTCCTCTAAAAATGAATATTATGTATATGGTATACGTATGTAATTACTATAGAACCTTGTAGACGCCAGCTGTAGTACCACATAAAAATAAAAATAAACAATAAACCGTCTTATTAAATTATGTCATATGTCCATGAGTGCTTGTCTCAACAATAGCAGAATTAAGCGTTAATTGGATTATGAATTATGAGCGCGTTGTGTAACTAGACAGTTAGCACAGATTAACGCATTACGGTGTATCGGAGTGCCACACAAGTCGTTTGGGAAATCAGTTATGAGATACTTAGCAAAAGTGTAGAGCAGCACCCAGTAAGGAATGAGAGAATACTTTATAAATAATTACAGACTCTATTACACTAACTGTGATGATGAAATGAATGCGAAAATAATAGAAAGACATTGGACTACCCTTTGATTAACTGCAATTGGTTTCAGGTAGCGAAATTTTCGGACTTTTAGCTGAAGGAGGCTTACACTTTTGTGGCCTCTTTTTGTGACCATTATCACAATCAAACAGGTTCAAAACTTGAAATTTTGCACCACTTTCTGTTAATATTACATTTTCTGCTCAAATCCTCTACTGGGTACCCCCTGCGAACACCTCCGCACGCACATATGTTTATAAACATCTTTTTACATAACTCACACCCCCAGCTGTATGCCAAGTTCATTAGCAACAAAGTTTTATAAATTGATAATATTTCACACACACGCACACACAAAAACGCAGACACACTTGCAACTGTGATTGGTCATATATATAATATAGTATAATTGGCGGCTTGTAACCGCTGAAGCGATTTTCGGCCGAGCTCCTCCTCCAATTTGTGGTCTTGCATCTTGCTGTTTTTTTCAACAAATGGAGGTACCTACAGTTTATACTAAGCCACCTCCGAACGGCTGATGGTTTTTTACGAGGAGCCTTTATTTCATGTCCGAAATACACTCGGAGGGGTGGACATTCCCTGGCGAGGGGCGACCGCAATTAGAAAATTTAATTTAATTTTTTTTTTAATTAATTTTCCTTAACTTTTGGATATTGCTGGCACCGCGATTTGAACACGAACCTTCTGAATGTCAGTACGCAATGCTAACCACTCGGCTACCGCGGCCGCCAACTGCGATATCAAAATAAGAACATCACGTACATCAACAGCAATTGGCCAGTAGGGAGTAAGTTAGACGGATGAGTAGTCAACCGAGGTGGTCGTCTGTTGGTCAATGAAGGCATCCGGGTGAACGAATAGGGCTGGTAGCTTCTTGTCAGCCAACAAGTCAGGCGCACAGTGTCAATGTCAATTTCGCTAAGCAATTTTTGTTGCGCAATAGAAACAACAAGAACTAAGTGCTAATACTCTGAGCTGAGCTGCTGCTACTGTTGCCAATGCTTTTCCAACTTGTTTGTTGCACAACAACGTATAAATAAGAATAAAATGTAGAAAATAAACGAAGGGATAGAGGGAGACCTCTGTAGCGAATGGAGCGCATAAAGGAAATAAAAGCGAGCTCATTTTACTTGCATACATATACTCATACATATTTAGTACGATGGAGGTTTAGCTGAAAGGTGCGATGTGCGAGCAGTGACACGTGCGAGGAGTGAAGAAGGCTACTGCTGCAACGTTAAGTTGCAATAAAGGAAATCGAAATTCGATTTGAAGATGCTGTTAAATTGAACACAAGATTGCACTCAACACCGAATCCAACAACGACACTGGCGCACCGCGTCAGTTGAGCGATAGAAATGAGTTTAGGGATGCAACGGAATTTCAACTTTGAGTTTGTAACGCCGGTTCATTTTCTATTTGTGTCTTAAATTCGATCATTGGCTCAGACATCCATAGCGAAGTATGAAAAAGCTTCAATGCTTGCTGTGGTTCCAGTCCAATCGTTTCGGTGTAACTTCGATCAAAGCTTGAATCTGTGTTTAAAGTGCCTCATATAGACGTGTGGTTGCCTCCACATAATTTCAGATTATTGCCATTATAAGTTTGGTTGGGTCCTTAACATGACTGAGGCGATTACTCGAACAGAGCCTCGAAAAAGTCAGTTCGTGCAACCATCCGAAGGATCATGGTTTCGAATTCAGGCAAGAATATCTTTCAAAATTATAGAAAACAACTTCCCTGGTTGCGGTTCCAGTCGTAAGGGAATGCCAACCCTTCGGAGTGTACTTTAGACTAAAAATAAAAAGCTCCTCACAAAAATCCAATTAAAATGCATTATTTTTGACGTGGTAATACTTCTTTCATAGGTGGGTTTCTATGCAGTTGTTACTTGATCTTGATTTGTGGGCTTTGCATTGTTTCCACTGAAGCGATTTTCGGCCGAGCTCCTCCTCCAGTTTTAGGTAAGCGTCTTAATGTTTTTTCAATAATAGAGGGACCTCTCTGAGAGCACTCATCAGCAACCCGGTATAAGGGAACTGTGGGACGACATTGCAAACTCCCTACGTATAACTGCAAACGAAACTATTGGATTTCGAAAAGGTCACAAAAACAGCTGGTACGATGAAGACTGCCGTGTCACAGTGGAGAGAAAACTGACTGCCTACTTCTCATCCTTGCGCTCGACCACAAGACGTGGGGGGTGGGATAGATACCGAGAACTGAAGAGGGGAGCAAGACGCGTCTGCAGACAAAAAAAGAAAGACGCCGAGATGCGTGAGTATGAAGAGCTTAAGAAGCTGGCCAACAAGGGTAATGCTCGAAAATTCTACGAAAAGATATGGTGACTTACAGAAGGTTTCAAGAACGGAGCAAACTATTGTAGAACCCAGGGAGGTGAGCTAGTGACAGATGTCCAGAGTATACGGGATTTATGAAGGGAGCACTACTCCAGCCTGAATGGCAATGAACAGGAAACACCCGGAGACGATGAACCCGAAACTCCAATAGATGACGATGGAAAAGACGTTCCACTACCTGATCATGAAGAAGTCAGAATAGCAATCGCCTGCCTAAAAAACAACACAGCGGCGGGGACCGATGGATTATTGGCCGAGCTATTCAAATACGGCGGTGAAGAACTGATCAGGTGCATGCATCAGCTTCTTTGCAAAATATGGTCGGAAGAAAGCATGCCCGACGATTGGAACCTGAGTGTGCTCTGCCCAATCCACAAAAAAGGCGATCCCACAGTCTGGGCCAATTATCGTGGAATAAGCCTTCTTAATATCGCATATAAGGTCCTATCAATAGTTTTGTGTGAAAAACTAAAGCCCAAAACTTACCATTAACCAGATATTCACCATGCGCCAAATCTTGGAAAAGACCCGTGAAAAGAGAATCGATACCCACCACCTTTTCGTCGATTTTAAAGCAGCCTTCGACAGTAGGAAAAGTTCTGCCTCTGCGCCGCTATGTCTGAATTTGGTATCTCTGCAAAACTTGTACGGCTGTGTAAACTGACGTTAAGCAGCACGAAAAGCTCCGTCAGGATCGGGAAGGACCTCTCCAAGCCGTTCGATACCAAACGAGGTTTCAGACAAGTTGACTCTTTATCATGTGACTTTTTAGCTTCTTGCTGGAGGAAATAATACAAGCTGCAGAGCTGAACCTCACTGTTGACAGTCATAACTTCGAGGCCGTAGTGGTTTTGATCAATATGGCATCGCCGATCGCCGATCAGCAATTAGCAGCTAATTTCCGAGGATAGGCTGAGTAAAGCCTCCTAGGGATGAATAAATAACTCCGATAAATCCAAATAAAAACTTCGCTTGGCGCTTCGGTTTCGCCGAACTTGCCTACATACCCTATTCACAAAATATGTAGGAGTACACTTGTTTGTATATGTACACCGTCATCTATGGTATATTACGAGTTACGCACAACTGACATGACATTTGAAGGTTGCATGCCACTCCCAGTCTTCCAGCCAAAACTATCAAACACATCACATTAAATTGTGTGACTTGGGAGAGCTCAACATATACTCGTATGTAGGTACATACATAATAGTAAATGTTGTTGTTGTTATTTTTTACTTATATTCTTTCATTTATACGAGTATGTTATACTCGCACTGAAACTTCAACTTTGGCCATTGCCAGTTGGCATTGCATATTACGATGACACTCGATGGAAGTTTACTCATTCATTTATCGGTCTAATGACTTTCAGTGATGCATGCAACAAAGTAAGTGTGTTGGTTGTGTAGTGTGAAGGGGAAGGGGAAGGCGCTGTTGCACAGTCACATGTGAGAATATCACAAAACGTTTGAAACGCACAAAATAAAACTAATAAGAAAAAAATATCGACAGGTAAATATCTTCATGTATAGTAGGCTAAACCAAGCAACTGATATGTCTGCTTTAACCAAAGCCGGGAAAAATGGAAGAAAATTCACTCATTCTCTGCCAAACATAAAATTGTGAAGAGAAATGATTGTATCTATTGTTGCAAGTTAGCCTTTTGGGTGCACTTATTGTGTTTGGGTTTTTGTGGGCAAATTCTCAAAACAAACTGTATGTTTATATATATGCATATGTACCTATATTGAATACAAATATAAATACCTCCGTTCGTTCGTATATACACATGTCTCTCGTGCCTCTCTTCCTACGCCGCATTGGCAGTTCAATTAAGCGTGGCATGGCGCCGAAGCATTTATTTTTAATTTTGTGCTTTTGGTCCGAGCAGATTGAAAATCTCCAAGGGTTTTTTTTTTGAGATACCAAGACGCTTTGTAGCATAATATTTTTTGAGCGACATTAATCTCCAGTTCGCATTACTTTTCTTGTTGCTGTTCTAACAAATTGAGGGAATTATAATTTTTTCGAGGCCTTGTTCGAATGGGTAGTGGATTTTTATAAGGTGCTTTTTATTTCATATCAGTAATAATTTGGGGAAAGGGGCTTACGTATACGTGCGATCGTATATTTTCAGCATTTCTTGACACCAATCCACACGAGCCTTTTTTTGAGCGATTGTCAAATTGTGCAGGATCCAACGAGAACAAACCTTTTTTACGGCCAGGTGTTCATGCAATATCGAATGTATGCTGGTGGGAGAAATGCATACCTTCCCGGAATTTGTCTTTGAGCGAGCGTCGGCCACGATTGAATTCGTTGTACCAGTTTTTCACAGTGCTATAGGATGGTGCTTCATAGCCATACAAAGATTTTAGTTCATCGATGCACTCTTGTCGTGATAATCCACGTCGAAAGTAGTAAAAAATGATCGCACGAAAATGTTCACGAGTTAATTCCATTTTTTGGCCGAGATGAATTTTTTAATTCCTTGTAAATAAAACAATTTACGATTAAATGACAAAACGTTCTGAGTGATGTTATGCTAAAAAATGTCAAACTTTCCAATGGAAATGTCAGATTGCTTCTGGCAACACTTAGTGTTGCATAGGCCAGACCTATGTATAGCAGCCTACGTACCCTCGGATTGGCCATTACAGCACTACTTGCCAATATATGCTTGACTGCTTGACTCCTTCAGTCATATTAAAGCGTGCATTTGAGCGAAAATCTTTTCAGGAAACTTGAAGAAGCTAGATTGATGAAATGTTAGTAGCACTCTCTTTAAAGCTTGGTATCGGCTCTTAAGTAGAACAACGATTTATACATTGACTCTGAACGTGGGCTCATGTCGGAACCAACACTATACAATGAAGTTTTGAATAGGTTTAGCCCTAGGTTATTCTCTTTCTCGGTAGATAAATTGTAAAACCAGTTGCATTTAATTTGTTTAAATCAATCAGTTTAAGAGAAAGTTGTGGGCCAAATATCATTCAGTTAATATTCCCGAATAAAACAGTATAAAAAACAAAGTCGGCAGTTACGTAAAGTTCTATTAGAGCAATAGCAATTGAAGCTATATTGTCTGGTTATCTCTGGATTTGGAACTAGACAAATGAATTTGATGTAAGAAAATGGATTAAGCACTATATACATAGCTATGATTGGTTGGTTGGTGAAAGTGGTTGCCAAGCAACAGTCCACTTAGGCTAACAGGAGTCTGCTCCGGTCTTGAAACCTTCTGTAAGTCGTCGTATCTCTTCATAGAATTTTCGAGCATTACACTTGTCGGCCAGCTTTTCAAGCTCCTCATACTCACGTATCTCGGCCTCTTTCTATTTTTTGTCTGCAGATGCGTCTTGCTTCCTTCTTCAGCTCTCGGTATCTATCCCGTCCCGCACGTGTTGTGGTCGATCGCAACGTTGTGAGGTAGGCAGTCTCTTTTCTCTCCACTGCGACACGGCAGTCTTCATATTACCAGCTGTTTTTACGACCTTTACGAAATCTATTAGTTTCGTTTGCAGCTGTACGTAGGGAGCACGAAATGCCGTCCCACAGTTCCCGTATACCGAGTTGCTGATAAGAGCTCTCAGAGAGCAGGTGTGCAAGTCGAGTAGAAATCCGTTCGGCAGTCTCTTGTGATTGCAGCTTTTCGACGTCGAACTTTCCTTGTGTTTGTTGACGGGCGTTTTTCGAATAACAGGGGCGCGTGCATATCTTCGCTGCAGCAAGATAGTTGTCCGAGTCGATATTGGGTCCTCGGAGTGTACACACATGTCAAGAACACTGGACTCATGTCTTCCATCTAGCCAAGTGGTTTGATGTATTTTTTTGTGATGGAATCTACAACTACAGCCTCAGCCCATTTGGGGATGTTTCGTCGTGAAGGCTAAATTTTCCAACTTTGCCCACCCTGGCATTAAAATCGCCGAGCACGATTTTCACATTCTGTCGGGGCAGGGCTCATAAGTATGCTCTAGGCGCTCATAAAAGGCATCTTTGGCCAAATCGTCCTTCTCTTCCGTCGGGGCGTGGGCGTGATTCAACGACATATTGAAAAATTTTGCTGTGATGCAGATTGTGGCGTGGCGCTCATCTAGCGGGG
Organism: Ceratitis rosa; assembly: GCA_037013455.1. Classification (NCBI taxonomy): domain Eukaryota; kingdom Metazoa; phylum Arthropoda; class Insecta; order Diptera; family Tephritidae; genus Ceratitis; species Ceratitis rosa. The sequence goes on along the minus strand of JAWMAG010000029.1, from coordinate 9,452,534 downwards.
TGAATGCCAGTACTCGACGGCGGAGTCTCTCTCCCACCACAAATCCGACACCAAATTTGCGCTCCTTTATATGGCCGCTATAGTAAATGTCAAAAGAACCTACAAAGCTTTCGTCCTTATCCCGTCCATCGCACTTCTTGGACGGCGGTGATGTCAGCCTTTATTTTTACGAGGACATCAAGCAGCTCGATCAGGATACTTATTTTGATACATTGGTAATTTGTGATCATTTACTGTTATATTTTTTTTTTGGAAACACTTATTTTCAAATCTAAACCGTTATTGCCTTAAACTCATGAATCATGGGAGCATTGTCGTTTTGTTCAGTTGCGACTCGCCCACTTCAAATGACGGCTTAGTGCTTATTGCACAATTTCGCTTTTATGCATTACGATGCACTTATGTACAGCCTTGGCCAAAAGTATTCGGCATCGCACTAAAATAAAGGGTGGTTAAATTGTAAGGGCCGATGTTGAATGTGAACCACACCTAAACGCCAAGTTTTTTTCCGAATTTAATTTGACATTTCTCTATTTCAGACTTACTCAATTTGAACCATGGAGAGATACACAATCCAACAACGTGTTAAAGTTATCCAGACTTATTATGAAAATTTTCGAAGAAAATCATCTTCAGTGATGAGGCACATTTTCACCTCAGTGGATTCGTCAATAAACAGAATTGCCGCATTTGGGCGAATGAGAATCCAAGAGTGATTGTCGAAAAACCAATGCACCCACAAAGAGTGACTGTTTGGTGCGGTTTATGGGCTGGCGGCATCATCGGGCCGTATTTTTTCCAAAATGAGGCCGGTCAGGCAGTTACTGTGAATGGTGTTCGCTATCGTGAGATGATAACGAATTTTTTATGGCCACAATTGGAAGATATGGATGTGGACGATATGTGGTTTCAGCAGGACGGTGCCACTTGCCACACAGCTAACGAAACAATGGCTCTTTTGCGCAACAAATTCAATGGCCGTGTTATCTCACGTAATGGCGATGTCAATTGGCCCCCAAGATCATGTGATTTGACACCGTTGGACTTTTTTCTCTGGGATTATTTGAAAGAAAAGGTGTACGTCGATAAGCCAGCAACAATTCAAAAGCTAAAGGATGAGATAATTCGGCACATTAACGGCATAGAAACTCCATTATGCCTCAGCGTCATCGAAAATTTGGACCATCGTATGGAGGTGTGCCGCCGAGGTCGCGGCGCTCATTTGACCGATATTTTGTTACATACATAATTAAGTAATACCAATATATCATAATAAAATAAAATTTCAATAATTTCCTAAATAGTTTGTGTTTCATTCAAAATCAACATCGGCCCTTGAAAATTTAACCACCCTTTACAAGTATTCTCAAATGTGGCTATCAAAGTTACCACTTATCTTTGTAAATGTCTTACATTGATTTTTAACTGTTGATTAAACGAATAAATTGTGTAATATCAAAAGTTATAGCACTCTGGGTAAGATAAACCTAAAAATTGTCATTTTTAAGAAATTCATAAAATATTTTCGCATTTAAAATTTGAAAGTGAAAGTGTAAATTACATTTAGTGAAAAGTTAGCAATCTTATAAAAACAGCTCATATTTACCGAAATGCCTAAAACAAGTGAAATTAGTTACGATGATAGAGTTAGAATTCAAGCTCTAAGTGAAGAATGTAAGTCTCAGGTTGAGATTGCAAATTTGGTGGGATGTTCGAGGTGCACGGTCCTATGTGCTATCAGGCGATTTGTGGAGACGAAATCCCACAATAATAAATCAAAAAGTGGAAGAAAGCGTCTAACCAGTAAACGAGAAGACCGAATACTTATACACAAGTCTCTCAAGGATCGCAAAAAATCTTCTTCTGCCCTTGCAGCTGCCCTTTCGGATGGATTTAGTAAACCAGTTAGTGCTCGAACAGCTAGAAGAAGACTTCTGGAAGCAGGTTTAAAAGGATGTAAAGCCCGAAAGAAGCCGTGGCTTTTAGAAAATAATAGAAAAAATCGTTTGGAATACGCTCGCCGATACCAACTTTTCACTGAAGAAGATTGGTCAAATGTTCTGTGGTCTGATGAAACAAACTTCGAGGTAAGCTTAGTTAAGATCATCTTAAAATATTCACAGCCATTGCTTCTTACTCTAGAGCAATTTTGAAGACATAATACATATCTTATGAAAACATTATTTTTTCTTTTCTGCAGATATTTGAAACACCTGGTGTGACGTTCGTGGGGCGACGGGTTGGGGAAGAATATCATCGTGGTACCCACTTTTAAGCATGGATTAGGCAGCATTATGTTCTTGGGCTGCATGTCTGCTGATTGTTTCGGCGAAATGTTCGTTTGTGAGGGTCGCATGGACAGTCAAAAGTACATAAATGTAATTGAAGCCGTTCTTCTGCCTTCGTTAACGCGCATTTTTGGCGATACTAATTTAGACGGGATTCAATTTCAACAAGACAATGCTCCTTGTCACAATTTATTAACCACGATGCGTTGATTTAGAGATAACATCATTGTTTTTTTAGATTGGCCTGCACAGTCTTCAGATCTTAATCCCATTGAGCACATGTGGGCTATATTGAAACGCAAGATTAAGGAACACAGTATAACATCAAAAACTGCCTTAAAGAATGCCTTGATTAACGAGTGGTACGCTATAAGTGCGAACGAATATGCAAAGCTTGTACGCAGCATGCCTAAGAGAATTGCTGTCGTTATTAAATCGAAGGGTGGACCTACTAAATATTAATGTTATTATCACTAATTCATTGCATTTTCATTATTTCACTAATAAAACTTCATTACTTCATTTGTTAAAACAAAAAATTTAATTAGTGGGGTGCCTAATATTTTTGGCCCAGGCTGTGCATATATAAAGCATATTTACCTACGAACAAATTATCGAATCTGCTTTGAGTAGTTTTGAAAATATTGAATTGTACCAACAACTTCCTCCACTTCACCAAAAAAAATTCTTCAATATTTGTTGAACCACGTATTGGCATTATTACACCCGTCGGAGTTTGCCAAGATTTTAGCAAGTGCCGCTCTTCTTCTTACACACATACCATATGTATTTGCACTGGAGTTATGTAAGTTATGTATGTGGCTAATTTTCGGGTGTTGAGCTGCAAAAATGGCAGTGCGCAACAAAAGTTTCATCCAACAGAGTACAACATTGCAGCCAACACGAGCAGTTAGCATTGACAACACGTTGTGGTTTTGCACTTTTTTTATTACTTCAACATTTTCCTTTATAGCATCCGTTGTACGCATATGTAAGAATAAAAGAACTTGAAAAAGAAAGAAAACACATCCTTAAGAGTATTGCAAGTGCATGTTGCATTCAACAACATAAAACAGACACAAAAACAACAACACAAAATTCCAAAGTGATTAATCGTGTTGGTTGTGGTCGATTGGATTTTGGTTTACCCTATTATTTATCCATTTTGAATGTTGAATAGGCAAGGAAATCGTTTCTCGGTTATTGTATTCGCAATTTTGTTGAAGACCAGAAGTCGTTCGTTGGATTTTATGTGAATACAAAAATACAAATACATTGCAACAATGTTGATATTCAAACAATGTTGACCACATTCTTACTTTGTTGGCCCATCTTCGTCCTTTGTTATTGCTGTTGTTGTTGTTGCGGGTATTATACTTCAACAGAATTTCATTTTTGAGTTCTTAGTTTTCTGTTTACGCTTCAAACTAATTAAAAAATTTCCAATATAAAACCGGAATGTGGTGGCAACCAATTTCAATTAGTGTTTTATGTAATCAAATGATTTGCAACTTATGTGATTTTGGTTATTATTGATTCATTTCATAATGAATTTCAGATTAAAACTGCTTTGATTTAAATGCAGATTTGCATTTGTGCTCAATGGAATAATTACATAATTTCTGTTCATAGAAAATATTGATTTCTTCCGGCATAATGAGAGTTCCAAAGCACCATCACTGAGTTTAGAAACTTTGAAAAATTATTTATTTACAAAAACGAGCAAAACTTTCAAACCTAAGGTTTTATGGTAGTCTAGTAATTTGGTTACGAAAGATCGAACTTTTTTCGAAAGTACAATACTTTATATTAAGAAATAAAAATCTTAGAGGGAAATTCGAAATATTGTCGAAGTTATATCAATAGTACACGCTGAGTCGTTGAAAATTTAAAACGAGTTTTTCTCGAAACAACGTTCTCACGGTCGGCCCGGATGATGCAAAATTTTCAATCCAATAGAAACAACAAGATTCAAAAAAAGAAGAAAAAAAATTATGTATATATATATAATTGGCGCTTTGTAACCGGTTTAGCTATTTTCAGCCGAGCTCCTCCTCCAATTTGTGGTTGTTGGTGGCACCGGAATATGAACCCGCGCCTTCCGAATGTCAGTACGCAATGCTAACCACTCGGCTACCGCGACCGCGGCAAGAATATATTTTTATACACTCTGAGATACTATCTATTAACAATATATTAAATTTTTTAACATTTGTATTTATTTACCGAAACCGCTTACAAACTAAATTAAAATATAATAGCCCATTGGCTAGTTTTGCTCTTTATCCAAATGAACGCCAAGGTATGGGATTTCGTTTTCTTGTAGGAAAGACACATTGTTTAGCTAGACGATAGGGCACGTCTTTGGCCTTAATGAAAGTGTGCTGTGTTTGAATTTATTTTCATTAACTTTTGCACTATACTATCGAGAAAATTAAGCTCAGAGTTTGTGTCAAATTTGGTTTAAAACTCATCACTGCTTCATGATAATTTTTTGGACAAAACAACCTCTTAAGTATACTTCACCCATCGCATTTGACACAATAGGCCTCTTGCTACTTTTTCCAAGGTTGATGAGACCCATTTCCTTTGTGGGACAGCTTTTCAAGGTCTTCGCACATACACACTTCAGCCTCTCATTATTTATATCTTCAAATGCGTCCCACTTTCCTTTCCTATCTATTATGTTGCCACGCATATACCATATGTAATTGTGAAGACGTGTCATCTACCTTTTCGTCGATTTTAAAGCATCCTTCGACAGCACGAAAAGGAGCTACCTCTACGAGCTGCAGACCTGAATAGAGAAGGTAGAATCTTCTATAAGAGTGTTCAGCTACTGGCATACGCTGATATCTACATTATTGGCCTCAACAACCGCGCCGTGAGTTCTGCTTTCTCGAGACTGTATAAAGAAGTGAAGTGAATGGGTCTGGTAGTGAACGAGGGCTAGACAAAATATCTCCTGTCATCAAACAAACACTAATCGCATTCGCGACTAGGCTCCCAAGTCAATGTTGACAGTTATAACTACAAGGTCGTAGATAATTTCGTCTATCTAGGAACCAGCATCAACGCCAATAATAATATCAGCCTTGAAATCCAACGCAGAACCACTCTTGCCAACAGGTGCTATTTTGGACTGAGTACGCAATTGAAAAGTAAAGTCCTCTCTCGGCGAACGAAAACCAAACTCTGCAAGTCGCTCATCATGCCGGTCCTACTATGTGGCGCAGATGCGTGGACGATGTCAACATCTGATGAGTCGGCACTAGAAGTCTTCGAGAGAAAAGTTTTGCGAACGATTTATGGTCTTTTGCACATTGGCAACGGCGAATACCGCACACGATGGAACGATGAGCTGTACGTGCTATACGATGATATTGACATAGTGCAGCGAATCAAGAGACAGCGGCTACGCTGGCTAGGTCATGTCGTCCTAATAGATGAAAACACTCCAGCTTTGAAAGTATTCGATGCAGTACCCGCTGGTGGAAGCAGGGGAAGAGGAAGACCTCCACTCCGTTGGAAGGATCAGGTGGAAAGTGAACTGGCTTCACTTGGTATTCAACTGGCCCCAGACGGCGAAAAGAAGGGAAGAATGGTGCTCTAATATTGATTCGACTATAATCGCGTAAGCGGTGCTTACGCCAATACAGAAGAAGAAGAAGATGTCTCACCCAGTTATCACATATTCATCCGATTCGGCGGTTGCTTCGGGAATTTTTTTAAATTAGAAACTAATGCTTTAGACAAGCATTTTTCGACTACGGGTGAACCTGATCAGCCTCCATCTAAGGGTTTCATTCTTTGACAACCCTCATGTTCGAATCGGAAAACACAGTTTTGACACAGTTTCAGGCTGTCATAAAAGGCACCTTTAGCCACATCGTACTTCAGTCCTGCCAGTACTTTGTGAATGAGTCTTTCTCCTACCACAAATTCGATATCAAATTTGCTCTGCAGTCGTGGTAGGCAAATGGTGACCATTGTGCATTACCATTATTAGCACTATGCCAGAGTTCGAGTCCCAATCCGACCAACATCCAAAACTTAAACAAAATTATTTTTTAAATAAAAAACTAAGTTAATTTTCTAATTGCGAGGGAATAACAAACCATCCGAGTGTATTTTTGACTGAATTAAACGCTCTTAATAAAAAACCCATCAGCCGTTCGGAGACGGCTTAGTATAAAAACAACTGTCATCATCAAAAGTTGGGTCTCTCAACTGAGATATGTTGATTGTTTTCATTAGTTCTGGTTTTTACGAGGCGGGTTCCAAGTTGGTGTATATTAAGATCATAAGAACTTAAGACTGACGCTCGTATATGCACCGATGATAAACAGAAGCTTAATTTGGATTCTAAGTGCCCATAAACCGAATATGTCGAAGTGGCTGCACAAATGAAGGACTTTCATATAACTTAAGGTAAATACAAATACCTTCTGCTCAAATATAAACGGAGACTTTATCCATAACTCGACAAGGACAAGACATATGGCCATACTTTTTTTTTGCTTAGGTTGCCAGGACTGTTATATGTTTACATGTCAAATTTGAGCGCGATCTGTCACATAGTTTTTTTTTTACGGCACTATAAACAAGTCAACCTCGAGTGTGTTTTTCGAATTTTACTATGGAAATTAACGTTGAGCAAAGAGTTTGTTTAAAATTTTGTTATTCCAATGGAATAAATGCGACGGACGCAATGAAAATGTTGCAGAAGGAATTTGGGGAGTCTTGCCTATCACGTGCACGTATTTTTGATTGGTATAAGTCGTTCAAGGACGGCCGTACATCGCTGGAGAACTTGCCCCATGATCGTCGTCCAGCAACGTCAATAAACGAAGAAAACGTCGAAAAATTAAAGAAAATTGTGTTGGAAAATCGTCGTGTGAGTGAAAGAGAGATAGCTAGTGAGCTCAACATATCAAATGGATCCGCTCATAGCATTATTCACGATGTTTTGGGCATGAGACGTGTGTCTGCTCGACTTGTTCCAAAATTGTTGAATTTTCTTCAAAAAGAAAAACGCAAAACTGTCGCCAAGGAAATGCTCACAATGAGTGATACGGACATCCAGCACATCATAACTGGTGACGAGACTTGGGTCTATGAATACGACGTTGAAACAGCCCAGCAATCATCTGAATGGCGCCTTCCAAATGAGCCGAAACCCAAAAAACCACGTCAAAGTCGATCGAAAATCAAAGTTATGCTCACTGTTTTCTTTGATAGCCAAGGTGTTGTGCACTCGGAATTCCTTCCAGAAGGTCAATCCGTTAATGCTGAATATTATTTATCCGTTTTGAAGCGTTTGCGTGAGAATATTCGTCTCAAAAGGAAGGATTTGTGGGACAACAAGTCATGGTTTCTACATCATGATAATGCGCCAGCTCATACGTCTCGTCTTGTACGCGATTATTTGACCAAAAACAACGTAAATATTGTTCCGCACGCACCGTATTCACCCGACATGGCACCGTGTGACCTTTTTCTTTTCCCTAAACTCAAATTGTCGCTTCGTGGAAAGCATTTTCAGTCGATTGAAGTCATAAAAGAGAATTCGAAGAAGGAACTGAAAGCCATACCTAAAGCGGCCTACCAGAAGTGTTATGAAGATTCGAAAAAAAGGTGGCATAAGTGCATCGCCTCTAATGGTGACTAGTTTGAAGGGGATAAAATAAATATTGAAGAATAATTAACCGTTTTTGTTTTATTGAGCAGAAGGTACTATAAGAATCTTAAATCTATCTGGATAAATTTCCGGCTGTTAAGATAAACACTTTTCTATTTGCCGGTACATCCCTCAAAGGCCGGTGCCGAATCTTGTTGGAATGACCACTTTTGTTACCCACCAGATAATAAAAATTACAAAGACTATTACTTAAGATGAAAAACTACTTTTCGGAAACATGCGTGTATGTGTACAATCGAGCTCCAGCTATGAGTTCTGTCAAAATTAAACCTATCAGAATATTATTTTGTAGCATAACCTCTAACGATGGTTAGTTGTGGAATTAAGAGATAGATACACATCTCCGTTTCCAAAGATTTGTTCATCAATCAATTAAACAATATTCCAATAAGTTCTCTATTATTCCTTGAACTGATATTCAGTACAAATAAATTGCTTATGAGATAATATTTCCACCTATGATAATAAACAGCATTTTATGTCGAAGAAAACTAATTTAAGTAAAAAATTATGTTAATTTTACTAATTGCCGTTGCCCTTCGGAGGGAGTTCTACCCCTTCTGAGTGTATTTCTGACATGAAACATAAAAATTAATCCTACAAATGGAGCATCTGTAAAATAAAAGCATTTTGGTCTGTTCAGACTTACCGCTCATATTAACTACTGTAGCTGCATCATAAAAATTATCATTATTTTCAAACTACCTGACGTATAATAAAGATGAATACAAAGTAACTTATTACCGTCACATTAAGCAATCAAACGCCTTTCATTAGGCAAAATCTATTCAGTTTTAATTTACTAGCAAAACCATAAAACAGGTCATCATCTTCATCTTCATAGAATGACAGGTGAAAGTTGCGTTGGTCATAAATCTATTTTGATTGAGTTTGCCCACCAACACTACGCAGCGAACTACGCATGTGCAGAGTGCGGCTAAAGCAAAAGCAAAAATTAATATTTTACCGTAAAATTTAGCACTCAAAACCGCACGCACTCAGCCCACATTAAATACATAAAAGTCAGTTTGTCCGTCATTCCCTCAGCTCAAGCCGAGTGAAGTGAAGTGAAGTGAATCAAGCCCAGTAGAAGGATTCAACTTTTTACTACGCAGCAAAACCGATGAGCAATTTCACTGCTTCATATACATTAAATTCAGCGGATTCAACTATGACTTGCAACAGGTTGTGTTGCGGTTTTGCAACTTGAGTGACCTGAGTAGCTTGAGTAGGTTACTTACTTACATGAAAATTATGCGACTTTTGTTGTGCGTTGATAGCTCATTGACTCAATGTCGAACTGCTGCTCAGTGGCTGACTGCCTGTGTGTAAAAGTGCGTTGGTTTCTGGCATTTTAATTTCCTCGCTATTCCCCCTTTTAGCCGTTTTTATCCCATTCTAAAAATGCTAATTCACGCAATTTATTCGCAAACTGACGTTCTTCTAAATACCTCAGTGCACTTTCTTACCACAAGACGGAACGGATTCGCAGGTTCGTTGGTTGGTAACCACACGAAGCGTGTTTGGTGGCATGTAACCTACGCATGCGCGTTGAATACTTGTTCTTCGTCGTACAACTAAATTTTAAAGTGGTTATGGAGCCATTGTGGAGCTACAGAAGCTCTTTGCTGTATTAATAACATAATTAAATTGTTAAAAGATGCAATTTACAGCGCCAGTCACACAGTCGTCTTGAGCGGTATAATCTTACCGGCTGCCGCTAGCGGCCAAGTAGGTGGGCGCCTCCATTAAGAGACATAATCGAAGTATGTCATTTAATTTATGATTCATAATAGTTTTTAATATTCAGCTTATATGTGTGTGTGTATGGTATTGTATGTATTAGTATCGATCAAATGTAATCAAAATTTAATGAAGCTGTCAGTTGACGCGAATGGTTGAACTCACAAGAAGGAGCCCAATTATGGTTGTTACATGCCTCTGAGCGTTTGTTGATACACCATGTGTTGATTACTTGTTTTCAGGCTATTAGTGTTGCGGCCACCCAGCTAATATCAAGATTGGGTAATAATTGAAAACGTTTATCATAATATTTTTTGTTATTCTTTCTTTCTTTTTCGCGACAACTCTTCTGAATTGGTTCAGGCATGTTACAGAATAAAGTCTCTCTTGATTCCTTATTGAAGAGTTCCTTCATCAATTTCCAATAGTTTTTATTCAAAACTGTAAAAATATATATTTAAATCCGCCATGCCTTATTCATTATTATTATTATTATTCTATGAATAAGAGAGTGTTATAAAATTCTTGCATATACGAGTATTCGGGATCGGGAAGGATCTCTCCGAGCCGTTCGATACTAAACGAGGTTTTAGACAGGGTTATTCCTTATTTTGTGAAAATAATAAGAGCTGCGGAGCTGAAAAAAGAAGTTACAATCTTCTATAAGAGTGTACAGCTGCTGGCGTACGCCGATGATATTGGCATTATTGGCCTCAACAACCGCGCCGTTAGTTCTGCTTTATCCAGACTTGATAAAGAAGCGAAGCAAATGGGTCTGGTAGTGAACGAGGGCAAGAAGAAATATCTCCTGTCATCAAACAAACAGTCATCGCATTTGCTACTCAGCACCCACGTCACTGTTGACAGTCATAACTTCGAGGTCGTAGATAATTTCGTCTATCTAGGAACTAGCATAAACAACAATAATAATGTCAGCCTTTAAATTCAGCACAGAATCACTCTTGCCAACAGGTGCTACTTTGGTCTGAGTAGGTAATTGAAAAGTAAGGCCCTCTCTCAACAAACGAAAACCAAACTCTACAAGTCTCTACGATGACAACTGCTGATGAGTCAGCGTTAGGAGTTTCCGAGAGAAAAGTTATGAGTAGTGCAGCGAATCAAGAAACAGCAGCTGCGCCAGCTAGGTTGTGTGGTTCGGATGGATAAGAATACTCCAGCTTTGAAAGTTTTCGATGCAGTATCCGCCGGTGGAAGGAGAGGAAGGGAAATACCAGGTAGAGAAGGACCAGGTTGTACTTGATATTTCCAATAGGGCCCATCAACTAAAAAAATAATTTAAGAATTGAATTTAAATAAAAATATTTAAACATTTTCATTAGAAATGTAATAAAAATAAGAAAGAGAGTGTGTGTGTATGTGCTAAAGCAGGCTCAAGAATGATTTGAATTTGCAATTCGCCAGAGCTGCCACCTATTTAAAAATTTAGATTGGATTTGAATGTAGTGTGAAAATAAGGAAGATATTACAATATGGGCATCAAACGAAAGAGATTAAAGAAAGGCTTAATGGTTAAATAATTAAGCAGCATTGCCATCTTTTTAAAAATTTAAATTTGATTAAGAAAAAAATTGATAAGATGCATTAAACATTAGCTGAGTAAATTACTATATGTGTATCGATATAAAGAGATTTACACTGCTATACTGGTGGCCAAAACTAAAGCAACTAAAATGACTTAACTGAACAAAGTCTCTTTAAGTTGCTCATGTAAAATGTAGACCATAAAATATTTTTCATATCAAGTTAAGCCATGTATTAGCTTAAACATTTTAAAATAAAACCTCATCAAATTTATTTGCAGACTTTGTTTTTTCACATTTATTAAAGTTAACTCATATATAGCTTGGTCAAAACTATAGCAACTAAACATCTTTTAAATTTTTTTCATATAAAACGTTAAGTAAATAAGTTTAAATGTTATTAGTCAATAGCGTAACCTTTATTTTTTATCACCGCAGCTCAATTTGTTCATTGATGATGCCGTTCTCTTGCATATGGCAGCATCACAATCTTTCAAAACGTTTTTATACACAAATCGATCCATTGTTTCTGTTATTTGATGACTTGGACCGAATCCGTCACATGAAAAGCAGCCTCAGACCATAATAGATCCTCCTCCAAGCTTCTCTGTGCCCTAGAAATACTTGGGATCACGGCGCTTGTTTGCTGGTCGGCGTACGGTGAAATTTTTCATGTTAGAACCTTGTTTGTTTGCTAGTTTGGCGTAACGATTTTTCGCCGAGATAAATGTATCCACTTGCATTAAATCAACTTATTGTTCGCGAAACCACTGATTTATTAATTGATAAGTTTTCGGAAATTGTTTTTTGTGCCGCACCATTTTTAAAATCACTAATACTTTTTTCTCGTACTTATTTCTCGCCATTTTTATTTAATTTTTGTTTCAACGCAAACTGTTTGTTCCGACGCGTACCACTGCAACGAAAACTCGAATAAAATGCTTAGCATCAACCAAAACACTTGTAGCAAAGCTGAGGGTACTATTGAAATATTATCGCTTACTTATCCTGTTTCAAAATTGTTTGGTTAGTTGAGTTGCTTTAGTTTTGACCGGCTAAAATGCTTGGTGAACGTAAGAAGTTATATTTAAAAAAAAAAAAACAAAAAAACTGCACACTATAATTAATGAAAATTTTCTTAATTTTCATATACAATATATAAGACAATTTTAGGAAAACAAAATTTTCATTTACCTTCACTAATTTTAACATTATGAACCATAAGGCCTTTTACTACTTTTGGTTGCTTTAGTTTTGGCCGCCAGTGTATACGGTAAAAAAAATTTTGAAGAAAGTTGCCACTTGTTTATAAATTTTCATTAAGTACAAAATAAAATATTTTACTGAGCGTACTTAGTTATAAAGACTCATGAAGTTTTATTTTGGGTGTCACCTTATTTAAAACAAATACAATTAAATTGTCAATAAAAATAAATAAAATAATAAACAAATAAATAAATAAAAGGAGTTTATAATATTGATAAAATAAATTAAATATTAAAATATATGAGTGAAAATCGAGATGATTCAAAAAGTCTTTGAAGAGAGTTGCTACATGCAAGATGTTTGAAAAATATAATTAGTCAGCAAAGTGGAAAGACCGCAACTGCAGATGCCTAAATTAAAATATAACATTATTGGCCCAGTGCAGGCTTCAGTGCACAAATGTATTTCAGTTGTGAATATGTATATAAAAGTAATTAGTACGCTAGCCAGAAGGGTTAGAACGCTAAATATGTCAGTAGCATCATTTTGGCAAAGTAAAAAAGAATTGCAAAAAGCATCCGAAACAATAGTTGGCTACATATACATATGAACATGTACATACATTTATGTACAATATGTAAACCTAGCAAATACCGCGCTGCAGGCTATGAAGGTAAGAATTTAATCAATACAAGACTTAATACACATACATATGTATATATGTACATACATACAAGCATCTAAATGAACTAACATATGCAAGCATATAAATATTCAGATAATTCAGGATGTGTACGTATGCATGCCTGCAGCAAAATTAACCGACACAAGCACAATGCGAGGAAATATCGAAATAAAAAAGAGATTAAGAAAGAAGCACAACAAGATGACCAATTAGACACACTATCTTGCCATAAATTAGAGTTTTATTTGTTGTCGATTGCATACGTGATAATATCAAAAGCGTAATGCCACCGGCAAACAGTCGCGCAATCGCACACAAACATACAAGCACACATTTACAAATGGATATGGACAGTATGTAGCTTGTATGTGTTCTACTCCTTTCTGTTTTTAATTATATTTGCACGCGTGCATATATGTGTCGCGTGTATGCTCTCCGCCTGTGGGGCACGCAAAGTTGTCTTGCAACAACTGGAAATTGAGTCATAACCTGTTTTTAGTATTATTTTTATATTTGTATTGGTGTATGCGGAATCCTGGTGGCTGAGTTGTCATTGCATTGACATTTCAGTAAGCAAATAATCAATTAAACGGCAAACATCTAGCAAACACACCAACAAACAAAAACAAACAAACGTGTACATATGTATGTCGATTTGTGCACATATCGCTGGCTCAAGAGAGTTGTAACCATGCAAACCCGCCAACTTACAAAGTCAGCAAAAACTTTCTTGCTGCCAACATTGAATACATTCGAACCGCATGCAATCATGGCGCGAGTTCAGCGAAAAAAGAGATATAAAAAATTAAATAAAGTAAAATAAATTCACAAAAAAAACTCCGTTAACCAAACCCCCTTAAAAAGTCATGAAAATGTTTTTATTGTTCGCGACTTAAATATTTTTTTTCGTTATTATTATTATTTTTATTTGTCCACCATTCGCTGCTGCAAGCCTGCCTGGTCGGTGGGTGTTCGCGCGTGTTTGTATTTGCGCCTCGCCTGCTGCCCGCAGTCAACCAGCAATTGCCAATAAATAGTGGAAATGGCGCGTATGCCCAACTTTTGTTATACGAGTATGCCTCCTCCACTCCGCCGCGCTCAACTGCACCACCACCGGCATTGTCGTATCGCCAACCGTGGCTTGCAAATATTTGCCTGCAGTAACTGCGTTGGCACCGCATCCGTTCAACATTACCGGGCAATCAACGTCTGCCGCTACTGCAGTGATGAAACGAAACTTCAGCTATTTATTCGCCAGCTTATCGGACATCGAAGATTTGGAGGCAGATTTAATGAGATTTTTTCGCGTTCCTAAACGACTTACGGCGGCCGCGATAGCCGAGTGGTTAGCATTGCGTACTGACATTCGGGTTCATATCCCAGTGCCAATAACATCTAAAAGTTATGGAAAATTAATTTAAATAAAAAATTAAGTTAAATTTTCTAATTGCGGTCGCCCCTCGGCAGGGAATGTCCGCCCCTCCGAGTGTATTTCGCACATGAAATAAAAAAAGGCTCCTCGTAAAAAAACCACCAGCCGTTCGGAGGCGGCTTAGTATAAACTGTAGGTTCCTCCATTTGTTGGAAAAATATCAAGACGCAAAACCACAAATTGGAAGAGGAGCTCGGCCGAAAATCGCTTTAGGCTGTTACAAAGCGCCAATTATATATATATAAACGACTTACAAGGAGCCGCAAGTTTCAGAGCTCCGTTGCGGCTAATTTAGTAAGACAAAGAGTAAGATTGAAACAACCATCCCTTAAATATCAGAACTCCCAAACAAAATTACGTACTGTAACGCATATCAATGAAAACTAAGGGAGAGATTGCAAAGTTTCAACAAAGAATTCTCTGTTTGAGAATACTCTTTCACAACTGTTGTGACCCTCGGACAGCTGTGCTAGGATTAAAATAAAAAATCAGAGGTTTAAGAACTTATTGGAACTTTTTCGCATATATCGAGCAACTCTCCCCACAAAAATAATGAGTATCGGATAGCTGCGGAGTGAAGCAAAGAATATAAAGTGTAAACATATGAAAACAGTTACAATTTCTTGTAATGTAAACCAATATCAATTATGGGGCAGAGGTGAGTGTGCAAAGAACTTTGGTTGGCTCCAAGAATGTTTGGAACGGGAAACTTTCTTTGAGGATCCCTATTCAGTACCCAAAAATAAAGGTCGATAGCTCATGTAGAACTGTTTCCATAGCGAAAAAGTCTGGCATTTGTGACACAATCATTTATTCCTGGAAATATGAAGTTATTCTCTAAAAATTATATGAGAAATAGTTCTTGGAAGTGCTCCGGGAAGAATAATTCCTGATAAGACGATTTTATACATGCAGTGCAGTAGAAGAAAGATATGTCGAAAGAACTCCGAGTAAGATGCAATCTGACTGATGCCTCCAAACAGGCAATGACTTAGAACGCGGAAGCTTTCTGCTTCAAACGTTTCAAATCGTGGAAAAGTTTTCGTAATAGTAATATACGTAGTAATAGCTTCAGTAATAGTAATAGCTGGTGATACTGGAACGTCTTGAATGGAGACAAACTACTCTCTTTCGTATAGGCCGTTCTATTGATCCGTTTAAAAGAGAGGAACCAGCCAGAATCGGGTCAAAAGGAAGAGGTTCAGGCAAAAATGTTTGGATGCATACATTTAAACTCAAGGAGTATTTATTTAAGGAGGACCAACAACGATTTCAGAGTTTGGAGAACGGTAATACAGTAGATTTTTTTCGAAATACTTTTCGTAACCCCGGCGAGTATTCGTTTGAGCACTAAACACTTTTCCACCAACAAATCAACAGTAATCATTTTGTTCTTTTCATCTGTTGTTACAAATGTTTTTGCAGCATTTATGGCTTTTCACTACCGCTGTGCTGCTCCCGCTGGCTCTGCTGCTTCTGCTTACTCGTACAATGTGTAGGTGCTTTAACTGTTAACGC
Source organism: Ceratitis rosa (assembly GCA_037013455.1). NCBI lineage: Eukaryota > Metazoa > Arthropoda > Insecta > Diptera > Tephritidae > Ceratitis > Ceratitis rosa. The sequence goes on along the minus strand of JAWMAG010000029.1, from coordinate 9,436,420 downwards.
ACTCGGCAGCATGCTGCGGCATGCCACACCGTTTTGTCGTGCTCTTACTGCAACGAGTATCCCAAAAAAGGCAATTGCTTTCGAATTGTTACTGCTGGCATTCTTTCATTTTTGTTGTTGTATTTATATATATTATTTCTGCATTCACCTTTTTATGTTTTGTTTTGTTTTTGCGCTTCTCTTGGCTTATTGGCGCTACAAAAATTAAGTAGCCAGGTTTCCTTTTTTTTTTGCTTTTGTGTGCAACATTCACCGCTCGTTCATTGGTTCGTTAATTGGCTGACGACGTACGATTTCCAATTATTATGCAAACTCACCGCTGTGCAATGCGATTTTCTCATTTATCAGCAGACTGAAGGACTGCATGACTTTGGTGTGCGGCAGGAAGGACGTAGAGTCGAGTTGAGTCCGGGTTATCGGTGTGGCGCGACACAGTGTGCATCGCTTGTTAGTTTGGTGCAATGAATGTGCTAAAATAATACAAACCTACTCCTATATCCGCCTGTACACTAATGCTCAAGTATTTTTACGTTCATATGTTTAGAGTGCGGATATACTCATACCTACATACTCTTACATATGTAATTTGGTATTTAAGGCCTCCAGTTTTTATCCATTCAACTAATCTATTTGGCCGTTTTGCTTTTAGCGACTTTTAATGAGAATTATTCCTGTGGTGTTCGCCTGATATGAACATTTACTACTCAATATCCACTGAAATTTTTATAGCCACTCTAACAACCGCGTAGTAATGTTGAAAATTGGTTTTAAATGATTTCGTACATTCCTGTTAATGCAAAGAAAATATCTTAATTGTTTAAAGAAGTTTCAACAATTTTGGCTGAATTTCTATTTTTTAATATTATATAAAGACATTTATTGCTAATTTGGGGAAATAACCCTTAGGATTAACTTTTTCTTTTGCTATTATCTTGTGCAACATAATAGCCACTCTAAACAACTTAATATAAGTATGTATAAAGTTTGTTGAATTTTTATGAAAATATTTTTATTTCATGTCACAAATACGGGGTGTTAGTTGATATTTGGTTTTTTCGATAATTTTCAGAGGAATCTCAAAATTTTTTTATTCAAAGTATTGACCATTGGTTTCTACACTTTTCGCCCATCTCTCAGGCAAATTATGGATACCATTCCAAAAAAATTTTTCCTCTTTCGAGGCAAACCATTCCACGAGCCATTTTTCGACTTCTTCAAAATTAGCGAAGCACTGCTCTGCAAGGGAGTGTCCCATCGATGCGAAAAGGTGATAGTCGGACGGGGCGAGGTCTGGAGAGTACGGCGGGTGCGATAATATTTCCCAATTAAAGGTTTTTAATGTGTCTTTCACCAGTTTAGCGGTATGAGACGGCGCGTTGTCATGTTGCAAGATAACTTTACCATGTCTTCGGGCCCATTCCGATCGTTTTTCGATCAACGCATGATTCAAATTGATCATTGGTTGTCAGTAGCGATCCGTGTTCACCATTTCACACTGTTCCCACCAAACACAGAGCATTGTCTTACGGCCATAGCGATTTGGCCTTGCAGTCGATGGGTCAGCTTCACTAGGGGAAAGCCATGATTTTTTCGCTTCGGATTCTCAAAATAAATCCATTTTTCGTCCCCCGTGACAATTCGATGCAGAAAAGATTTCCTTTCGAATCGTTGAAGCAGCATTTCACAAACGGTTTTTCGATTTTCCATTGTTCTATCGTTCAGCTGGTGTGGCACCCGTTTTCCATACTTCTGGATCTTTCCCATGGCTTTTAAACATTGGCAAATTGCTCCTTGAGTCACATGTATAGTTTCCGCCAATTTTTGTTGCGATTGGGTTGGATCAACATCAAATAACGCCTGCGATTCCTCGCCTTCGAACTTTTTTGCTGCACCAGGATGTTCATTGTCTGTCAAATCGAAATCTCCACTTTTAAATTGACGAAACCATGTCTCACATGTTCTAATCACTGGAGCATGTTCACCATAAGTTTCTACCAGCAACCGGTGAGCTTCAGCTGCTTTTTTCTTTTGATGAAATAAGAAAAGCAACGAATGACGCAAATGCGAAACTCGACATAGTCACTGAGGTAAACAAATATGACGCTATTATTTTGGCGAAATGTCAATAGAAAAAAATTACATACATACCAAATCATAGAAATTTATACAAGCCATATTGCTAGCGACATCTACTAGTAAAACTTCAACTAACACCCCTTGTATACTCGTAGGGTTCGACATTCCCCACGGAGAGGCCATCGCAATTAAACAATTAACCAATAAAGAAGATCTAGTTAGATATGAGTTTACAAATTACATGAATAGTATTCATGGCCAAACCCTCATTTCGTCATACCAATTTTATCAAAGTTAGATCATAAATACATATTTTTCTATTAATTCTACGTTTGCGCTATCTGGTGGTAGAAAAGTCTAACCCTGCTCAGTTTCTTATAAAATGTGCAAAAAAATTCCTGTCATTGCGTAAGAATTTCGCCCTAAAAATGATTTTTCCATATCAGATTGATGCGAAAATTGAACATCGGTCTAAAATAGGCATTGGAAAAATTAATCCATTAAATTTGCACTAAATTAAAGGCTTTCCATTACCATAGTTAGAATTATCCGATTTATTTAAATTATGTCATTATGGCTCTCCCATAAAAACCATAGTCTCGATTAATATAGAAAAATTGGCACAATCGATTTTCACAGTTACAGTAGTTATCCGCTTTTCATCATCAGTCACCATCCATTTTCCAAATGAATCGGATTTGTTATTCGCAGAGGGAGCTGCTTTATGCATCCAGCCCTTCTCAAAGAGATCCAAACTATTTTTTGTGTAATGTTTAGGTCCTGGGCAATCGAAACACCGCAAGACGGTCAAATTCGATTAGTTCTATCATTTTATATTTTTGACAATTCGCCTTCCACACCATGGTGTACGAGTATCTTTTACATCAAAATTAGTGGAATGAAATCGACGAAACAGTATCAGGACCAAAAACTCTTCTCATATTTTCTGCTGCCTACCTTTGCTGATGTCTATCCTTGACATGCGCTCAAACACTACAGAGGTAAGTGATCAACACTTCTCCCATTATCTTTGTATAAAATATCGTCTTTCTAATGTCCAATCCAATCGCACTTATGGGATGCGAGATACAGAGCACTAAGACCATCTATTGCAAAAATATTGGACTACTTTTTACCAGACTTAAAATTTTCGATAAAAGAAGTAGCCGAGTGGTTAGCATTTCGTTCTATTAATCGGATGTTTCCTGGTCCGGCCAACTTCCAAAATTAAATTTTCTAACTGCAATCGCCCCTCGGCAGGGAATGTCAAGCCCTCCGAGTTTATTTCTAGTACAAACTGTACGTCCCTCCATTTATTTGGAAAAACATCAGGACCCAAACCCACAAATTGGAGAAGGAGCTCGGCCGAAAATCGCTTAAGCCAAGAGCCAATTATATTCATATACAAAATAATACGAATTTATGATGATGGAAAAGGTGTTTCCTTACGCGGCTATGAAGAAATCCGAACAGCATTTTTCCGCATGAACAACAGATAGCCTATGCTTGCCGACTGAACTATTCAAATATGGCAAAAACGATTTGACAAGGTACATTCATCAGTTTCTATGCATAATATGGTCAAGCAAAAAAGCATATGATTGGATCGTAAGTGTACTTCGCAAAAACTTAAAAAAAGAGAAGCTCCCAATCTACGCCAATTATTGTGGAATAAGCCTCTTTAATAACATTTATAAGGTATTATCGAGCGTACTGTGTAAAGGGCTAATACCTACTAATCATCAACAAAATTATTGGATCTTATCATTGTGGCTTCAAACTTAGCAATTCGTCTATTTTAAAGCATCTGATGACAGCACGGTACACATAAGGGGCTTCTTTAACTGAAATTGGTATCCCCACAAAACTCACATGACCATGTAAGCCGACGCTGAGCAACACCAGTTCTATATAAAAAGAGACTTTAGTCAAGCTGAATTTCATCATCAGTCCAATCTATATACTAGATAAACAAGCGAGGCGCATAACAAAACGGAAAATATATATTCTCGTATATCTCCTATCATCAAACAGTCATAAATTTGAATCGGAGAGTATTTCATCTACCTAGAAATCAACATAAACAGTAATAAAAATGATTGGGATTTTAAATCACAAACAGAATCTGTGGTACTCTGGACTGAGCAGCCGAACAAAAGTCAAACGCCACAAGTTGCTTGGGTGATGACAACGTCGGAGATATACGCATTGACATAGTTCAGTGCATACCCTGGCTAAGTCATGAAGGCCGGATAAGCGAAAGTACTTCAGCTTTGAAATGTTTCGTTGCAGTACTCACTGACGAAAGGAAACAAAAAAAAAAACACTCTGAGGAGAGAGGATGTGGAAAATGAGCTATTAAGAAAAATTTATTTTAACTTAAAAACGAAAAAAGAATTTTTTCACTCTAACAAATTGTATTATAGATGCCTAAAAAAGTCCCAATCTATCTTATATATATTTAATCAGATAATAATCCCAGAAACACTTAAAAATACTGACTTTGAACCGAGGCTCATTTCATTGTACAACACTGAAGTGAAGATATTTGTAATGAGCAATGAATTCAGTCCTGTCAATACGTTGAAAGAGATTTTACTTCAGCTGAAAACGGTCGCTGAAATAATCTGGCTCTTCATTTGATATACCTATCTATCTTTTCTCACATATTTCCAATGTCCGTTCTTCTGGCGCTATTTCGTTGGACAGACAGGATTTAAAGAGGTTAGCCTAAACTGCCATAATATATTTTTTTTTATACACAATTCATTTATTTACTGGATCTACTTTAATATAAGTCTAACAGTAAGTGTACAAAATCTTAAAAACTAAATTACAAACATGATAGCTCGAGTTATGTAACTCTGAGCCCTTTTCAAACTACGGCGCTCTCCTTAGAAGGCGGGAACATCTCTTCGCTGCAGGCGGGAATTTCTTGTTGGGTTGCATAAAGCATTAGCTAGCGGGTTTGGATGATTTCTCATCTTTGTGAAGTACTTCGTCCTGCTTCTTTCAATTTTAGGCTTAACCAGTAAAATACCAAGGTCTTTGTGAATGTTTACGTTACGAACGTACCATGGTGCGCCCGTTAGTGCTCTTAAAATTTTGGACTGGAACCTCTGTATTTTATCAATGTTAGCAATATATTATATTTAATCTTTAAGGAAAAGTTTTTCCACACTCTGATGTGAGTTGAACTTCTTAGGTGCGAAAGTTCTAAGCAATCGCAGCTATAGTGCTACTGTGAACATGCTTAGGTCTACTAACTAGGTGAGTTGGCGCTGGTTAGAAGTTTCTCTAATATTTGCATTAAATTCTTGGAAATAAAAAATTAATGAGTCACACATGTAAAAAGACCTACAGTGAATGCATGAATGAAGAAACTACACATATTTTGCATAGCTAATTGAACTCTTGCTCAGGGGCAGGGAAATTAGTTTTACAACCTACATTTTCGAAAGCTTGCAATAAATAAAGCATGAGTAACTGCTTATGTGTTCGTATGTTTTGTATATATGTATGTGCAACTATGCTTGCAACGCTTGAACTTACCACAACAACGACTTTTAACTTAAATCCATTTAACTCTTGTCTGCCTAAGTGGCATGTACCTGCAGAAAGGAAGGTGGATTTTTCATAGCGTAACAAATTCTTATAAATTTATGAGCACACATAGCAAAGGTTGCTTTAACTTCCTTATAATTTTACGATACACTTATTGTATGAGCATTCATAACTGTACGTACGAGTATGTTAGTATTTTAAAGCTTCAAATAGTGCTGAATAATGTTCGTATAGAGGCAAGTGTGTAAGTGGATTATATTCTGAGGCATTAAAAGATTTATGCGGCATACTGAGTTATTTATCAGTCAATGCAAGGAGTTCGGAGTGGTAAGTGTGAGCGAAAATTCAGGTATTTTGAACAAATTGTGCACAAGTCCTTGTATGTGGATTTCCATATATGCATGTAGGTATTCATATGAACATATAGTAGCGGACTTGATAATTAGGAGAGGTTGATTGACAATAGTAAAAAAGCGTGTAGCTTTATAGCATTTTTAGCGACCGGAAAGGAGGAAAATATTAATTTGATTTTTGTCTTAAAGCCATTTCCACGTCTACCTCGGAAAGTATGATCGTAGGAACAATACTTACATTCAAAATTTGAGATAAATAAATTGTTTTCCATAAACTTGGTACATTTATTGGGTCATTTAAATATTTTTCTAGGTCATCTTTTTTTTCAATTCGCCTCGTAATGAACCGAAGTTGTCTCCTTGCTTTAAATTTCCTTTGAAAATTCTCTTTCCCTTATTTTTTTTAAGTTCAGAAAATTCAACGAAGGCCACATCTGGATTGAGGGGTGGTTGACCTAACGATTTAAAGTCGGTACCAAGCAATTGCTGCAACTTTGTAAACTCATGCTATCCGGCAACCACTTTTTTTATTTTTGTAGACTTCTAAACTTTCTTCAACTTTGTTTTTGGTTTTGAAAATACTCCTTACCTATGCGAGCATCCATTAACCACGTATCTCAATCAAGGGCGGGGAGAGGTTGGTTTGACTTCATGAAGGGAGGGAAGTGCACCGAAAGGCCTAAAATATGATCACTTGGTTTATGGACAGTCCCTAATAATAGTTTAGCAATATTTTCTGAAAATTTCTAATAGCAGCTGGCCTCAACTTTTCCTTTCGACTACGAATACTTTTAGCTTTTCCGGCTATCACACTGACTCCCGCCGCAATTCAGGTCAAAGTATTGAGTCCATTATTTTTGCTCAATGTCATACTCTTCCAAAAAACTCAGATTCATATCAACACAACTCCTCGTACTCGGTTTGTGAGCCCATTCATAGCATGTTGTCAGCCTACTACGTTTATAAGTGCACCTGCACATTAATTGCTTTTCAAATTTTTAATAACTTTGCTCGAAAGCTCTAAAAGTATTTCCTTATTTCTATGTTCTTAATGCTATAGCCACCACTGTTTCCCCTCTCCTTGACCAGTGCACATTCAAAAGGCGTTCGCTTCTATGCTCATATATTCATAAATGTGAAATCATAATTATTCAGCCCTGCAGCATCTATTTACTGCTTACCACAACAATTGACCAGCCGCCACCATAACTGATACACATGATCATAGAAAGTAGACGAGACATAAACCATACACACCAACATAATAATCGTAGTGTTAAACCTCTTTTATACTCGCATTATACAGACTCTTTTAACTACGTCTCATTGCCCGGCCTTTGAAATAAACTAATAAAAGCATTCAATAGTGGCAAGCGGCCGCTTCCAGCAACAACAAAGTGAACAAACGAACCAAGCCGTATTTAGGCGAAAAAATGTTTGTTGCAAGACTTTTTGACCGGTTGCCACGATCAAAAAGCGCACACTAAATATGTATGTATGTGTTAACTTTGATTGTATGTATGCTAGTACAATAAAACTTACATCTGACCGCAACTTTAATGCCCATTTGATCCACATTATTTTGTTTTGTTTTTTTTTTTCCTGGAGGAGAAACAATTATTACTGGCGGCTGCTGCGCAAAGCAATGCTTTCAAAAAGGAATTTCCAAACACACTAACTGGTGCATATGTACATGTCGATACGTGAATGCCTGAGCATGCAAGGTAATTGTTAGGCTCCATACCAGCCACTGCCACTATCTCCACCGCTACCTCCGCGACTTTCAAAGTCAATGCCATTGTCATTTTGTTTTTTAGTTGAACTACTATTGTTCGTTCGTTGTGGTTGTTATTATTGTTGTGCAGTTTGACTTTTATTGCCCGATATTCGTTTGAAATGGAGCAAATGTCTAACGAGCAAAGCATTGTGGCGGGGTTCAGTCCTCCTTAGCATCGGCCTTTGCGCCTGCGCGTCACAGCGGTCTTTCAACTTTTCATCTTAGATCGTCCGATAGCTTATTATGTGGATACAAGTATTTATATATATTTCTATGTGTGTGTATGTCTGTAAAAGTAGAATATCCCGGCTATTGTTATTCTTATCATTTTTTTCGGTTTCTTTTATGGCTTTTGTTACATATAACCACATAAAAACACACACATTTACACTTATACACACGAATAAAAAAGTAATGTAGGTTTTTATTCTTACTTCGCTTAAATGCATTGCGCCATCAAGCGTTGCCTTCCACGTTCGTTTGTTGGATTTTGATTGGCAGCACAGGCCAGCGCTGCTTATTTTCTCCTTCTTTCATTTAAGAATTTACTTCCACACAAATCTACAAATACACATGACTGCTTACTTTAATCCAAAATAAAATCAACAAAAAACTGACTTTTTATTATTTGTAATTTTTTCGTTTACTATTTGCTTACTCCATCAGTTGAAATTGAAAATTGAAAGCTTCCGCGAGACACACAATGCAGCTTCTTAATTTCATTTTATTGCCTTCATTTTGATGACAATGTGTTTACAAAAATATACAAAAGTACACATGTGTATACATATGGTACATACAGTGGCGGACTAAAGTCTACATACGATCCATTTTTTGGGAATTCAACCCGTCCTATAGCTTTCACAGAAAAAATAATGATGCAGTTTTGTTTTAAATTCAAGTATATAACAAAAACTAAAATTTCTCATTTATTCAACATTAACTTTCAAAGTTATTAACAAAAAATGGAAAAAAGGCACTGACAAAAGTGAACATACGATTTTTTGCTTAGCTATTCTAGGTAATCATATTAATTTTAATAACTAAGTTAATATTTTGTTGGGCCACCATGCGCATCGATCACCGCTTGCAAGCGTCTAACATTGAAAAAAAACCAAATTTTCCAGCTCTTCTCCTGTAATGTTTTGCCACTCTTCTTGAAGTTTCTCTCTGAGCTTTGATGCATTACTTATAGGGTGTTTTCGAATTTTCCGCTCCAATATTTTCCATACGTGCTATGTAATATTCAATTCCGGGCTTTGTGGTGATGAGTGCAACTGCCGCGGAGCATAATACAGCAGCCAATCCTTTACAATTTGCGCTGTGTGCTTAGGATCATTATCCTGTAGAAAGATCCAGCTCGAGCCAAGGCACAGTTTGTCCACAGATAACTTCAAATTATTTTCCAATATGGTCTTATACTCGAAGCGATCCATATTTCCTTCAATAAAGACCAATTTACCCACCCCAGACGCTGCAACTGCTCTCCAATCCATGACACTCCCACCACCATGCTTTAAGGTCGAAATAAGGTGCCTGGGATCCATGGCAGTAATGGGTTTTCTCCAAACTTTTGCTCTGCCATCGCATCCAAATATGTTATATTTTGACTCATCCGTAAATAGCACGCTTTTCCAGAACTCATGATCCTTCTTTAGATGCTTTTTAGCGAACTCCAACCGATGTGCGCGGTTTTTCTCGCTTATGAGAGGCTTCTTGCGTGGAGTTCTGCTGTAGAATCCTTCGTTGTTAAGAGTTCTTGTTATTGTGCGTAAGTGCACAACAATTTGGGATCATTTCGCTAGCTTCTGGGCCAAATTGGTAGCATGTACCTTGGAATTTTGGCTTACTTTATTACGGATGAAAGAGATGTCCCTATGGGTAAGCTTCTTTGGACGGCCACTTCGCGGCTTACTCTCGAACGAGCCCGATTCTGCAAGTTTTTATAAATTGTTTGCACCGTCGCTTTTCTTAAATTTAACAATTTAGCTATTTTGCCGAACGATTTCTTATCATTTCTGTGTTTTATAATCAATTTTTGCACAGCCACCGGGATTTCCGTTCCTGACGACATTTTCGCGATTGTATTTCTTTTTTCAAATGATGGAAAACAATAAAGATAAAGCCAAATACCAAGAAAAGTATAGAAAGAAAAAAAAAACGGTACTTGACCGCTGAAAACAATAGCTGAAGTAATAAACGAAACAAATTAATGAAACGTATGTTCACTTTTGTCAACGGCTTTTTTGAGTTTTTTGTTAATAACATTGAAAGTAATTGTTGAACAAATATGAAATTTTCGGTTTTGTCTTACAATTAAATTCAAAGCAAGACTACATCAATACTTTTCCTGTAAAAACTATGGGACGGTAGGGATTCCAAAAAAAGGGGTCGTATGTAGACTTTAGTCCGCCACTGTATGTAGTTGTGCGATCCACCGCAGTGATCAGCCAGCCACAGTCCAATCCAAAGAAATCCACTCCGCTAATAATTTGATTCATTTTTAATGACTCTGCAACGCACGTTTTTTCCTATTTTTTCTTTCTTTTCATTCATTTGTTTATTCCTCGTCTTTCTGCATAAATAAAGTTTACAGCAAGCACAATATTCTTTGTTGGTGTAATAAAATTGGCATTTCTGCTTAAGTAAAATTTTAAATTGTTGAAAAAACAAACAAAAAAAAAAAATAATGAAGACACGCTAAGAAAAGCTTCTTTCATGCCTTGCTGTACTGTTCTTTGGCCTAAGTAAAATTTATTCTTTACTTTTTAGCATTCGATCGTAAAATTGCTTAATTTTCGATTGTCTTGTGACAGGTGTCTCTGTCCGAAAACGCTTTTTGATTGCGCAAAGGAATTTTTGTAAGTGCTAAATTATGTTCCTCGTTGACTGATCATGAAATATGCGTTTTTTATTTAATTTGTGCAGCTAACGATGACCGCCTGTGGTGTTCGGTAGCAAGTTGTATACAAAATTTAATTACTCACCTGTTGAGAGTGCATGGAGTGTTTGGAAAATAATTTATAATTTTTTTTTTTTAATTAAATACAATTTATAATTTTTTAGATTTCATAGTTCAAAAAAAATCGGATTTTATTTATTGTTTTATTAATTTTATTCCTTTCTACAACGAATTGAGAATATTATACTAAATTTTCAAGTGAATAAAAGTTTTGGAGATACAGTCGTGGGAAGGTGCTCGCTCGAAGGCAGGTAGGCCCAGCATTTTCTCTCGAAACTGTTGGTTGCCAAAAGTTCTCGAAAACTACTAAACTTTGAAACAATATTGTTATATTTATAGTTCCATTTAATTGAAATTATTTTCCAGATGCTGATCTATTAAGGCAGTAATTAGTCTGCTTTATATGCTTCAAAAATTCATTGGACAAAAGTATCTGAACTGTTTTTTTGCAACTGCAGTAATTTTTATATATGGTATTTTTTTTAAGTTAATTTTTTTCAAACTTCTAGAAAATTTGGAATTTTCCATTTTCTTCGATATTTGTTTAGTTCAATAGAAGAGACATAATTTTTTGATACTAAAAATGGTTTTTTGAGCTTAAATACGTGTATAGTAAATTATTGTCTAAAAATTTAGTTTATCGCAATAAATTCCTTCCCTTTCAAGAGAATTGCCGAATAAAACGCTTTTTTTGGGTACAAAATTAGACTACTGCCTTAAGAGCTTAATTTGAAATGCTCATCATTCATAATCTCTCTCTTGGTTTTTTTTTTATAATATGAAACGCCAACTCTATAATATCTGTCTTGCATTCAAGAAAAATGAGTCGGTACGAACGGTTCTCATCGATGGCAATACATCATCGATGGTATATTTCGTGGTTCTAAAAGTACAGAGCTGTCAAACTTAACTGCAAAACCAAACATGTCTTGTTTTAGTTAAAAATCAGGCATTTTTGAAAAATATAGACTTAAAAACAGCACAACGCGTTAAAATTGCCAAAACCAAATACAAAAACTTTGAATCTAACGTGGCCACGTCTTACGTGTATGCTGTAATGAAATTTTGATGAACCGAAGCCAGCTGACCAATAACAACGCAAGACAACAAGCAGTGGACGGTGATTTTTCGAACAAAATTTTCTTCAGCGACGAGGTACATTTCTTACCCAAATTACATACTTATGACACACAAATTAGATTTATTTCCCATTAACATAGATAATGTTTGTAAACACATAAATTAAAGCCCTCAGAAACAGAATCGGAAACCAACTCAGCGCCAATGACAAATTTCAGTTTTCCAATGAAATATTTTTACGATAACCACAACATTTTCACTCACATACCACTCGTACGTTGAAGTGTGTGTTTGCCTGCGCGGAATCAACTCATCGATCAAAATGTCCGCTGAAGGGCAAAAATGCATTTCCATTATAGAGATTTATTGACAAAAGATCACCAATAAAAGCGGCAGTTTTATTTACATTTTTCACTTATTATATGTTAACGAAAATTTCATGTTAACACATGCATACATACATACATCCATACCAGTGCCATCTGTATTGTATGTTGTATGTCCACACACGCGCCCTCTGACTGGGTAGCTGACAAATGGAATCAGTCCAAAGCCATCACCACAGAAGATCACTTACATACGATTATATATGTACGTATGTATATATATATATGTGTATATACCTATGCATGCTTGTAATTTTGTAAGAAATGTGGAAAATATTCAAAATGATCTTACTATGCGCTCCAGTTACTTCCTCATCAGTTGAACGCAGCAAGTGGCGACTGCGTAGGTGGATGCCCATTACGTTGTATGGATATGTGAATGAGAAGCGCATTAGCAAGCACAGCTATTCATATAAACTAACATTGAAGTTGCATATGAAGCGAGTGAGTCTGGTGAGGCTGCTTAGTGGCTGGATGATTGGTGGCCATGGTTGAGTGTATGTCATCCGTTGACTTCCCTCCAAAGGCGCTGCTATTATTGTGACAGGCTGAGCAGACATCGCAAGCTTTTTTTGTAGTTGTTAATAGTATGGACAGGCAGGCCGTTAAATGACACACACGTTTACATATTGCTTTAACGCTGCGTGCAATGAAGCGATGATAGCATTTCGTGCTGTTCATAAAATTCACTACACCCCACCAACGCCAGCGCCCAGCTGTCACAAAGCAATGTGTGTGAGAGTGTATGTGTATGTATGTGTGTGTGTGTATATGGGATTGTGTGTGTTTATTTGTCTCTTTGCCTTGGGTCTATGTATGTGCACTATCCGACCTATTGCCTGCCGATTGTTGTCTTCGCCAGCACGTCTATGACAGTTGAGCAGCAGGCATATGAATTTCGTATGCGGGGGTGTTCCTTCATTTACGTATATACTTCTATAGCTATATGTGCATACATACCATACATACATAATTGTTGTTGCTGCTGATCGCATGGACACGGAGTTAATTCGTTGACATTCATATTTAATAAATTACTCGCATTCTTTTGGATTAACAGGCGGTGGGGTTGCTATGACATGTGGCGATTTGTTGTTGTGGCGGAGCACACATGTAAATTTGATGCTGTAAGGAAGTACATATACACATGTACAAACATACATATATTGGTTTCCTTGCCATATGTTTATGCTTAGGGTATTTTGTCAAGAATTCAAATTCTAAACGCTAACGCCATCATATACATATGTATGCTGCATTAAACATATGTAAATTCTACATGTAATTTCATATATAGTTAAATCGCTTAATTTGTAGCTGTAAGTTATTTTTTAAGTGGCTTATTTGTAAACTTGAATGGGAATGCTAAGAATTTTAAACTTTTGCTTTCTGTCGCTTGCGATCCTTCACTTTACATAGGTATATACTATGTACTTAAGATTGAGAATAATTTTGTTGAGGCTGGAGCTCATAATTTGGTAGGTCGGTTCCTAATTGAAAAGTGAAAGTAGAACAATATTATATACATATATACATATGTATATATACATATATATATATGTTTTGGTACGTTATTTCCAACAAATGGAGGGACCTACAGCCGCCTCCGATCAGTCGATGGATTTTTATTAGGAGCTTTTCATGTCAGAAATATACTCGGAGCGGTTGAAATTCCTTTCTCGAGGGGCGCTACCGTAATTATAAAAATTAATTTTCTATATTTTTGGATGTTTTGCTTGAACCAAGACTCGAACCTTGTTCTTCAGAATGGCAGTACGCCATGCTAACCACTCGATTATTGCGGCCGTAAACACAGTCTCCTTTCAAATGGCCACTTTAGCTTTGGTTCATAATCTCGGTCATTTCACCCTTGATTTTACAACCATCCTTATTTAAAAAGACCCCACACCACTACCGAATACATTTTCTAACTTTAAATTTTTTACCTTAGCATCAATTCATGTAATTCGCATTCGCCAAGTAAATCTGTTTTAGATTCCCCACGTCAATAGAATCCAGAATTTTTATTACTTTTCGTGTGCTTAACAAACCCCAGTCTTTCCTTAACTTTCTGTCTCGAAACATTTAGCTTACGCCGGGGAAATCCACCCTTTTAAATAACCCTAAGTTCAACTGTGGTTAAAAAAAATATTACTACCATCAATAGTTGTCGTTTCTCTAAGCTTTTCATGCGAAAAATTTTCGCAACTTCATTCACAAATAAGTTTTTCTCTCTCCCCTTTGACTTAGTTGTTTCTAAAATAATACCAAGGCTAATCTGGCCAAGAAAGATGAATCGCAATTTCATTTGAAAGACTTTGGCATTTTTTACGCAAAAAGTATTTTGGTAAAGCCCTTTGGCCATATATGTATGGTGAATCGCTTTTTTGACAGCTGATTTTTAATGACTGTCAAGTGCTTAAAAATGAAAATTAAAAATTATCTATTGCAAGAAAAACATAAATTGTGCGCATTTTTTGCAGCAAGCCTATCCTTTATTTAGACGGCGTTTCGCGAAGCAATGTATTATAATAATGTTAAAAAATGCTTTATTATTTTATTTAACGTTTTATTTTATTACTTAGACTTTTTTATATGAAATTTTCGAGCTTTCATTTCTTATATTTTGTTCATTAATTGTAAAAAAGTCATCACTAATGTAAGACCTGCACATCATAAGTAAACTGTAGATATATTACATAATATAGCTTGTTGATGAAAAAGTACATACAGGGTTAAAAAGCTATCTCAGAAGCCGGTTGTTGTATTAGATAACAACAGATTCTTGTAGTGAAGACACAAACCAAAAAGCATGCTTACAGGGCTCACCGAATAACACAAAAAAAATTAAACACACTGTATAGTTTTAAAATATCAGTTAATATATTTAAAATTTAATCACTGAAATTAAATCAGAGCCTGCTGTAGTTCAAAGTTTGGAATTCATACATAATAAATTAATATGAAACAATGACTCATAGTTTTAAAAGAGTGTATTCTAGGTATGCAGTTAGAGTTGCAGGGCAATACCAAATGCCCACACTTGCTTTATCAGCGATCCGACTAAGAGCGGGCGTTGGTTTTGCGCTGGCCTGGGACCTCCACATATGACCGTGCTTCAATTAAAAGCTCTGGAAAGGCTGTAATCGCGTAGGTGTTGCCCACGCCAATCAATAGGGAGATAATTCATTGCAAATTTTTATTGAAAAAATGTATACAAAAATCTCACGTTCGTTTATAAAAATCCGCATATCAAAAAAAGTTACGACCGATTGACTTGTAATTTTGTCAGATTGTTTCCATGGTTCCTGGACAGGTTGGTACGAAAAAAATCTTATCTATAGTTCCAAATTAAACACATAAGTGACCTTTTGATTAGATTAGCAAAAGGACAACCTTTTCCTCCGTGTAGTGGAACTATTCAAAAAAGTCGTATTTTCGGTTCGATTTACTTGAAATTCGATACATACTTGGCTATTAGCTAAAAAATCGTATTTACATTGTAGTTCTTTTCACTTAAAATACTATTTTATAGGAAGTGGTTAGGCATATTTTAAAAAACTTGAATATTTCTGGTTGGTTTTAGTTAAATTTTTGGATGATGTGCTCGAATGTAGTAATTTTGGTTCCTAGAAATTAGTAGTTAGATCAATAGTAATACAATAAAGAAGTAAATATTTTGACTTAGGTGATGCTTAATTAGGTTTTTTCATCGTTATTTGCAATACAATACAAAAAATGGACATAAGAAAGTCACACCAACGTGTTTCCGAGTAAGCTAGTTTCAAATAAAAAGCATAAAGTACTGATTGCAGATTATATAATATAATTCAAGAATATATTAATCTTTAAGAAGAAATTTAAAATGGAGGAAACTCAAGGCCAACTTAAAGCAAATAATTTTTCAAAAAAGATTTTGAAATAAAAATAGTAATGCTCATGATACAAAAATTCGATTAGGTTGTTTCACTCCGTTCACTGGCGCTATCTTCTAAGCATATTATAGGTATAATATATACATATATAATATTGAATACACACGTGGAGGTTTTAACATATGTCTTTCAAGACGAGAAGTACGAAAAAAAAATTTCTAGAAACTAAAAGTTTTAAATTTCTCAACACACCTGGTCATAAGGACACCCAAGGGAATTACGGCTCGTATAGGGAATAGTGATAGATCTCGTAAACTCTGTACATGACGTGGACATACATACCTCTTTCCTTGGCTAAGGATTTGTTCAGACTAGCCTTCATCAAAAGGACAACTAGGGGATGGCAGAGAGAAACCACTTGTAATTGATCAAAGCGAATAGAACTAAGTGTTTACTCCTTCTAGGCATAACAATCGTCGTAATAAACGGACACTGTGTTGTGGGAACTCTTGCTAGAAGGTTGGGCTACTTCTCAAACGACTTTTACTGCAGCTGCAGAGACATAGCTGAGGAGAAGTCGGTGTTACATTACCTCACTCAATGCCCAGCGGTCTGTTATTGTTTCCTTGGATATTTCCCGGAAGTTCATAAACACACCGAATGGTCTGTTCATCTGGAACATTGTGAGGAATCTTCTTCACAGAACCAACATAGGTATCACAGTGTGTTCATAAACACACCAAATGGTCTGTTCATCTGGAACAGTGTGAGGAATCTTCTTCACAGAACCAACATAGGTATCACAGCGGGTTAGATCGAGCAAACTGTTTAACTAACTAACTAACTTGATTTCCAAACCTCAAAATATTTAGGGGTTAGATTAAATTTAAAAATGATGATAAATTTAATAAACTTAAACGACTTATAACGTAACTATGACATTTTTATGATTAATTTTACAAATATTCGAACTTTTGTTATAAATATGAGAGCTCAAGATTTTATTCGAACATTTTTGAGCAACTTGACCATTTGAGTAACGACTACTCGTACCCTCGTTCCTTGCTCATTGCTCGAAATTTTGTTAGCACGGGCTCTAGCAATTCAACCTTATTCGGGCGAAAATTTTGCCTTTTTTCTCAGAACACCTTTCTATAACTTTAAATTGATTTATGCAAAGTGGAAAACTTATGAGATTTTGTCAAACAAAATAAAGAATTGAAAAATTTTAAAGAAACATTTGAGCAGTTGAGCCACCAGTGAGCATCGAGCAAGTAAATATATATATATTAGAAAATTAAACAAATTTTTTTTTAATTTCTTTGTTCGACTTAATTAGTATTTGTTCTTGTTTTTATTGTAAATATGTATGTTGCATTATTGTGATGTGTTAGATCGTTTATTTATTTTTTTTTGTATTTAACTGATTGAAAATCGTAATGAAAAATCCACGCATTTTGTTTATGTGTAAATCTAAATACATATATAAATAGTTAATTACATAAATTATATAAAATACACACAAACAGCTTAGAAATAGTAGAAACATAAAATAAAGAAACAGTTTTGATTGTAGCAATTGTTAAAAAATGCAAATTTTACAAAAATAATTACATATATAATAGAAGGAAAGTGGACAATACAAAAAGTAAGCGGTAGATACAAATACATACGCGTATAAAGTAGTGTAGTTACATATTATATTTTAAATATATTTTACTTAAATAACTAAAATATTTTAGTGCTGATGTTGGCAGGTTCCTGTGGTTGAAGCTCCACTGCTTTATACATTTCACTTCAATCCTTTCTGAGGCGGTGTGATGCTTCCCGCCGTATACATGTTGCAGCGCCAAGGTTTTTTCTTGTTTTTCCGGCTCTCTGGCGTAGCTGTGGGTATTTTTAGTGGCGTTTTATGTTGCCATAGAAATAAAAAGCACCAACTGCCGTGCAACATGCGCAGTTTTTGAACTTTTTTTTCAAAAATTTATTTTTATATTTAAATTTTTATTTATTTGTGAACACACAGCTAAATATGTATGTAAATATTATATATTTAAATACTGGGACGCAAATTTTGAGCCAGTTAATTTCTTTTTTAAATAGTTTTTTTTCAAATTTTTGTAAGGCACTTTTTTAATTTCATTTAATTTATGTTTGCTTGTATGTACTCGTATTTAAGCATAATCACGTGCACTATCCAGTTTTCTCATCTGTATATTTAAGAAAGGTGAGACACGTTTTAATAGACAAAAATCTATGATATAAATAAATAAGATTAAGAGAATTAAGCGAATGAGATAAGCAATTTTTAACAGGGTATGTACAAGTGTTTTTTTGTATGTATGTATGTTTGTATTATGAAGAAATCGTTAAATGATAATATATAATTGTAAACATGTAAATTTGGGTATGTAAATTTAAGTATGTGCAGATGGGTGGGAATGCATGTTGAAATGTTATGTATGTGAGTGCAAGTGTAAGAGCAGAGCATAAGCTTGTTTATGTATACGTATACAATAGTTTATGGTATATATTTTTTATAATTATTTATTTTTTTAAATCCAGCATTCGGGTGTACGGATCGAATGACATTTAAAGAACTGAGCCGCATGCAATAATTAGTTTGCTCGACTATTATTTTATTCAAATGTTTAATGTTTTCTCTACTCAACTTTTATACACGATCCGCACATACAAACACTCGAAATTCCAATGCTTTGCAAATTTTTGTTTTGTTACAATTTTAGTATTTTGCTTTAGTTATTGTATTGTGGTTATTTTTTTTGAGTTTTTCGGTTTTTTGAGTTTTTAATAAAAATCTGAGTCTCTCCAGCCTTTAACTACGCTCACCTCACGCTCATCAGCGTGTGTCCGATACTTATCAGACACCTCAATCACCTTCACGCTCGTATGTACCGCTGGTTTCTCCAGCACTTGAGTATAGATAAGCGCCGCGGCAATACCACCAAGAATCGGTCCGACCCAATATACCCAGTGGGCATCCCAATTGTCGACAGCGACGGCAGTGCCAAGCGTACGTGCTGGATTCATGCTAGCGCCGGTATAACGGATTGTGCCCAAGTGTCCGAGTGTGACGGAGAGTCCAATGGCGAGTGGCGCAGTGAAGCGGGAGTCTGGAATAGCAATAACGAATAAATATGATTTAAAATAGATTTAGGGTGTGAGAGTAAAGTAATTAAGCAGATAAAATTCAAACTGATTTTGAAAAATTAAAATGTTAAAATATTGTAAATAAAAATAGTTGGTTGAAATGATTAATGAGTTTTTTAACTTCATTAGCAAAAAAATATGTATAAAATTTATAATAGTATTACATTTACTTTTTTTTAATTTTTTTTTTTTCAATATGCAAAAAGTTATCCATTATTTTTGCAATAGATGGTTCTAGTTATCTCATAGTCTTGACATCGCACCAAGTGATTACCATCTGGTACTGTCTATGGCGAAGAATTTGGATGTTGAAGAATTGGAAAAACATTTGTCCCAAACGTTTGCCGATAGGGTCAACGGTTTTGAAGGGGAGCATAATGACATCAGCTTCAAAATTGCAAAAGGTTATCGAGCAAAACGGTGTATATTTACATGAATGGGTTAATTCTAACTATGGTAAAGGAAATCCTTCAATTTATTACAAAAATAGTGGATTACTACTACATTTTTTAATTAATTTCCAAAAAATACCTGCCACCTAATATCTTTTCTCTTATTCACTCACATCCAATTTAGTGGACCATTAAATGTTCATTAAATTAAAAAAAAATTAAAAAAAATATAAACCACCTCACCTGGTTTACTGGCATCGCATGCGCCGAATACGGTGAGCACCAAGACAAGACCCAAAAAGAATTCAATACCGAGTCCCTGTAGTTCGGTAATATTGGATAGAAGATGCGTGTGTCCCAAACCACTGTAGTAAGCTTCATCGAGAAGTGTCTGAAATTAACAATTTAATAAGAAAAAAAAAATATTAAAATTAAACTCAAAATAAATATTTATTTATACTCACACGAACGGCTGCTGTGCCGGCTATGGAGCCCAAACATTGAAATATTATATAAAGCACGGCTCGCAAAACACTAACACGTCCCGCCACCAGTAAACCCACCGTGACGGCGGGATTTACGTGACCACCGCTAATATTGCCGATAACCTAAATTAAAATAAAAAAGTTTTTATACAAATTTTGTAGTAAGAATTCAAAACAAATGTATTTTCATATTTAAAATGCATGTATGTATGTTCAAATATAGTAAAAGGGGGAGTGAGAAAAAATTATATACATATACTCGAATATACTTATTTGTGGATATCTTTTATTAAATAAAGCAAAGCAATACTAACAGCAAATTTAATAAAGTCATTAACGTGCTTGTGATTAGACAAATTGTAATGCAAAAATGCATTGTTTGTTGGTAAGTATATATCTGTGTGCATTCCAAATAAGCGAATTTGTGAAAGCGCCTTCAACTTATTTTCTGTCTAATGACACTTTCATTTCTATATTTGTCAGCGAAATTGACTATATTTTCTTTTATCTCTTTGTTGTTGTCATGGAAAAATAGCCATAAAAATTATTTCGAAAATTAAAAGTCATACAAAAATAATTGCAATTTGACATTACTCGGTTTTCGTTTATTTATATTCGTTTGAGATGCATAAAATAGCAAAACACTGATAGTTTATTTGTAACAGACAGAAACATTACACTTTACGATTTTATTTCTTATGGTGCCAAAAATTATAATATAGGAAAATATTTATAGGGTTATCCATTTTGTGGCTTCTTGCTTAAAAGGGCTTGTATCTCTAGGCATCATAAATCTCTTAAAATACGCCAAGTAGAAAAATAAAAGGAATCTTCTTCACAGAACCAACATAGGCATCACCACGATATCTTGTTAACCTAACCAACTGTCTATAATATTCAGAATAGTTTGGAAATCGAATCGACTCAAACGACTTTTAGCATAATTATAAGATTTTTATAATGAAATTCCACTGCTCTAAAACTGTGAGACCGATTTGCATTCAAATGTAGATATAGCAAACCCAGTCAGCTCCTCATCTTTATGAATTCGGTTTAAATTTTGGTGGACGAATCTCTTCCCTTTCTGATGCTTTCTTACAATTAGTTGTATAATCAATAAGTAGTTTTTGAACATTTCAAGATTTAAAAAATATGAAAATTCTCCACAGATTTTTAAGAGAAGAGGGTAGTACGAAAATGCCGAAACACGTTTAATGTCAGATAGCTATAAAGCCGACTCCGAAGAATGAATGAAACTACCTTTAAATTATTGTATAATGGTTTTGGTTGTGGTAAAGAATGTAAGACGGTTCCAACTCATTGTTAGCAAGCTCGTGTTTTCACTCTTAGAGCGGAAAATGTACATGTCAAAAGCGTTGCGACGTCAACCTCGTTCTAATGTAAACAAAAGAAATATAGCAACAAATGTTCGAAATGTGGAATATGTTCCTAACCTTTGCGCTAATCTTTTATCCGTACGGCAATAACAAAGCAAAGGTAATTCGTGCAAGATATTTGATGTACGTATATTTGGATGTACCATACTGCGATGGTTCACATACCGAAACAGAAACGAACGAAACTTGGTTTGATATCAGATGAATACATATTTGTAGGGTATTGTATCCGATTACAAGTTTATTGTGAGCCGTGATCTTACATTTTTAGAAAACACAAACAACAAAATAAAGCGAGCGGAACCGAACTTGATTGTTGACATTGGTGATATAAGGGAAGGTTATGACATTAACAATTCTTGGGAGGAAAGTGAAAGAGAATCGTTAGAAATCGACAAATCATCTGACAGTTAGTATGATACTCCTGATGAAAGCGAAGCAGCTGTTCAGCAATAACAACAACAAAGACAACATATCCAGTCCGTCGGTCAAAGCGTATTGCAGAGAAGGCCAAAGAAAATTTAATGAGTGCGGTGTGTGATTTTGATGAGCCTGTAGGTGTTAAGGAGACATTAAGTAGTGCTTGGAACCTCGCGATGGAAGAAGAGATCGATTCTTTGAAATCAAATAACATGAAATTGCCTGATGGTAAAAAGGCCATAAATTCAAAATGGGTGCGCTTGTTCGTCATAAGGCAAGGCTGGTTGTAAAGGGTTGTTCGCAAAAACAGGGAATTGACTATGTGGAAACCTTTTCATCAGTGGGTAGATATCAATCCCTACGTTTTCTGTTTGCAATGGCGGTGAAGTATGACTTGTCGGAGAGACAGTTTAGTCAGTCAGAAGTTTATATGAAACAACCTGAGGACTAGGACGGTGGGTCAGGCAGAGTATGTCGTTTGATGAAATCTTTGTGGGGGTTGAAACAAGCAAACAAAGATTGGAGTGATAAGTTGAAAACTGCTTGTCAGCCTAGGACTTATTATAAGTGAAGTGGACCAATGCATTTATTATAGCGTTATTGAATGTAGCATGTAGTACGTGGCTATATACGTTGACGACGTTTTGGTGTTTTCCAATGATGAAAAAGCTACACAGCATATTAAGAACGAGGCCGACCGCAATTAGAAAATTTAACTTAATTTTTTATTTAAATTTATTTTCTTTAATTTTAGGATGTTGGTCGTACCAGGATTTGAACCCGGGCGTTCCGAATGGCAGTACGTAATGCTAGCCACTCAGGTACCGCAATTGACGAACACGACTTTTACAAAAAGGGATTTCAACAAGATGGTGCCACAAGCCACACAACACGAGCGAGTATGGCTTTATGCAAAAGAAATTTCTTGGTCGAGTTATCTCTCTTATAATAAAAAAGGGATTTCATGAAAATGTTATTTTTAAACTTTGTATTTATGTTTATTTTCGAAACCGCAATATGAATAACCCTGTATAATTCATAATAATGCATACTCATTTTAAAACTGAAAGAAGTGAATATTATATAGAGCTCTAGATAAACAGCTATTCAACAATATGCGTAACTCGATACTTGCTCGATGCTTGATGATGATGATTAAGTTTTCATTTGTATAAATAAATAAAATTATAGAAAAAAGTTCTGAGAGAAATGTCCAAATTTTTGTTTTAAATATTTGAAAAAGCTCGAAGCCCTCGGGCAGTGAACAAGTATACAAGTACTCCTTCCTCAAATGCTCAAACCAAGGCGAATTCATAGAAGGTGAGGTCCTCACATCATATCATTGCTAGTTCTTCCTTTTATCTCACCAAATTACACAAACAAAATATACAAGTTTTTTTTTGTATTCTTGCTTTTTTAGTACCAAGGCTGCATGGTAACAGTTCTCTGGTGAAGAAAAGGAAAAATCCAGACATATTAGTATAAGAGAAAGAGGAAACTGGTCGGAGAAAGATGGAAGCAGGAAATAAAACGCACTACTGCTGGAGAAGTTCTAAGTTTGAGTAGATTACTAGGGAGTTAAAAAGGTTTTATCTTCGTCATCTTCTTTATTGGCGTTGGCACCGCTTAACCGATTATAGCCGAATCAATTACAGCGCGCTGTAGTTTTATAAATAATTTTTATTTAGTTTATAAAACATCGAAACGTGCACTTTTGTCAAGTCATATCCATATAAAAAAAGGAAAATTAGGATAGTTAAAGTGAAGTAGTGAACTTTTATACATATTTTCTCATCTAAACTGACAATGAAGTTGATACTGACTCAAAAATTTTTTAACTAAATAATAGTTCTCAAAAATGTAGTACAAGTTCAGATTAATTTCATATAAAGACTGTTTTACTAAAAAAAATATTAGTAGATATTTTTTATTGACTGATTTCACAACGCCATTATCATGAACGTATCAATATGTATGTGTGTCCAAAGCAGCTATTAATGACTAAAAAGTGACAAATATAAACTTACTTTTTTATTTAATTAAAAAGGAAAAAGCTCAGATAGAATTCGGCCCAAGGAAAACAAGTAATAAATCAACACAGTGTACTTATTCGTACGAACACGCATGTGTATATCCATATATTAATTTATTCGACTGCCACCGGTTAACATAGCCAAGTATAGTCACCCATTTAAGGATATGCCATTGAGAGACGGCATAAAAAATTTTAAAGCGCCAAATTTGTATAAATGTAAATGTTTCTTTTCTGAGTTGTAATAGAGGTAACAAGCATTGAAATAAAATTATAACGAAGTTTAAAAAAATATAAGATATATAAAATATATATCTAAAGAAAATACATAAGTCACTTTGTATACGCACACACCTTAATAACGTCGATATGTTTTGATTGTCATCATTTAATATTTAAATACTTACCGTAATCGCTATGAAAACAGCCAGGCCGAAAGCCAACGCCTTAAATGTGCCATCTTCTGGTTGGGTACATGCCCCGCATGCAAAGAAATTTAGCAAAAAGTTGCCTAAAATTTTACAGTAAACCAATTTTATTATTATTAAAATTATTTATGACAACATTAGTATAATTTTGTCATTAGCATATCTTTATCATACATATATAATTAAATAAATTTATTGTATATAATTAAATAAACATTAAATTAATACACGTATGTACATACCTAGAAATTCTGCTACGAGCGCCTGCCAAAGGCGGTGTTCCTTTGACTTCAGCTCATGTACGCCAAGTGAGTATTCAAATTTTGCAGGCATTTTTGTGTTTTTGGCGTTTCTATGAAATGCACCCTACTAATTTGTAGAAGTACACAACTTCCGGCAGTGATTTATAACTGAAAAAAATAAGTAAAAATTATTGGAAAAAATTTATTTATGTTTACTGTCAAAATAATAAACAACAGAGTAGTTATTATTTATGTGATGTAGAAAATTATATAAAAAATATGATTTGTTACTGTCAAAAGGAAAAAAATTAAATAATAAAAAACTTAAAAACTTAAAATAAAAAATTTCAAATTAAAAAAATTGTTTCATACAAAAATCACATAATTCAACTACAAAGCAAAGGTTCAGGTAAATATATAACTATTGGATGTAAGTTAAAAAATTAAAATAAGATATTGCTGTCACAAGTAGAAAGTGACAAAAAATATAAAATCAAACTAAAAATAAAAAGAAATTATTATATCCATAAAAAAATCGCTAAAATAGCTTAAATTTATTTGTGAAAAATTATATACATACTAATTAATAGATGTAAGCTAATATTTATAAAAAAAACATTGAAAATTATTTATTATTGCCAAGAGTAAAAAATTAGGTAATATAAAACTGAAAAAGGTAAGATGTGTAGAGTTAAATTAAAAAAAATTAAAAAAAACTTTAAAATCATTTATTGCTGCCAGAAATAAAAATTAAATAATATATAAATAAAAATTATAATATTAAAAAAATATTATTTTGTTTTTAAAACAATAAAAATAATTTATTAATGTCAAAAGTAAAAATGATTAAAACATTTAAAATTAATAATATATCTCTATATGCATATATAACTGGCGCTTTGTAACCGCTGAAGCGATTTTCGGTCGAGCTCCTTCTCGAATTTCTGGTTTTGCATCTTGATGTTTTTTCCAACAAATGGAGGGACCTACAGTTTATACTAAGTCGCCACCGACCGGCTGATGGTTTTTAATGATGAACTTTATTTCATGTCATAAATACACTCGGAGGGGTTGACATTCCCTGCCGAGGGGCGAGCGCAATTAGAAAATTTAACTTAATTTTGTATCTATGGGAAATCAATTTTCCATAACTTTTGGATATTGGTCGCACCAGGATTTGAACCCGGGCCTTCCGAATGGTAGTACGCAATGCTAACCACTCGGCTACTGCGGCCGCCCATATATCTATAGTTGAAGGAAATAAGGTAAAAAATTAAAAAAAAAATTTTAAATAAAATATTGCTGTGTGAAGCAAAAATGAAATAACATATACATCAAGAATACATCAAAAAAAAAATTAATATATTTTTACAGAAATTACTGGATTAACCTTAACATATACCTACATATATGAAAAAAATTAAACTGAGTTTCATTTAGCTACCACACATTATGGTTAGAATGAACATGGTTGATATTGTTTTTTTACGTTTTGCAACCTTTTTTATTTTTTAGCCCCTGAAGATTCTAAAATATTTAGCGAAACGTGGCGAAAAAAGTGGAATATACTTGTTTTATTTGCACTGAACAAACCAGATCAGCTATGCCTAAGTAAATAATATAATCCCTAAATTATTAGAACTGATCGCTTGACAAATACATTAGTAATAAAAATAGTTTATTACTGTCAAAAGCAAAAAGTAATTTAAAAATTTATATCTTAAAAATATAAGATATACCTATATAGTTGATAAACAATATAAAAAAAATTAAAATAATTTGTTGCATTCAAAAATAAAAATTAAATAATATATGATGTGATATGATGTTAAAATTATTATATTTTTTTACAAAAATCACTGAAATAACATTAATTTATTTTTGGAAAATGGGCTTAAATTATGCATATAACTAACGAGTGTAAGGTATAGTTTATAAAAAAATAAAAATAATTTATTACTGCGAAAAAAAATTAGATTATATTAAAAAAATATAAGATATTATAAAATAGTATTGAAAATACTATTTGCAAAAAGTACTCAAAAAAAAAAATAAATGTAATTTTAAAAATTAGCTTTAAAGTAGGTATATGTATGAAAACATATATCTGAATAAAATAAGGTAAAAAACATAAAAAAAAATAATTTATTACTCTCAAAAGTGAAAAAAATAAAGTTAAAATATAGTAAAGTTTAAAAAGTTCCCAAATTACAATGTTAAGAAACCACTTAAATAAATTTAATTTATATGTAAACAAAGCGTTAAAGTATTTAATTATATGCGCGAACGCATATAAATGAGTCTTTACTTACTAAAAAAAAAGCCACTTAAATGGCAAACAACGATGTTCGAATACAAAAATGTATAGAATTAATGCAAACAAACATGGACACATGTGCTCTATTGTGCCTTAGTGTCTATCACCAAATTTATTTGCACATATTTTTACTGTCATGCTAATTACTTGGACGAGACTATTCGACGCCAAAAATAAATATACATATATTGTATATACAGACATACAATTGAACATCTAACCACGCTTATATGTATGTAAATACTTATATGTAAGCAGGCCTACAAGCATTTAGCTCACTAAATCTCAATTGGCAACCGACAATCGAATAAATTTTTTAAGCAATAACGGTTTGTAAGCGTGTCAATTTTGCCACCAGCTATGTCAACTGCAGCTTTTGCATATGGCAATAGTAAATGCATACATACAAATATATGTATAATTATGCACAAAATTGTAAGACACATTAAACCATTACACATTTACGCCCACTAGCCTATACATGCCCATAAATTCATAAGTATTTATGCAATCAAACGCTCTGTGGTTGGCATTGCCTTCTAGCGCTCGTGTCAATTGTACGCTTTTAGCTACTGAAATGCATAAAAAATGTTTTTTTTTTCGGAAATGCTTAAAAGTGAACAATTTACTTTTATTTTGCATTCACAAAATTTTCACTCGCTCGCTGAGTTGCATCAAAGTGCTGTAAATAACTAAATAAATAACGTAAATAATGATTTCCACTGCATTTTTCTACCCTTGGAAAATGGTTTCGACTCGTACAGATTTTTATGATTTGCTCGTAAAAATTGTAATTTCAAATTGTAAACAATTTTTTTTCATCGCAGCAAAGTGAAGTGAAATTCAAAAATTTTGTACTTGAAAATGAATTGACTGAGCTATAACTGTGTAGATATTGAGTTCAAGGTTAAGGTGAAATTATTAAAAAAAAAATTATATTATTTATAATTTTAATAAGTGTCCGTTCCTTATAGTTGGTGCGGCTGCCTACCTTAGTCTTCAAGAACCAAGCCAATCCTGTGAGAAGGTCAATCGTAAACAACTGTCTAATGTTAGCAAGTGTACTAAGGTCATTGCTCATAATTGCGGCATAATCTTATTTTAGAATTAAACATAAGCCTGTTGTCGACTTGAAAGGTAAGCTTAAAAATATATACAGTTCCACCTTAACACCAACAAAGCAACATACTCGTATTTGGAAAAGAATTTACAAGAATTTTAGACCCGTGAAACATGTAAAAATGTGAAAACAGTGAAAAAATAGATAGATATAGCCCATCGATGTAACTCCACTCTGCAAGTGAATATCGTCACACCTGCCACATAAGTCTAACATACACGGGATACCCACCTTTCCAGGTCTCCCTCACCTTCTTACTTAATATGTTTCATAAAACCTACAAGATTGTTGACCCTTCCTGAAACAAATTCGGCAAGGCAACCGGGTTAAAAACACTACGAAAAGTGATGTCGACTCATCTACCTGCTATTGGTGAACCGGCTTACGAAGAATGTATAATTCGCTATTTTCCTTCGAATATATGTGGCCGAAATTTTTCCTAATGTGACAACTGTAAAATGGTTTCAACACTAAATTCATATTTTTAGACAAATACTAGGTCATTATATACGAGTATATATGTATATAATTGGCGCTTTGTAACTTTTGGATGTTGGATTTGAGCCCGACCATTCCGAATTGCAGTACTCAATGCTAATCACTCAGTTACCGTGGCCGTCTAGGTCATTAGGTCTTCCATTATTTCTGCAATAAATGGTTTTTATGATCTGCAGCTCGCGTTCTATAAGTACGATTGAATTACGCTATACGGCGTTAGAAAAATGATATTATGTACTAAAGAATGGAAGAAGTGTTGATCACTTAACTCAGTAGTGTTTGAGCGCATTTCCAGGATGAGCGCCAGCAAAGACCAACAAAAATGAGACGAAAATACTAGTTAGGCAGCTGAAAATGTGTTACTGTAACAGCCAATCATACACAATTCCGGCTTTGTCGATTTCGTTCCGGTAATTTTGGTGTAAAAGTGGTGGTATAAAATAATTTCCACCTCTCTATGTCACTAAAAGTGAACACTTTTCCAATACCAAACAGAAGTTAGCCTGTAATGCCTGGGCATATGGTATCAGAACAAAAATTTTAGTGAAATTTACATTTTTATAAATTAAAAATAAGAATGCCAAATATATTTTTAACTAAAAAAGAGAAAATAATTAAAAAAAATCATACGAATATTTAGAATACGACTAATCCATTGAGAAAAGAAATTTTACTGCATACTCTGCAGAACTCCGGAATGTTCTTTTCTATACTACACGTATTTAATGTTTATAAACTGACCAAGTTTTTCGTAGGTAATTGTGATAATAATTATGGCTGCAATTTCGTGAGTTCTTTCGATTATGCTATTGGATTTTAATTGAGAAAATGGTCTATAATTAACAAGTTGGTTCTCAGCTACTTCGACAATATCAACTGCTGTTGTGACGTCATAATATAAAATATTTAAAAAAACAAAGCATTTTCTGCAATATATATAAAGTAAAGAGTGTACATTGTTAAAACAAAATGCGAAATTTTATAATACAGCATGATACGAGTATCTTCGATTCACAAAAAACGGTCATTTGCTCGTTATTAAGAAAAGTAAAAATATAGTATTGCCTTTTTGAAATGTAAAACTTACAAATCACAGTGCTGTCAGTGACCCATATAATCCTACACATTTTCAATTACCGTACATTTGTAATATTATATATAGCATAAGATATGATCTCAACTATGTATGTAAATATGGGGGTTTGAATGCTATAACACACAAACCGAGTGAGAAAGAGAGACAGATAGAGAGGGAGAGAATTATGTCATGTATTTTAATTTAAATCAACACATCACAAGCAATATTTTTTCATTTCCATACTGATTAACTATTTAGAAGGCATACAACATTTTAGATATTACTATGTAGTAACCAAAACAACTACAAAAAATACTAAATGTCAAAACAAAAAACACATAAATAAAGAAAAATTAAATGAAATGAAATCATCTCAAGAACATTTTACGAGTGTATAGCGCACTTAATAAAAACAAAAAAATGAGAAAACAAGTTTTCCTCGGCGTGAGATTTTGGTTATTTTTAAACCACACACGTTCACTCGAATTTATTTATTTACAGAAAAAAATAACAATGCTTACAGTATATTGTTTATGGTTTTAATTATAGGCGGTTGCTTTATTTTTGATATATTTATTTTTTTTATTTGTTGTGGTTATGTTTTGTTTTGGTTGTAAAATTATTTTGTTTTGGGTCTTTTTTGGTTTTTCTGTTTTTTTATGTTTCTGTTCACGAAATTTCATCAGTCTCTTTCGCTTAAATTCTTTTTTCAACAGTTGGCATCTGTTTGTTAATTTTAGGGCTCTTAACAGCTGTTATATATATTTATGTTTATATATATGTATTTATTTGAAAATTTAATTTGAAATTTCAACAGCAAACAAAAAAGTTAATTTTAAAAAGTTTTAAATGGAGAATTATTTTTATAGCACCATCAACAGTAGCTTACCTAATGACTCAGAAGATTAACTCATAAAACCAATTTATTATGTGGTTTTTTGTGTTGTACGCCTATTCTTGTGTCATTCTTTATTCTTATTTTGTTTTTTATTTGCTTTTGTTTATAACGCTTTGTGGCAATCAATGAAATTGAAACTAAATACCATAAAAGTGTTTTATGGCATGTATTTCAGATACGTGTATGTTTAATTTATTTACATTTGTCATTTACTGCTTGGCGGCGCGCTGCGTACGCATGCGCCAAAAATGGTTGTTTACTTGTTTCGGTTGTAAAATAAAAATAGTAAACAATAGTTGCTTACAGATACTAAAACTTGAATGCCTGCTTAATTTTAAGTGCTTTATTAATAGTTGCCTTTACAAAAAAACATTATAATTTATTTTTGTCTTTATATTATAAATCTCTTTGTATAAAAATTGTGTATTATGGAGCAAACAAATTTAAAAAATTAAAGAAAGAATTGTTTGCACTTGTACTACTTGCAACGATGATCTTGTCTTTTTCATCAAGAATTACAAAATTCCTCAAATTAATGTCGCAATGTTAAATGGAATCTGTTCAAAACTGGACACCAAAGCGAAATTGTTAAGCGTTCGTAGAGCGCTTTGGCGGGATCGTTAAAAGAAGCAAAAACTGTAGTAAAATCTATCCATAATCCATTAGTCCTACACCTTTTTCCGGAACACAAATTGCAGATTCTATAAACTTTAAATAAATCGTTCTACCGAGGTTACATTTCAGTAGTTGCTTCCACAGTGATCTTGCCCTCTGCACGTGAATAGAAAAGAGGTATAGTTGAAATGGAAGATACCATCCCAATCTAGAGCGAGGGTATAGTTTAAAGCTCTTAACATCTCTCTCAGTTTATCTCTTTCAAGCGGTAGCATTAGGCATAGAGTTGTAATGAAGCAACCATTTACCAGCCGCTACGGAGTTTATACAATTTCCGTCAGGAACGTTCATCAGAGGTCTTCACATACAATTTGCACAAGTTGCTGATAATAGGTGCAAATCCATATACAGTTGTGAAGTAATGAATCAGATGCATCTAAATTCCATTTCTTCAGTTAGTTACATACGAATAGAATATTTTGAACTGACGTGGAAGCAAACCTTGGATCAAAGATGAAATGTGTTAGCAGGATGCTAAGATCTTACGATAATGTATCAAAATAGAAAATCTAGG
Organism: Ceratitis rosa; assembly: GCA_037013455.1. Taxonomy (NCBI): domain Eukaryota; kingdom Metazoa; phylum Arthropoda; class Insecta; order Diptera; family Tephritidae; genus Ceratitis; species Ceratitis rosa. The sequence continues at coordinate 9,404,680 of JAWMAG010000029.1, read as the reverse complement.
GCAATTATCCTGCCTTCCTACCTACCTACATACATGAGCTCCTAATACCAAGTTTTAAACAATAATATCGGAAAGGTGGAATAGGTCTGAAACAATGTTGCACCAGTCTTAAAATCGAAACAAATAGTTAAAATGTAGCGTTCTGTTCACTTATAATTGTTTAGATTTCCCATGGCATCCAGGCAGCATTAAAAGCTCTGGACGAGATGACAATAAACTCTATAATTTTGGTGAATTAACATAGATGTAGAGAATGTGCAGTGATTTCAGAACTCTGCTTGAGTATCTCTACCAGTCATACTCTTTAAAAAAATGAGGACTGCAATATGCTGAAATTTCCAACCTTTCTTCAGACGATGTTACCAAGGTTTGGGTAAGATAAGGAGGAGAAGACAACTTCTCGCCTGCTATGTGATTGATCTGCTAAAAAGTAGCCTTAGGAATCTCACATATATATATATAAATTTTTTGTTTTTGTAGGTGGCAGACGTCTAGATAATCAATTTATTAATTCCTACTAGATAATCCGAGTATATGCTTACCGAGCCATAAGGCTAATATAACAATCCGTCCATTTAGACCTGAGTGAGTCGTTGTTTGCGCATCGGCAACTACCCTTATCTAACTGAAGACTTCCCAATCACAGGATATGCAATTAGGGTAGGGCAATTTTCGACATTGTGTAAGATGTATGTAAGATAGGGGCAAAATCCAAAGGACAAATCAAAGTAATTTGGTACAGATTATAAATCCTCTCAATTTCACTAAAACAATGTAAATTCTGCTTCAAAGAAAAAATACTCCTACAATTTTTAGCGCACCCATTGCTGCAACTGTTGCTTTTCACTTTAAAACCATTCTTATTATTGAAATGATTAGCTTTTATTGAAACTGAAATAGCTGACCTTGCCTTAATTGAATAATTAGTATAAACAATTTGAGCGGCAAAATTTCTTTTCTTTAATTAGCAACTCTTTAAAAGTGACGCAAGCTGATTAATTGTATGACATCATATCATAAAGTAGGTAGGAAAAGTAAATAAAATTAATAATTTTTTTAATAATTATTATTTTTAAGACCACATTGCCGTTGAAAAATGAGTAATCCATGGTTAAGCGAAAAAATAAAATGGTATCTGCAAAAGTCTGTTTATATTTTTAGTTTTCTTGTGCATCTGACTGTTTGAGTTGACCAAATGCTTTTGGGAAAATGGTGATAAGGGTTTAAGTGGTATTTATGTACAATGGATTCTAGAGAGTTCGATTTAATTAGAAAATACATTTGAGTAAGATTATTTACGAATATTTTTTTGTATAGAAAATTGTATTTGGTTAAACATTTTATTAACTTTTAGCGGATTTTTTTCCATGCCAAAGAAAAAAAGTGCAGATTCTCTTTTATAATTGTATAAAATGTTTTTTTTTTATAATTACGCATTTCCAAGTACATGTATCACCGACATTATTTTGTGATTCGCTTATTGCATTACCATAATATAAACGTACATATAAGTATATGTAAAATTAAATAACAATTTCACACCATAAAATGGAAATGCCAAACGAATAACTATACATACATACATATTTTTTAAAATAATTTATCTTCCATAGGCAACGTTGCAATTAAATCAGAATGCCACAAATCTATGGCTGTATGAATTTGTCATGTCAAATTTACATTGTTTTACTATTACATTGAGAAATGCTTTCAATGTGCGCGTAATAGTCGTAATGATGGCAAATTACAACTCGTGATTAATTAGATGGGTTAAGGTACTACAATAAATAACCATACAGACATTTATATTTACGTACATATTTACCTACATAGTAAGCATTGAAGTGAGTAATTGAACCATATGAAGAAATATTACGGATATGTAAAAAAAAACTACTCATAAAAGCGCTAAAATCCAGTATTATTAAATAAAGCGGCAATTAAGTAGGAAACAAAAAAGCCAAGAAATATATGCAATATTGAATGAATGTGCTAAAAGCATTTTCATTATTGATGTGAAGTTCACGAAGCATTACAGAAAGTCAATTCCACATTTTTTTGTCTTAATTCCTAATTGGCACGTCAAAGGCAACGAGACTGTGGAAATAAGCATATAGGTGCGAGTAATAAGCAGCAATTAAATATTAAATTGTATTAAGCAAGGTAAGCCAAGAGTGTGAAAATAAATAAAAATAAAAATGAAGTAATAAGAAAAATTCAATTACAAAATAATATTATTAAAAATTAAAAATAAGATAAAGTAACATAAATTTAAATATAATAATACAAAATGAAATAAGACAAGATAAAAAAAAATTAAATCAAATAAAAGAAACTTAAAATGAAATAAGATAAAAAGAATTTAAAAAAAATAATACGAAATAAATAAACTAAAAATAAAATAATTAAATAAAAGCAAAATAATATAAATTCAAATAAAATCCTAGTTTTAAATTAAAGTTTACAATCTTCATTAAATTAGTTATAAAAATTCATAAATTTAAAATCTCATCAAAAAAATTTATATTTAATTTATAATAAATAAAAATGAACAGTCACTGAAGAAATTTTATTTATATTGTTTGTATAACAGCGGGTGTTAGCACAAATTTACCCTATAAAATAAAATAAAATAAAAATATATTAAATTAAATAAAAAATATAAAATAAAGAACGTAAAATAAATTAAAAAAAATGAAATAAAATTAATTAAAATAAAACAAAAAAAAATAAATAAAATAATAGAAAATAAAATAAAATGAAATAAAATAAAAGTAAAATTGAATAAAATTAAATAATATAAAATAAAATTAATTAAAAAATAAAATAAAATGGAATAGTATAAAAAATCGAATAAAATAGAAAAAATGAAATTGGCAGAAATTTGATTAAAGAAGTTTATTAGATCTCAATGAATTTTTGCTTAGTAACTTAGAAGTACTTACATCTCAAAAACCACCATTTATGAATATTATCAAGTGTTAAGTTAAAAAATTTGTGTATTTAGGTCACTTATTGGTAAAAGGCTTTTATTATTTTCTTTAATTTTATCATCCACTTATCCACTTTGTCCGCCTACTCGAATCACAGCTAATCTTTTTCATTCAATCTGTATGATTTTAAGTGCTTTATAGTAGGGTTAGTCACGATCCGAAGCATGCAGTCTAGATAACGGTTTGATAGGCTAAATAGCATGATATGAGTTAATACCAGGGCTTCGAGGGAAAAATCAAGGATTGAAACAATATGTCACTATGTATGGATTTCCTATATATAATAATTTGTTGTTTTGTTTTAATGGCTTTTGTATTGTTTTTTATCGAAAAATATTAGTTATTGAATTGGTCCTTAATTACAAGGTTGCTAATTAAGCTTCTTCTACTCATACAATGGATTAAAAATACCCTAAGCAGATTATAATTTAAAAAAAGGCAACCTTTGCACAGCTTATCTCATCGTTGCCTCAATTGTTCACCTAATTGAACTACTCTCTAAAACTACTGAGTTACGCTTCACGGAGTAAATATTTATTTTTAAATATTTTTGTTTGCCCCTACCGCTTGATTCATTTCAATATCAATAACCATAATTGATATGCAATACTCGTAAGCGGCAGCTCGTCAATAAGCCAAGCTCATGTCTCAAAGCGCGCCACATAAGTCAATTGTGATTACGTCTTTTGTTAATTTTCAATTTTTTTTATACTAACTAAATGCTTCATCGAGACTTTTACTTTTGAAAACACACTCACATATGTATATGTAGACGTGTATTTAATTCTGGATTTTTGTTTTTGTTTGGAAATGCATTTAATGATATCACGTGTAGAAAAAGCAATGATTATGCTTATATTAATCTATGAGTGTCGATAAATAAGTGAATATATGAAGTAAGCTTTGAAATTGCTTAACAATTGCTGACCAAAAAATGTTTGGTTGAAAACAAAAAGTGTTCCAAACAAGTCTGGCATTCGATATGTCATTTAGTAAGCACATAGGTATATGTAGGTACTCGTATGTATGTATTTAGATATCTACTTGTTTATAAATTCAAGCTCATTTGCTCTTATTTTCATTTTTCTGTTCATTAAAAATTAACTTGTTTCAGCTAAAACATTTTTTTTTCTATTTTTTAATTTGTTTTTTCTTTGTTACATTTTTTGTATAACAAAAATTCATTAGCAACAATATTTACTCGTGCGTAGCGATCGCGTGTCAACAATTTTTTAAACAAATTGCATCTGCATTTCCATTAACAGGGGTCTACTGTGACTTACTATATTCGGAAAATTTTAAATAAATCTATGTTTTCAGAGTCATTTATAATTGGTATGAGATCAGTAATCAAAATTGTTGTTAGAGGTAATTTATTGTTCGAAAATATATATATACTGGTAATATACATAAATTTGTGTGTTAACGCAATAAACAACTGAAAATATATGTTTTTGTGTAAAATAAATTGTATATATTATGCACGTTTATAAAATATCTGCTATATTCTTTGTATTTCTTATTTATTCTTACTTATTATTTGGTTTCTTTTTGTTTTTTTTGTTAATTATTATTTTATTCTATATTATTTTATATTATTTTATTATTATTTTTTTATATATATCAATATTTTAATTTGTTTTATTTTATTTTAATTAATTTTCTTTTATTTTGTTTTATTTTATTTCATATTATTTAATTTAATTTAATTTTTTTTTATTTTTCACATTTTTCTTTACTTTATTTTATTTTATTATTATCTATTTATTTTATATTATTTTTATTTATTTTATTTTACTTTTATGTTTTATTTTATTTTTTTTTAAGTTATTATATTTTATTTTACTTTATTTAATTTTGTTTTAATTATTTTAATTCATTTTATTTTATTTTATTTTATCTTATTTTGCTTCAATTTATTTTATTTTACTTTAATTAATTGTGTTTTATTTTACTGTAGTTTATTTTATTTTAATTTATATTATTTAATTTTATTTTTTGTATTTTATTTTTTTATTTTATTTTATATCATAATATTTTATTTTATTCTTTTTTAATTTATTTTATTTTATTGTATTTTATTTATTTATTTTATTCAAATGCCTTTCAAAAGGGGTAATTAATTTTTGTCTATCACAATTGCTTTCGTTTTTTTTTGTATAATTTTCATGTATATGTATATGCATATATTTTATTTATTTTTATTTTATTTTATTTTATTTTTTTAAGGTTATTTTATATTATTATATTTTATCTTATTTTAGTTTACTCTATTGTATTTTATTTTATTTTATTTATTTATTTTATTCAAATGCCTTTCAAATGGTTCAATTGACTTTTCGTCTATCATAATTGCCTTCGATTTTTTTGTATAAATTTCTTATATATGTATTTAACAAATAACAAAAACAAATCGCACCAATCTATAAATTTATTTATTGGGTAATCGATCACTAAATAACTTGTTTATTTTTTGACAATCTATTAAATGTCATGAAAGACATATATGCTAAAAGTAGATATAATGTATGTTTATGAGTCTAATTGTTAATTATAATAACGCATTTGAAATATATTCGACGCTGCGACACAATTCTAGAATTCAATTACATCGAGTAACTTTGATCATAGGCAGATTTCCTCTTTCAGAAAAAGAACAAAAAAATAAAGGGAACGTGACATTATAATTTAAAAATTTTTTTGTAAGCAAAACAAAGGTATTCAGTAGCATTTAAATGGCGATATACTAAAAAAGTATAGCCTTTAAGAAGCTATGTAGCTGTGGAATTATTTACAATGAATTGCTACTATCATTTTTTAGAGAAAGATTTTACGATGAAGACGTTGCACCTTTCGATATTTTTAAACAGCATAAATTAAAAAATATTGCTTTAAAGATATATTTATAAATTATATTAATTACCCAAATTACTTTGCGTTTAGATATACTGTACATAAAATCATCATATTTTCAAAATTATTACTTTTCAATTTTTAATAAATTACAAATACATATTTATTTGTATTAGAGGTTTCTACCGTTGAAGTTCCTTAGAAAATTATTATTTTTACAAAATAATAATATTAAAAAGTGCCAGCTTTATTATATTTATCAACATTAAAATTGCATTTAATAGAATTTTTTTTGTACCAAATAGCGGTTTCTTGGAATGTGTTACATTTTCAAGCAAAAAAAAAATTTGTTATATTTTTGACATTTTATATTTCATTTTTGGCGCTAAAGTAAGACACATTAACGGATAATCGAATGAAGATTCTTACATAGTATATACATATATATATATACGTAAGTACGTATTTTAAAGTCTGACACTCATCTTAGCAGAAATATTTCACTTGAAAATGCCGCCACTTTAATCTGCCACTCCAGGCTTTGAACTTGCTTACTCGCTTACTATAGGTTCTGATAAACAAATTAGTAAGAGAGTGTGAAACTCATTTATTCTCATTGACTTCTAATTAACACTCTTACGCCTTGCAGCAAACCGACAACACTTTAACATTAAGCAATGAGTGTATTTGATGTTGACACGCTTATCCATTGGAGTGATGATGTCTGTATAAAAATTGTTAGCAGAAAAATGTAAATTTAAAAATGTTCAGACGCATTGACATCTTTATCTTCACTTCCTTGCGAATCTAAGCCTAAAGTTTTTAATGTGAAGAAAACACCATTTTTAATTAAATCACTTTTTTCTTTACCTCACTTTAATTAACATCATTTACCTACAAAAAATGGCACTATAATTATTGCACAATATTTACAATTGTCTCGAAAAGGAATTCGAACCTGCCTATGATTTAACGGTATTTAGACATAATGATCACAAGATATTTGCAGATAAAATTTTATACATCCTTCTACGTAAATGCATATACATACAATATATAAACGTGCATAATTATATAATATAATCATGTACATAAAATATTGTTCGTACTTAAACTGCACCCATTCGATAATAAAAATCCAATTTTTTTAGCAAAAGACCTACATACACTTATACATACATATATATGTGTATACAAATGTACATAGTTTTACGTCATAAAATGAACCAAAGCTATGTAAGAATGTTAAATGATAAGCATTTCTTAACAGTTGTGCAAATACAGAATTTTATAAGCGATATACCCGACAAATAAAAAAATAAAATTTTATGGCCAGCAAAACCATGTTTGGTAAAAAGGCAAAAAATAATGTTTAAGTTTTGCTATTTTATTTATAGCGTGAAATTGATTTTAAAGCACTTAAAAATCGAAAGAGCAGCTTATATTATTTAAAAAGTAAAAAGTAAAAAAAAATAAAATAAAATGAAATATAATAAAATAAAATAACATAAAATAAAATAAAATAAACTAATATAAAATAAAATAACGCAAAATAAACTAAAATAAAATAAAGTAAAATAATATAAAATAAAATATATAAAAAAATTTAAAAAAAATAAAATAAAATAACATAAAAAAAAATAAAACAAAATAACATAAAATAATATAAAAAAAATAAAATAATATAAAAAATTAAGATAAGATAAATAAAATAAACTAATGTAAAATAATATAAAATATAATAAAATAAAAAAAATAAAATAAAATAAAGTAAAGTAAAATAAAGTAATAAAACAAAATAAACATCAAACATCCAAAAATTATAGAAAATCAATTTAAATAATATAAAAAAATAAAATAATATAAAAAATTAAGATAATATAAATAAAATAAAATAAACTAATATAAAATAAAATAAACTAAAATAAAATAAAGTAAAATGATATAAAATATAACAAAATATAATAAAATAAAATAATATAAAATAAAATAAAATAAAATAAAGTAAATTAAAATAAAGTAATAAAACAAAATAAACATCAAACATCCAATAATTATAGAAAATTAATTTAAATAAACCCCTCCGAGTGTACTTCTGACATGAAATAAAAGTTCCTCATAAAAAACCATCAGCCGTTCGGAGATGGCTTAATATAAACTGTAGGTCCTGCATTTTTTGGAAACAAATCAAGACGCAAATCTACAAATTGGTGGAGGAGCTCGGCCGAAACTCGCTTCAGCGGTTACAGAGCGCTTGTATATAAATTAAAATAAAATAGCATAAGCAAAAAAAAATATTATAAAACAAATGATTTAAAAAAAAATAAAAAAATTAAAATTCAATAATATAAAAGAAAATATATTAAATAAAAAAATTAAATAGATTTAAATAAAATAAAATACAATAAAATAAAAAAATATAATTTAATGAATTTAAAATAATGTAATATAAAACAAAATTAAAAGAATTAAGTAAAAGAAAAGCAAATAAATAAATTAAATTTATTTAATTAAAATAAAATAAATAAACTAAAAAATTGTGAAACTATTGTCAAACTGTTTACCAAAAATAGTTTTTAAATCATTTAAATAGTCCACTGCTACTTCTTATCAGCTTTAATCGAGATTATCTGTTCATAGATATACTCAAGTAGCCACTTGGTACCAAAATTGTATTTGTCCGAAGGGGTAAACGACAATAAATTAATATCACAATCGAAAGCGCAAAAAATGTGTATATTTTCAAAAATACACAGAAATAATATTTTTACGCTTAAAAATAAAATAAAATTAATAAATAAATACAACTACCAAAAAAAAGGTTTTTGAAAAAAAAATTATTAAAAAAATAAAAAAATAAAAATGTGGAGCTAATAAATAATTATATGGCAATCAGACACAATTTTGATCGATTAACCGTTTATTGGAGCACCTGATCTAAGATATAACGGAAAAGCTTAAACCATAAAAGGGAAGGAAATATAAAAAACATACCCAATTTATTCAAAGTGAAATTATACTACAATAATTTTTGCACTAAACAATTAAAAGTTATTACTAATTAAAAGACACAAATTCGAAAATGGTTTTTTACATCATTGTAATATAACACGCACACAAAAAAGTATTTTTAGTAAAAAAAATTATTATTTTTTCTATTAACTACACGTATTTTAATCATTTAACACAAATTAATTAAAAAAAAAATCAGTTAACGGAATTTACTTATACCTTCTGCTTTGATTATAAGCTTATTTTGTTGTTGTTGTTAAATACACTTCGCGATTGTATTTTACACGAGCGCAAACTAGAATGTACAGTACTTAGTAATTAATATCAATACATATGTGAATTGAAAAAAAAAATAAAATCGAATTTTGCCGCCTTTTGCTGGAGGATTTCTTCGGGGATTCAGTACGCTAACACCACTTGTTGATCCGCAGAGCTTCTTGGCGTTGTGTGCGCTTTAACGTTTAAACAAATACTACACAGCGATGGCAATTCGCGAAAGCCAAGACAACAAGGCAGCAACAGAAAAACAGCAAAAGCAAAACAGCAACAGCGAAGCAGCAAGAACAAATCAACAACAATAACAGCAGCAAGCCCGGCAAAGCGAGGCAGGCTAAAGCTAGCGTCAACGACGGCAGCAAATAACGATAGCGGGAACAACAACAACAGAAATAATAAATATAATACTTACAACAACAATTCCGACTGACTGATGACAACAGTGGCAATAATAGTAAAAAATAATAATAACAACAACAACAGTGCGGTGTAAAAATATCAGTGGAAATGACAGTGTCAGTGGCACTGATTATATTTTGTTGCTGTTGTTGTTGGTAATATTCGCACCCGCACATAACGTATACCACGGCCCAATCTGCTCTCAGCAGCACTTCCTTTATGCATCTGCATATATGATATTAAAAATAGCTTGATGATTTTAATTAAAAAAATTATGTATTTTATTGTTTTGATTTATTATGAATTTTCTTTCAACGCTCAATTTACATACAAACATTTTACATGCAGCAGTTGTTGTTGCTGCTACTGCGATTTTTTACACTTTTTTATTGACCCGATAATCGCTGGTTAATCGCGTCAGAGCAGCAACTGTAAAACTTCTGTTTATCTGTATGCCCTGCCATGGTGAGATGTTTGGGTATGAGTACAAATGATTTTCTTTTCATGGATTTTTATGCAATGAATAATATTAAACCAATTATCCAAATAACTAATTTTTTAATTTTGATGACGTGAACTTAATACTTATGTTTGGCTGACAATGCTTGAGTTAGTTGGTCGTCAATCAGATTATTCCATACAACTCGGAATGTATTTTCATAAACAGTTCGCAAATGGATATTAAATACATTTTTAGAAGACCATTTAGGAGTTTATAAACTTAAAAATGACTAAAAGAGGGTTTTAAAAGAAATAGAGTCTTCCTTAGTATATCTTACAACAAGGAAGATCTTCATCCCTGAAAAACAATCATACACATAGTTTGTCTCTGGTAAACTTTCGCCAAAATACGTTACATAGTTTCTTAGATTTCTAAAATTATTCAAGAAAGGTACAGAAATGTAGCCGTATTTTGAGTTCTCATAAACCAAAATTATTAAGGAAGAAGAAGAAGAAGTAATATGAAATCTGCTCGATATTTGGCCATTACTGTAACTACAGGAAATTTTCGTTGATTTTGAATACAATTTTATAGATATTTTTTAAGGTACTAAAGATTATGACCTTCGCATGTGAATTGCCGAGTTTCAGCAAATAAAATCGCTGATTGTCGACTCTGTCGAAATTTGCGTTGAATATAGAATTTTCGGTCTACCAGAAAAAAAGTTGGAAATGTTTACGTATATTCTTTGCTATAAGTGATTTATTCTAAATAACAGAACAAAATTCTATAGTTTCCAAAATAAATGTGTCTCAAATTTGCAGGGAAAAATACTAAATGTTAGCGAGAATCCAATTTTTAATTTTCAATTATTTTCTGACAGTTATAGGTTGTCACTTTTACCATAGATCGCTTTAGAAAACAACGACGTCATATTTTACTTCATTATTTCCTTAAAGGAAAGAAATATATAATTTGTATGTTGATAAGGCCTTAAAAAATACACAGTGTCGAAGTTGGCTTGTCAAATCCCGTTCGGGAAATTTTTTCACGCAACAGATAAGCCACGTTCAGGTCGGCCAAGTGAAGTTGATAATGACGATATCAAGGCTTTAATCGAATCGTTATAGGCGTCTTAAACGCAATGAATATGATCCGTTTTTGAAACAAATCATAGATGAAAAGTGGATCGTTTACAATAACGTCAATCGAAAACGATCATGGTCCAAGCATGATGAAGCGCCACAAAACACTTCAAAGGCTAATATTCACCAAAAGCAGATTATGCTGTCAGTTTGGTGGCATTGGAAGGGTGTGGTATATTTTGAGGTGCTTCCAAGCAATCAAACAATTAATTCGGATGCCTACTATGAACAACTGGACAAATTAAATACATCCATCAACGAGAAGCGACCAGAATTGGTCAATGGCAAAGGTGTCATATTCCACCAGGACAGAAATTTGTCTGCAGTGAAATTTTAAGTTTTTTCTTTTTAAAAGCATTTATTTTTATAAAAGTTTTCAAAAAGATTTGATTTTTTCAGACATTTTTATTTAACTTTTTAATTTCAATTTATTTAATTTGTAAAAAGGCACATCATGGAAAACTGATTCTATCGTCACTTCTGATCACAGTCGAAATCGAAAGTAGCTCAAAATATGACTCTTGGTCAAAATTTTTACGTTCGTGTGTCTGTTTGAATTTCAAACTTTAAAAATTTTAAAAAAGGTTTTTTTTCTTGAAATTACATTTTGATAAAATATATTATTTGTGAGTTTTTGCCAAAATTTATGTAAGTTAATCAAATCAAATAGCAGACAGAATTTAGGCTGAATGTGTATGATTTGTATCATGGTTTTGCCACTGGTGAACTTAGCCCGGAAATTTAAATAATATTTTAAATACTTTTCAAATCTGACTATTATTTTTTATGCATAAATCAATTTTTTAAGCTTTGTTAAATGAAAAAATATTTGAAATTTAATTATTGTATTAGTTTTTATTGATGTCAGATGTCTTTTCATTCTCGGCTGTACTATGTATGTGTATAGAATATATTAGGTTTGTTCAGCTAACGGTTGTAAGTAACGGCATAAAGTTATCGATATATTTATGTATATATGGACAGATTTATATATAGTGCTTTCAAAAGTACGGACGACTACAATACCCGAGTGGCTACCATAGCGTACTACCATGCCCGGGTTTAAATCCAAAAGTTTTAGAAAATTAGTTTAAATAAAAAATTAAGTTAAAATTTCTAATTGCGGTCGGCCCTCGGCAGGAAATGTCAACTCCTCCGAGTGTATTTATGACATGAAATGAAACTGGTGTTTCAAAACGTGTCGAGTTTTCGTGCGTTAAAAGAAAATTATGGTGCAAATAACCATCCGACTACTGACTTTGCAATTGGCAAAATTTTAAAGAAATTTGAAAAGACTGGATCGGTTACAGATATTGTACGGTCTGTGCATCATCGTTTTTGTCGCTCCAGCTCAATTATCGCTAGCGTAAGTTAATGTATTTTTTATCGCATTTGGGTCCCCGAGGATCTTCAAAGGATTGAAGAGAGGCCATTACACCCAAAAAAAATTACTATCTGAAGCGCTCTTTAGTCCGCAGGTGTGATTGAATATTACTTCTGTGAAAACGACAACCGCGAGACCGTCACTGGCAATTCGGAGCCTTATGGTCATATAATAACCGACCTGCAGTTGAAGAACACGACTTGAACAATATGTGGTTCAACAAGATGGTGCCACATATCACACAACATAAGCGAATATGGCTTTTTGCGAGAGAAATTTACCGCCGCATAATCTCTCTTCTTGGCCAGATCAATTGGATTATGCGATTTGACGCCGTTGGACTTTTTTTGTGAGGCTATGCCAATACATTCGTCAAGTTATGGCTGAGATACCACCTAATATGTGGCTGAAATTTCCTCAAATGGATTGAAGTATACAAAAATTCTCCAGGCGGTAATTTGAATGATGTAGTGTTTAACTTACATTGTCAAGGTTCCAGCTTTATAATATTAAAATTTACATTTATTTTTGAAACCGCAAACTTCATGGAATGAGGAGACCGTTTAAGACGCTTAGTAACAAAAAAAGGTTCTCAGAAATTACTTGGCATAATTCGATAGAATTTCTCCTTCTCTAGTATTTATGAATACAACGCATATGACGCACTTGACACACATTTCAAAGCTCTACAAAAAATTGCTGATATATGTAGATCCTAGGGTAGATCTACTTTCTATGTAACAAAATATTTATTTTTGACAAATATGTGGACTTAATATGTAGATGTATAAGCAGAATATAAAAGATTCGGTTCCACTTGAACTTAACCTTCATTACTTATTTAGTCGAAAATTTTTGGGCTAAAAATACCTACATATGTGTATGTAATATGTACTCGTATAAGTAATAAGAAATTCATTAAATAGTGATATCTTATCTGATTCCTTAAACACAAAATATTCATGTTTAACTACTTAAGTTGATTAAATCTACTCAAATTAAAAAAAAAAAAAAATATTGTTAAGAATATAACGCGAAGAAAGTGTCAAAAAATATGTTTAAAAATTCTGAAATAGTAACAGAATTACGATTCAAAAAAGTTTTATTTGCCAACACGAAATATGTGGATTTTCCAAAAAAATACTTTAAATTTTTTCATGCTAAAATAATATTTCTTATTTAGAGCTCTTCAAATCCTTCAGATTACTGTTTTAATTTTCTGCAAATATTTTAATATTACATTCCAGGTCTTTGTGTCTCATTGCATGGTTATCTCTAAACTGTTACATATGTGTGTATATGGTATATGTGAGCGTATGTATTTATTTCATACCATTAAACCGCTTTCAACTTACTTTTTTTTCTTTATCTCTTTTATTTATTTTGTAATTCTTAATTCTCACATTTTATTATATTCTTTTTTATTATTTATTGAAGGTCATAAATGAAGGGATATCAAAGCTTCGGCGCTCACGGGCTGCACCTTGCTGGGCTTTATCAGCTTTCGCCACTTTTTGATCTTATATATGGTACATATACAATATATATATATATTATGATATATGTATAAACAAGCACTGATTAAATAGACAAACCATCAATTTTTAGTGCAAAATTTTATGATTATTATTTATTGAACATTTATTTGATTTACAAAATGATTTTAAAAAAACTATTACGAAAATATATTATTAAAGTATTTTTACTTTTATAAAATTGTATATAATTAGTGAATGCTTTTTATCTTTTTTACTTTATTATTTTAATTTTTTAATATTTCGAGTTTTTGGTATTCAAATAATAGTTTAAAATCCCTGATGGAATGTAGGTCCTATATGTATAAACCAAGGCTGCGTCGTAATTTCAAAATTTCAAAATTTTGGAGAAATGTCAGCCAATCAAAAATCTGGAATATAAATTTTAAGAAACTGTATGGGCGAAGATTATTGCTATTGCCATATTTTGTATAATCTAAAAACATTTTTTTAGCAGAAGAAACTTCTTTTTTATTTCGTCATTTACGACACTTGCATTAAATGATTAATTAATAAATAAACACATTTAATTACTTAGATATTACTATTATTTTTTCTTAGCTGTCCTAATTTAAGTATTATTATATCAAAACAATTGCATAATAATACATAGAAATTATTTTGTTTAAACTTATCATTTTTTATTAATTAACAGAAGATTTATTCGCCACTGTAATCATAGAATTTGAAATATAAATTGTAGCATACTCATAGGCTGAAGTGCATGTCTTGGCTAATTGTGCCAAATACAATTTATATTTGTAGGCACAGTTTCAAACCGGACACCTAGGCGGACTAACCAATGATTATAACAGTAGCTCTCAAACTGTAAACCGAAAATACTAAACGGCAATGATTCAACATTGTATAATAGGCAGCGCAAATTAATTAATAATTTTTACTTTTTAAGGAATTGAAATAATTTTTAAATGGGAGAATTGAGAACATATGCGGAAGAGCTCTTTTTCTTGATCCCATGGGACAATGCCCAGCCAGAACCCCGCCCCATGCACGAGAATTTTTTGTTAGCTGATTTAGCTCCAAATACAACTGTGCAGAAGTTGGCAGAGAAGCGTTGATATTGCAAAGATTCTGCTGTGAACCGATACCCATATGATTTCAATTTGCAAACAAGTCGACGACAAAGATATTGATGATTATTATTCCTTCGTAGTTCAGGAACTCATCACGACCTATCCCATTGGTCGAATTGGCTATCTGAATAAGTATTTGCCTGTAACGCGGAAATAAGTCTCCGGACCAGCATGCCCACATGCTATCATTATACCCCCGCCCAGGGATAATGATAGATAGAAGACTTCCACTCCGAACTATTCTTCAAGTTTCGACCCATTCATGAGTAAGTGCAGTGGCTTTGGATATAAAATAAACCACGTAGCTGGGAATGAGATCGAGATCGTTAAGAACAGCAGAACGCCTCAAGCTGATGTCGGCTAAAGATCTAGACTCCCCGAGTTTTACAACGATTTTTGCTGAGAATCCACTTTAGCAGAGCGGTATGCTCACTTACACTATTCTACTTATATACACGGTGGTTAGCGCTTTTTTATATTAAAATCTGTTTATTTTTTATTTATAAACTTAATTTTTAATTCAAATCCATACATAATTTCAATAGTCACTTTACAACTTTTCCTTTGCGAGCATAGTTTCTTCTTCCTCTTCAGTTCCTGCATCAGTTTTCTTCACCTCTTCATCGAAGATTTTCAAATTCTTTACCAAATACCAAACGCCAACATCAAAAACAGTGCCGATAAATATGAAAGCTGCAGCGGTGAAGTTTAGTGTGTATCTAAAATGATTTCAAATAATTTACATTAAAAACTTTCCCTTAACGTAACTATAAGCTTTACCTCAACGCCAGCGGATCATATAGCCAACAATTTCCTTTATTCGTGCACGTTTTACCCCACACCAAACACAAACCATCCAACAACCAACCGAAGAATATCGGACTGGGTATAAAGGTCAACATACATGCCAACATCATTCCAAAACCCATGGCAGCTGTCTTGTCGCGCTCTGGCACACAACGTATTGTGACCAAAAAGTTCGAGGCACGACCAGTGGCACCGATGAATTTCAAACAACACATCACTGAAAGGAAGAGAACGAACTGTATGAAACAGTTAACGGGGCAGGCGCCAGGAGCAGCGTGGCCGCCAATAGTACGCTGTGGAGAAAATGTTAAATTTGATAATTGTGAGTTTAAAGATAATAACAAAAAGTAGATTATTATGCTAACCACAGGTTCTTCGTATTCTTTAAGCACTGCGAAAGACTCGGTAACATTTGTGACAGCTGCTGACAGTATTGTGTTTTGCCAGAACTCCGACCGTGATCCGTTATAGTGATTTAAATAATTATTTTGCGGAATGCAACTGCAGTCATTATAAATCTATATATTAATAAAATAGGTTCAAAACTAATTAAAATTTTTTGTCTTAAACGAATTCTCTATATAAAGAGTTTTAATTCGTAATTAACTCGTTTCTGAACTCAGATTATCAAAAGAAAATTATAGCTGACCTTCTTGCCTTTTCCATCGATTATCTCTTGCTTGCAGCCGGCATGGCATGGTGAAATATAAGTCATATTATTTTCACCACAAACTGGTGAAAATGGAACATAATCACAATAACATGCCGAATTGCAGGTGGTAATTCTGTTGGGACCACTAGAAATAAATTATTTGTGAGTAAAATGTTAAAACTTTAAAGTTTTCAAGAGCCACTTCTCTGGTATGTTGACAATCATCGACTGCTCGTTACCCGGACAACCAATAAAAGCATAAGCTATACAACCAACAACGCTGAGAAGACCAACAAACACATTCCATGCGGCCATATAACGTGCGCTGGGCTTAAATTTCGATATAACAAAGCCTGAAAGAAGTACGCCGAGTGCAGAGAAAGCCAATGCTACGGTGCCGGTGACCAAGCTAGAGATGAAAGTTAAATAATTTAAATAAACATGAAAATAATTCATTAAAACGAATTCATACAATAAATGGAAAATTTAAACAAAAAAATTAATTTAATTAAATAATAAAGATTTAAAAAAAAATAATTAAAATAAAATAATATTTATCAAAATAAAAATAAAGTAAAATAAAACACAGCAAAGTAAATAAAATAACACAAAATAAAATCAAATAAAATAAATAAAAACAAATATGAAAAATGGAATAAAATAAAATCAATCAAAATATAAAAAGAAATCAATTTAACTAAAATTTAATTAGATTAAATTAAACTAAATAATCCTAAATTAAATTAAATTAATTAAAATAAAACGAAATAAAATAAAAAAATGAAATAAAATACTATAAATAATTGAATTAAATTAATGAATAAATTAAAATAAAATAATGTAAAAAAATAAAATAAACTTAAAAAAATTAAAGTAAAATCAAGTAAGATGAAATGAAATAAAGTAAAATAAAAGGAACTAAATATAAAATAAAATTACAGTAAATTAAATTAAATATAAAAAGTACATTAGCAGTCATATACAGACCAATCCGCAAATAGAGAGAGGAACTGATATTGAAAACGAGTTACTTGTCACACCAGAGCAGAAAACAAAAGCAGAAACTTTGATAACTAATAGCGGAATAGAATTACTGCTCCGAAATAAGCGACGTTTGCGTCGTGAATGGCAAGCATACCGATCTTCCGATGTAAAAATTCGTCTTAAGATGGTAGAAAACAAACTAAAAAAGGCATTAAGATACGAAGAAGAAAGAAATATCAAACATCTTAGAACGTCTTTGTCTCCTAACGTTTCTACTAAAAAATCTCTATGGAAAGCTTGCAAAAGGTTTAAGCCGCCAGTAAGCACTGAAGTACCGTTGAGACTGCGTAATGGTTCATGGGCAAGAACGGATGAAGAAAAGGCGTATTGTTTGTCAGAGCACCTCAGCACAGTATTTCAACCAAATACTGCTACATATAGTGTACCTTTGTCACCGAACCATACTGCTCCTAGATACACTGTTACTTGCGGAGCATCTGTGTCTGAACTAAAAAACGCTATTGCCCCCTTAAATCATAGGTATCTCACCAAAAATGCTAAAAGAATTGCCAAGCATTGCTTTCGTTTTTCTTGCAAACCTTTTCACTGCCATTTTAATGCAAGGATATTATCCACAAATCTGGAAAAAGTCGTAGATTATTATTATAGCTAAACCGTCATCATATAGACCAATCAGCCTGTTGCCTTGCCTATCAAAACTTTTCGAAAAAGTGCTGTTATCAAAAATTACTCCTTTTCTCCATCAAAATTATATTATTCCTACACATCATTTAGTTTTCTGGAAAAACATGGCACAATTGAACAAGTAAAGATATACGTGTAAAGAAAGCTTTCGAAATGAGAGAGTATTGCTCGGCCGTTTTTCTTGATGTGGCGCAAGCATTTAACACAGTGTGGTATGGTGGTCTCATTCATAAAATTAAAAAATCATTACCTAACACGTTCCACAATATCCTTAAATCCTACTTATCCAAAAGGCGATTCACAGTAAAAGTAAATGAATACATAACAGAAGAGTTTACTTTGGCTTTTAAACAAGAAGTCTGGACTTAGCCTTAGCAACAAAGTCCGCTTATATAATGCAACAATAAAAGCGATATGGATGTATGGAATCCATTTATGGGGCACAGCCTGCACGACGAATATATATATAATTCAAAAATTCTAATCGAAAACGTAGTAAAAATATTCTTAGAGATTTAAATATACCTACCATCAAGGAATAAATTGAAATCGCAGCAAAAAAAAAAACTTTACAAACCTGCGTAACCATTCGAACCCTTTGGCTAACACCTTGGTCCATACAACAAGTCAAACCCGCCTACGGAGAAGAGACAAAGCAGCCTTCTAAAGAGCAACGTCAAGCCAGCAGTCCATTCATACTAATGGGTTTATGTTTTAATTTAGTTTAAGATTTTATTACTTGTTGTTAGGCTTCCGAAGTCGAGACAGATTCAATAAATAAATATTAGTGTTAAAAAAATTTAATTAATTTAAAATCAAATAGAATTAAGTAAAATTATATAAAGAAAATTAAATAAAATAAAATAAAAAATAAATAAAATAAACTAGGTAAAATTAATTAAAATAAAAAATAAAATTTAAACTAAATTGCCCTAAGTTCTTAAATTACCCTCAACTTACCTCGACGTCGCTGCCGATTGTCGATACTGTATTTCAATATATTTCGGCGTAAAAATCCAGTAAGGCGTATAACCAAAATAATAGAAAATTGATGAAATATTATTGCACATTAAAGTCTTATTCATTGCAAGTCTTTTGAAAGTGATCAACATATCTTTGAATGAAGCTTTCTCTTCCGCCGCGGGCTCATCAGGTCCTTCACCCTTCAATGCGCGCGCCTCTCGACGTTTTCGTTCTTCAACAACCCGACGGGCTTTTGCGCGCGGTAACTCTTTCGGTAGCATAGTAAAGAGTATGCCCGATAGGAAGAGTGTAGAACCCAGCAATAGCCAACCCAACCACCAAGCGCCTAACCAACGTGGATCGTTGTTATTTATGACTGGTTGCAATTGTGGTGCAATGTAGAGGCGTAGACAGAACGAGGCCAAAGCATAGCCGATGGCGGGACCAAGCATGTGGAAAAAATATGAAAGACCTAAAGAGAGAGAGAGAGAGACAGGAAAGTAAATTTATTTCTAAGAGTATGGTTTAAAAGGTCTAAAATTAATTAAATAATTAAAATTAATGTGGTATTTAACAATAAATTAAAATATTAAAAACAAAGCTTGATCAAATTACCCTGAGTGGATCCTCAGAATATCAACACCATACATTTTACACTTATCTTGATTTATGACCAACCTTGCTCTAAAACAAATATTCTAATACATTTCTTGTGAAATTTTCATACGCTTCATAATTGGCATTATAAAAATTGATAACAAAAACTGAATAAATAACAACAAAACTGAGACACTTACTTAATAATGCAGGCGTCTTCGACTTTTTCGTATTATCATCCATATAGGATACGCCAAGTGTGTAGTAAAGCCCACCGCCCACGCCAGATATGACTTCAGCAAAGAAAAATACCGCCTGTGGGGCAAAATTTCCCTCCTCCACTGCACAAGCTGTCTCATTACCACGATCACGACATAAAGCCTTCGCACGTTGCTGCTCCAATACCTCCTGAGTGGCATTCTCATCTGCGACGCCGCCAAATTCGACAGTCAGCCCGAGCGCATCTTCACCGGGCCCGTACAGAAAGTGTGGCGCTGCGGTAAGCATACAAAAACCGACAATTGTCATCACACCTGAGGTGAAATATAGTGAATAATTAAGAAAATAATATTATTCTCAATCACGCACCAAAACCAATCCAACGCGGGCGATGTCCTTTACCCGCATAATAGCTCAACACAGCAGAGACCGTCATTTGGCTTAAATTATTACCAATCGCTATTATGCCAGTATTCTTTGACGGTATCTTAAAACGTTTCTCAATCGTGGTCAGCGTGCCATTGAAGTAGGCATAAGTCATAGAAAACACGCAACCCACTAAACCATAGAGAATGACATAAGTCGTCTGAGTGGCGAATCTGTACATTAAAACAGAAAAAAATTCATAAGCAATAAAAAAGCAAATATTTTTCTTCACTCACCTCTGAAAGTATGCGCCTTTGAAAATCCAAAAACCACAGCTCACATCGTCAGTTAACATCATTTCATGCTCGTAGGCATCGATCTCCTTTTTGGTGTTCATTCGCTCATCCTCCTCCATATTCTTGTTTATCTTCTGCTCAGATGGCATTTCAGAGATTTCCAATTTCGACTCGCTGAGTAAATTCAATTCAACATCATTCGTTCTTTTTGCTGCATCGGTCTGAGTTGGACCTTCTTCAAGTTGTACCATTTTACTATTAGTAAGTTGGAAGCGTGATCGCACAGCTACAGGGGCTTACTATCGATACACGTATAAAGTGTGCGCTTCAGATGGAGAAGCTTCAATCTTGAAGTCATCATAATTTCTGATATCTTTATAGGTATTATCTCAAATATTGCATTATCTTTACTATGATTTAATTGCGTTTTGTGGACTGGCTGCCTGCCGTTTGCTTAATTTTTACATTAAACAAAAAGTATTTTGTTTAATTTATTAATTTAATTTACTTTGTCAGTTTGTGTTATCTTCTTGGACTTTCATTTTGTTTAGTGAAGAAATATTTTCAACTTTAAATAAAACATCAATGGGTTTATTATAGAAACACTGAGACTTTAAAGTCTATACAAAAATAGTTTCGATTGCAGATTGGCATTTTTAATAAAAATATTATTATCTTCATTTAGCATTACACAATCATTTTTGCTTTGAATTTTTTTAAATTTTTTCTTAACTAAATTGTCTGAGGTTTTATAAGGCTGATTTATGTGCAAATAGGTGTTATATTTGTGAAACTCTGTCAAAATAATTGACAGAGGGCTATGGGAAAGGCGTATTTATATAAATTTTTTTTTTTATAAAATTTTCCAATGCTATAATTTGTAGCCCGTTCTTTTATTAAATAACTAACTTTATTGAATACGCTTTTTATTTATATGAGGAGCGAAAGTAGAAATCAATAAATATTATATTTATTTGTTTATTAAAAGTCTTTGCTCTGAATGACTGACGGATCAACCCACTGATCATAGAGACCTCAAACTGGAAGGATGTCTTTTGCGTATGAAGTCGGCACCCGATAAGAAAGGATTTTCCGGAATGTAAACCAGGAACGACCTACACGCAAAAATCTAATATAGGTACGTTTTAAACATTCGATTGTCATGAAATTTGGTACCACTTTTTCTTCCAAAAAGTGGACTTGGGAGCGATCTATTCGAGCGAGTTTCATTTTTCGTTTAGTTTACGTATAATTTGAAACACTACCACTGTACCGCTTTGGGCATAAATTAATATGGGGAACAAAATTTCTCCCGGAGGTGGGCCTGGGATAGATTCGATGGTTCAGTTTTGCTTAATATGTGGAACAAGTGAAAGTGAACTCGGTTCCGATGTTTTTGGGAAAATCGTATTTTGGTTCGATATCTGGAAAATAAATAGCTTTTCTTACCGGGAAGCATTAGTGATTCGATCCGCTTGATATCTGGGAAATATATAAATAGATTCAATGTGTGAAAAAATGTTCATTTCGGGACCGATCTATCTCAAAGAACCATATTTATTATTTGAATTGCTTGAAATTTGGAACATAAAAATCTCTTTCCTAGAATACTATGAAAAAAAAAACTGTTCATTATTTCTCATACGTTTTAACTTAATAGTTTATAAAACCTAAACAAAAGTATTAAACATCTTATTAGTATCATCTTAAAACTCCATGTGGACTAGTCTTCAATTTTGTAACCGCTGAAACCGAGCATCTTTTCCAATTTTGTGGTACGCGTGATGGTTTTTCAATAATCACAAAATGACTTATAGGTAATTAAAAGTGGAAAAAGAGGAAATTTTTCCCCCAAATAAGGACACGGGTTAATTCATCGAAAGAAAATTAAAAAAATGCAAATAATCTACAAAACTTCAAAGACTAACTTCAGATTAGGTGGCCTACAAGCTACCTTACCAAAAATCTTGGAATATAAAATTTGGAAACAAAATATAAAATTCAGAAGTGGAATCAGTGGAATTGTATCATTTAAAACAAGCCTGGAATTTTAGATAGCTTGGCAATTTTTGGAAATAACTTTTTTTTTAGATTGAAGTCTAATACTATTACTATACTACTACTCTGCGGTGGGGAAGCTATTGGAATGATCAGTGGATTATAAAATTCAGAAGTCGAATATTAAATTCTTTTAATCCTTTTCCCAGGTTAGGAGAGCTATCGACTATTAATCTCTTATGATTATCTCACAGTAAATATTGTAACCTTTGTCGATTAGAAGTAGAAAAATATAAAGTTAATTTCAGGAATGGAATATTTACTATATTATACAAAGTTCGGAAATGAAATATAAAATATGAAAGTAGTGTATAATATTCATATTAAATTATTATAAACCTTCTTTAGATTAGGGAGGCTACCAACTGTGGTATTGTAAATAATTTTCAAAATCAGGAATGGAATATTAAGATCTTATAACAATCTCTAACAAAATTAATAGTGGAATACAAAGTTCGAAAAATTATAACTTTTTAAGTGTAATTTTAAAATCACTAAGATACAATAGAAAAGCTACTAATTATCTCAATGAAAATAACTTGCTAAATTTAGCTATGGAATATTGAATTCTTGTAACTTTTTCGAAGGTCTACTGACCATCTCGAGAAAAATATTTTAACCTATTACGATTAGAACTCAAATATAAAATTCAGGAGTGGAATATTGTATTTACCTCTAAGGGGTGTTATCAAACGTTTAATGAGTACATACAGTATTCAGAAATGAGATAATAAGGTTTCATGCGCCGTTTATCTCGCTAAAAATAACCTACTCGTATATATCAAAATTCAGAAGTATTATTATTATTCCCAACGGCTTATGCTGCAACTACTCATCTAATATACCGCACGGCCATAACATAACACCATAATAGAATATACAAACACGAGTATTTTCTGTGGGACAACCGTCAGTAACGGGCTTCAACTAGCGGTGACAATTTTTTTTTTGCATGGCGCTCTCATAAGATAGATTGCTATGGACGGAAGGTATGTAAGATGGGTAGTTGCAGCATTACCCACCTCCCGTCTTCCCGCACGAGGAGCGCAATACGCGTGAAGTACGGAAACTTTTTTTATTGATTCCGAGTCATGATGCGCAGGAGTTTGTTTAGTTGTAAGATGTAATGATCAAATACAGAACCTGTGATTTTTAAAAGTTACTTAATTCAAATATAAAAATTTATTTAATAATTAATTGAGAGTCGGCAAAATGTTTATCTTACTATGAAGCAGCATGTCAGTTATGTCAAATGTGTTGGAATGAGGGTTAATATCAAGACACAAACAATGCAAATGCTTGTGAGATTCAAAGTTCGTTTAACATGTGTTTAGAAACAAAAATGTGTGGACGTTCTAGACAGCACATTAAAATTGATTTCAGAAGGAATAAGGGGTTTAGATTGAGCTTGTTATTATTTTACTTTTAAGCATGGAAATTACACCAATTACACTAGCAAGAGTGAGGAGGTTAATAAGTTTCAGACGACTAGTCACACTAAAATGAAGCGAGAAGTTCAATACAATTCAAAGTTTAAATTAAAAATCAGAGTTGGAATATTCGTTATTTTCAGATTAGCAGAAAAGTGGATTCCCTCATTCTGGATAGGCTGTAAAAAGTGGAATATTTAGTTCTTATAATCCTTAATATAGGTATCTGCAAATGCGTGTGATTTGTTTTATTTAGTCTTATTTTAATCAAAATATACTATTTTATTACGTTTGTTCTATATACGAGTATATAGGTATGTATGTACGTAGCTGGACAATAGTTGATGTTTATTATTTAAAACAAATGCATTAATACAGTAAATCTTAGCTATTCATACTTTGTTCTTAAGTATTTAAAAATCTAATTTACTCGTATATATTTATATAATGATAAAGTGTTATTTTAACATACGGCACAACAAATTTTCTTAAATACAAATGTATATTTAAGGATTTCGTATGACTACAAAATACAATAAATGCAAATGTTGTTGGCACAATCTTTGGTAAATTAGCAGAAACTCAATTGATTTTATTTACAAAATACTCGTGCGCAATGTTATAATACAATTCTATTTCAATTGCGATGATATAACTGCATACTTTTACAACAAAAACAAGAAATATATATATATATACATACGTGTATATAGAGAAACACAGCGTAACAAAGTATTTACATGTATTTTATTAATTTGTATAACCTAGTTTTATTAGAAAATTACATGTCAACACACTCACAGCCAGACATGTATTGCCAAAACATACAGAAACACACGCACACACACTCACACACACACACATGCAAACTATCGAACAAAAAGCTGCGTAATATTACTTAACAAACTAAACGTATGTATGTATATGAGAATTACACTTCCATATCCTTAACTGAATTCACTTCTTCTTCGTGTTGCACAATTTTCATCTCCACCTCTTTGACTTCCTCATCGAATATTTGCAGATCTTTCACGTAATACCAAACACCCCAATCGAATAGAGCGCCAATGGCGACAAACACCGAAGCTGTTATATTGAGTGTGTATCTAGCATGAGAGAATATACACATTTATACATATACCTACATTTAAGTCTAGTTTGTATGAGCACAAAATGACAATACCTCAACGACTCCGGATCGTACAGCCAACAATTGCCCTTATTCGTACACGTTTTACCCCACACAAGACATATGCGATCGAGTACCCAACCGAAAAAAATGGGGCTAGGTATGAATGCCAACATGGACATCATCATCATGCCGAAACCCATGGCGGCGGTCTTATCCTTCTCGGGCACGCAACGTACAGACACCAGGAAATTAGAAGCACGTCCTGTGGCGCCTACAAATTTCAAACAACACATCACTGAGAGGAATGTGACGAATTGCGCATAGCAGTTGACGGGACAAGCGCCAGTTCTCGCCTGACCGCCATATGTGAGCTGTGCAGGTATACAAATTTAGTAATATAGAAATTACTTCTTAGTTCATAAAAGCAATTTAAGAGGAGCAACAAAAAAAACTTACCTCAGGATAAGACCTGCTCGAAGATGCCGACAATGTTGTCGAATCTGTTGTGGTCGCCCAGTCGTCAGAAAAATCTGTAGTTGTTGTTAGCAGCTCAAGAGGAGGCACTGTAGTTGTGTTGAGCTCATTAGGCATTATGGTGGTAGAGATATTTTCGTCATTAGTAATATGAACCTCCGATTTCATATTTAACACAGTGAGACGTTCATCGATGGCACCTAAGCTCTGATTGAATTTGTTGCTAGGTATGCAAGCGCAATCGTAATAAATCTGGGTGGGAAGGCGGATGAAGAGTGAAAGATTAAGATAAGCAAACGGCAAGGGTTAGAAGAAATGTTTTCAATTATACTACACACCTTTCTGCCAGTGGCTGTTCTATATTGCTTCTTACAGCCCGCATGACATGGCGAGATATATGTCATATTATTTTCACCACAAACCGGCGAGTAGCGCACATAATCACAATGGCAATCCGAATTGCATGTAGGTGTGCTATTTAAGGCACTATAATTATGAGGAAAATAAAATAAAAAAATATATTATGTACTCATATATATGGTATCAATTGCAACACCTCTCTTAATTACCTGTCGTGTATATTGACAATAACCGATTTTTCATTACCCGGACAACCGATAAACGCATAAGCCAGTATGCCAACTACTGTGAGAAAGCCTACAATTACATTCCAAGCAGCCATATAGCGCGCTCGTGGCTTATATCGCGATATCACAAAGCCTGAGAGCAATATACCAGCAGCGGAGAAGGCCAAAGCAACTGTACCCGTGACCAAGCTGTGGGAGGAAATGGACGAAAAAGAAATAACCGTTTAAGACAAAAGTTAATTGGTTTAAAGGCATAAAAAAGAATGACTGATTATGATTCAAACCTAACTTCGGCTCTTTACTTATAGTTACCTAGATGTCGCTGCTGATTGCCGATATTGTATCTCAATGTATTTCGGCGTAAATATCCAGTAGGGTGTGTAACCGAAAAGATAAAAAACCGAACTAAAATTATTACACATCAACGTTTTATTTCTCAGTAGACGCTTAAATGTCTTCAACATATCCCAGAAAGAAGCTTTGGTCTCCTCAATTGGCTTCTCATCCATCTCCGCAGCTAATCGATCCTTCTCTGTTGGCTCTTTATTGCCGTTCTGCTGTCGCTCTCTCAGCGAAATACGTTTGCGACGCTCTTCTTCAACCATACGTCTTGCCATAGCACGTGGTAGTTGTTTAGGAAACATAGTAAGAAAAATACCCGACACAAAAATCATACCACCAATCACTAGCCAACCCATCCACCAAGCGCCCAACCAACGTGGATCTTTATTATTGATAACAGGACGTAAATTTGGTGCAATATAAATGCGCAGGCAAAAGGAGGCGAGTGCATAACCAAATGCCGGACCCAGCATCCGAAGAAAGTAGGATAAACCTAAAAGAAAAGGATATTAAATAAAAAAAGTACTTTTAAACGCAATTCTAAATAAGAAAAGCTATTATTTTATCCATAAAACATATATGATAAAAAGGTGTGCGTCTCTATTATTGTTATTTGATTATCCGCTCAAATGTAGGCAACATTTTACTCGTAATGTTTTTCTTTTGCGTCCAGCGAAAAGAAAATATAGCATACCTCGAAGCGGCAGAGTAAAGCAATCGTGATAGAAAAAGTGAATTAGTTTACTATAGATAATATTCAGCAAGAACCTGTAGATCAGGGGTGTTGTAGAAACCGAATTGAAAATCAATATATGTTTGAGGTGTTATGAAGCCGACTTAATTTTGCTTTTTTCGAAGATAAGCAAACCGATATTCGAATCAGCTGTAAACACACTTGTGCAAAAAACCCAGCAGTTCAATTTAATTTTTGTATTGACTTTAACACATTTGTGATAATTAATTAAAAATAAAATGACTTCGGCAGTGATAGCGTTTTTATGATAGAATGAGTTGGAGAAACCATCCAAAAAAAGGGCAAAGCTGTAAGGGATAAGAGCAATCCGCTGAAGGTGCCAGAGTCGATGTAAGTGCAATTTGCATTCTACTTTTACATTTGCTGATACAAAATTTGTTTGTATGTAGATTCATAGACCAATATCGTCTTAATAAAGAAGACTTTTTAATAGTGCTGGATGTCATTGAACACAAGTTAGATAGGCTGTCTATTCCACCTGTGCTCCAACTTGCAGCCACACTGCGGATTTTGGCAGAAGGCTCCTATTAACGGTTTGTTGTACTCAAATATCTCCTTAGCGCGATCTAAAGTCTCGGTGGTTATAACAGAAATGCTAAAGGCTTTTGAACGTTTGAATTGGCCACGCTGGATAAAGTTAGGAATGAACGACAATGAAAGACGTAGAGCTCGTGACCATTTTTACTTCAAGTAAAGTATTTCAGGCATTGCTTACAATTCTGTCAATGAATAACTATTCGGTTTTATTCTAAAATTTAACCGATAAATCGGTTTCTGTAACACCTAAAATCGACACAAATTCTGTTTCGAAAATGAAACCGATATGCAAATCAATAATCGGAATGTGTTACCCCTTCAACAGAATCTTGTCGGTTTCAATTCTGATTCCGACAATAATCTGTTTCTGTAACACCCCTGAATATATAAATTCTTCTTTTTTTGTATACGTTTGCACTATTTCAATAAATACGCAGACTACCTACCGCTTACTTTTAATTATATTACTTGCACATTTTGATAACAATTTTACTATAAAAAATTCATACATTTTGACACATAATATTTTATGCCGACAAATATTGCATTTTACACCTTCGCTCTAAATTTAGTTAAGCACACGAGAGGGCAATAAAGATTAAGTAAATGAGATTTCTAAGTCTCAAGCGTTTTTATTCAAAAATTGTAAAGTTCCTAAGCGAGAAGATTTATAGGACTTATGTGATAATTTGTTATCAGTTCAGTTATGAATATTTTTTTAAAATAATTTATAGTCAGGCGGCGAGGTGACTTTGCTCACAGCATCCAATTTCGCAAAGCAATACAGGTAGACAGTTCAGGGGAGCAGATAAAAATTACGTGAACGTATAACTAGACCTAAAACTCTTCTCTAAGGTATTTTAAAAATTTCATGTGTTTTATTAGCATATTTTTTTGCTCATAAACACTTACTCAGCAGCACCGGCGTACGCGATTTCTTCGTATTATCGTCCATATATGACACACCCAGCGTATAGTATAGCGATCCGCCAATACCCGAAATAAATTGTGCTGCGAATAGCACAAGTTGTGGCGCTAAATTGCCCTCACCCATCTCACATTCCGCACCACCACCATTTAGGCGGCACAAGGTTTTCGAGTTCTGTTTCTCAATCGCTTCTTTTGTGGCATTCTCATCTGGCTGTGCACCAAACTCAGCAGTTAACGCCAAAGCATCTTCACCCGGACCATAGAGTAAATGCGGCAAGGTGGTCATTAAACAGAAGATAACAATTGTTAAAAGACCTAAAATTGTTTGAAAATTTTAAGCATAAAGGAAATAAAAAAATGTCTTTTCTTTTTTTATCTCGTACCAAATCCAATCCAACGCGGTCGATGTCCTTTACCCGCATAATAACTGAGCACTGCTGAGACCATCATTTGACTTATATCATTCCCCACCGATATGATGCCAGTGTTCTTCGAAGGTATTTTAAACCGTTTTTCTATAGTCGTGATCGTGCCATTAAAATAGGCGTAGGTCATTGAGAAAACACAACCTACAATGCCGTAGAGCAGTACATAGGCGTTTTGGTTGGCAAATCTGTAAGAGGAGGGAGCGAGTTTTATTTGAATTTTATTGATTACAAAATGGACAACAATAAAGGTGAAAATGATGTTAAGATTAGTAGATTCCGATGATAAGATGGAAAGACATGGCGGCAGTCAGAACATTATATTGGAACTTCGGCTAAACGCAAAAGGCAATCGAGACACGGAAACCTTATATTAGGTAGAAGTCACCTTCTTCCCTACTAGTTAAGAATGGACGGCTTTAAGTTTGAGACCCAAGTGCAGACTTCTTCTGTGACCACGCCAATAATCAAGGTAGCTTCAAACTCAGTGACTATAACTCTGTTTTCCAAGCATAGATTGTAGCATTTCTGAATGTGCTGAATGTCCCTCCCTTTTAACGTGAAAATTTATAAGATTTCAGGCAGACAGTCAAGCGGCGCTTAATGCATTAAGTGCGTCAACAGGAAGTCCAAAAACGACAGCTAGCATAGTAAAGGTCTTAAATTGATTTATAATTTGGAAGTTATCAGTTTAGGCCATAATTTCCACTCCTAACCTACTATGCACAGCTTGATTTAAAAAAGCCATGTTGCCTTCCACCTGATTATTGTAACGGAGTGGAGGACGTTCTCATCATCTGTGTCTATTAGCGGATACTTTATGGAATTCTTTCAAAGCTACCGAGCTCACATATTTCTAGACAATATGTCATAGCCAGCACAGCCGATGGCTCTTTATTCGCTCCACAATATGAATGCATATACAGACCCTCTAAGCCCACTCTTTGGTTATTGCCATTGTAGAAGCAGCTAAATCACACGTTGGTATGAGTGATTCTGCGTAGAATTTCAAGAATGATAGATAGACGAAGGGCAATGAACGCAATTGGAGAATTGAACGCAATTGGGAAAACCTTTTAACTGCTATAAGATTTGGGACCACCACATAAAACCTCCTTAAAAATCTGCTTCAGTGAAGAAAATCATATAATTAGATTTTTGTTTCATTGTTAAGTGCGAAAGGAGAAGGGAAAAATTGGACAAAAACAGCACCTAGAAGGGATGAAGTGAGTTGAGTTAAAGATATGGCTGTTGGTCAGTGACCAACTCATTTAAACCAATAGGCGCATTGTGACCCACTCTGAGGCTCCTATTTTCACCATCTCAAATGTTCCATATTGTTAAAGTTAGCTCAGCGAGATGTTCAAAGAAGTGTTTTCCGAGGAACTTTTGTCACGCAGTTGTCAAGGCTGGACAGTGATAGAGGTAGTTTGTTCAACAGACTTTTGATATTTTTCGTAACGTGAAGCCCGATTAAATAGTTATTACACCTGTCGTTATCTAAGGGAGAACCGGTCCGGAAGGTTAAGATGTTTTGATTTTTTTGGTCATAGCTGTCTAGTCACATTGCACGTGATCTCATTCAGCAATCTAATTTTTGCTTTTGTGACAAAGTCATTATTAGCATATAGGCAAAGGTACATCTGCATTGTATGTATGGTTTAATTGCCTGAGATGTCCCTGTACCCAGACCACAGCTGTATTGCATTTGATCGAGAGTTTATTCAGACTGTCTCTACATTTTATAACTATTTTTGATGTGATTGTTACACTGTAGAGATGTGATGACAGCTGGACTATCGGAATATATCGTAATTGATTGTTCTGCTACCGTAGATTGGAGCAGCTACTCGGCGGTTTACATGATTACAAAGAGTTCTGCTTGGAAGACGCTGCAATGGTCTGGCAGTTTCATACTGATATTTATTGAGAACATCAGAGAGTGGAAGAGAGATTGGCGAAGCTCCTTCAGGACCTTTGCGACAGATAATATTTAACGTGAGCTATACTACAATTCCGCGGCGGCCGCGATAGCCGAGTGGTTAGCATTGCGTACTGACATTCGGAAGGCTCGGGTTCATATCCCAGTACCAGCAACATTCAAAAGTTATGGAAAATTAATTTAAATAAAAAATTAAGCTAAATTTTCTAATTGCGGTCGCCCCTCGGCAGGGAATGTCCACCCCTCCGAGTGTATTTCGGACATGAAATAAAAAGGCTCCTCGTAAAAAACCGTCAGCCGTTCGGAGGCGGCTTAGTATAAACTGTAGGTCCCTCCATTTGTTGGAAAAACATCAAGACGCAAAACCACAAATTGGATTAGGAGCTCGGCCGAAAATCGCTTCAGCGGTTACAAAGCGCCAATTATATATATATATATATATATTCAATTCCTCTAAGATAGACTATACGTAGCATTCAATTTGATTACATTGCCACTTTATGTATCCAAATTCCAGTCAGGTCAAATGAAAGGAAGTTGAGGAGAGCTAGCAGTGTTTCGGAGATTGCCTACGATTTGCTGCTGATACTCATAGTAATTTGCTCGAGTGACAGCAGGGATTCCATTATTTTTGCAGTAGATGGCTTTAGTGTCCGTATCTCGCGTTCTATAAATGCGATTAGTTTACGTTAGATGGTATTAGAAAAATGATATCTTCTACTAAAAATATACTAATGGGAGAAGTGTTCATATCTTAACTGGACCTTATGGACACCAGCAATGAGAAAATACGCTATATTCTTCGAAAATGGTCCTGATACTGTGTGAAAGCCCAATTGGCGAAAATGTCGATAAAATAATGGCAATTGTCGAGTCTGGCCGTCATGCGAATACTGATTGCCCAGCACAAAAAACAGTTTGGAACCATTTGAAAAGGTTTGCTACACAAATAAACTCGATGTATGATTGCCACTCATAAACCATCTGAAAATCACTACACAATTGACGATCAAAAAGGATTGTTTGAGTGTTTGGTAGGATTGGAAAGGAATCATCTACGATCTACAATATTAGACCGCAGATATCGCTAGTGACTCGCCAGAAGCAGTGAAAGATTATTTGGGAAGCTCTGATGTAGCAACCTTACAACCTCACAACAAGTGATTACTATCTGTTCCTGTCTATGGCATATGATTTGGCTGCTGAAAAATTAGTCTCAAGAGAAGTCTGTAAGAACCTAAAATTTATTCTAAGCCGCCTCCAAACGCCTGATAGATTTTTATGAGAAGCTTTTATTTCATGTCCTAAATATACTCGAAGGGCTTGATATTCTCTGCCGAGAGGATGTCGTAATTAGAAAAATTAATGTTCTATGAGTTCGGATTTTGGTAAAATTAGGACTCGGATTCTGGCTTTCAGAAGGGTAGTATGCTATGCTAATCCCTCGGCTATTGCGATCGCCAAGCTTCATGACTAACCAGCGAAAAGCTTACAGGGTATTACAATGGACGTGCCTCGCCTAAAAATATAATCCATTACGACTAAGGAATCTCCTAATGTCACTATCGCAGTGGTCCTCGATGTGATAGAACTTATTTGTTGATGATGATTAAAATAAAACAAAAAATCAATAGAAGAAAAAAGTACTTTTGTTATCAAAACTGAGTTTCTGTTGCAAAGTTTTTCTCCTTCATAAAACTTTTTCAGTTGTGAAATACCTATCTAAGCATTATATCAGTACAGGCGATTAATTCTTTGATTTTCTGTTTGTAAAAACATATTGGAAAATAGAGGGAAATAAGAGGAAGACGGGAGTTAGCATACGTATACACTGCAGCTATCACCGAATGTGGGAGGGACATGGATTCAATATTATCTGTCTAAAACGCGCCTGCAATAATCAATAATTTATACTTTTTTTATATATATAATTAATGTTTGTGAGGAAAAAAGCAAAGGATATATCTAAAATCACATTTTATTAAATTTCATAGCTTCACTAACTCTAACTTATCATTTCACCTGCTTACCTTTGGAAGAAACGCCCTTTGAATATCCCAAATCCACATGTTACATCATCTGTCAAAGGCATATCTCTTAATATTTTATTAATCTCCTCGGACATGGTTTGTTCATTGTCCGATTTTTCATCATTCTGCACACCATTTGACTTTTCACTTGACTTCACATTACCATTGTCGAGCAAGCGTGATTCAACATCAACATCACGCTCATCATCAATGGTTTCCCCATTATCCTGTTGTGCGTTTTTAACGATCTCCACCATGGTTGCAGGTGTTTAATGATTTTCACTTTGATATTTCGGGTTTTTTAAACACACAAACGAGTAAGTTTTTGCATTGAAGATTATTTTTTATATTTTATTTAGTACATATTTTCGGCCATTTTATATTTAAGCACTTCTTAAGTCCTTCGGTGGCGCTTACTAGTACACTCTTTAACTATTTTCACACTAATGTTGGCCAAGCATCACGGCGAACGTTCTATGAATAAGTAGATAAGTGCGAATGTTATTGCTATTTTATAAAGTTGACGGAGTTAGCGCCAGATTACAATACACCGAAGGTTGCTAAAACAAACGAAAAAGTGACAAATTCAAACAAATTCTAGCAACTGTAGTAGTGGTAGTTGATTACGTATATTTGTATGAATGTACATATATATGTACATGTTATTTGCATATGAGATGATTGCTGATCTCCAGCGGCAATGTTCTACAGCGAATGTCAAAGAGACTGTCAAATTGTCATTCGCCTAGCAGAGTTTTACATACATGTTTGCTTCAAATATTATCATTGGCAGGCATGTAAGTATATGTATATGAATGTATGTATGCTAACTATAGTAAATGAACACAGTTTGTTTACATTTAAATAACATGTGTGTGCGCATATGCTACTTAATCTTGTCGTTTTGTATCTCATTTAATTGTCACAAGTACTTAGCCACTACATGATAATACCGTTAGTGTTTATATTAGTGCTTTCCATGTGTTAATTTTTATTAAGTTTTAATCCATTAAGAATTTATATATCTATGTTTTTATATATACATATGGATGTGTTGTTAAAAATGTTGGAGCATTTTCACAGAAGTTGTGAGGATTGCAGGAAATTTTGATTTCAAATTCGTTGCTTCAATTTTTAATCATAAAAACATTGGGTAACGGAGAAAATTAAACAAAAATATAAATTACGTTGAATTAAATGTGAATTAGAAAATTCTCATTATAATTGAAGTACGTCATGATCCCAGAAATGCTTTTAAAATATAGATCTGGTAAAAAATACACCATTATTTTTTTTTAATTTGATGGGTTTATTTACAATAGTAAAAAATATCCGATTTATATCCAATATGCATTTTTGTCACCACTTTGATGGTAGTGTTATTATGCCTCTCTCGTAAGGGTTTCTATGAGAGAGGCATTTTACATTACCCCTTTTGGCAAAAAATTGGGGCGATCAGTTTTTACAGGCTCCTCTTGAGGTCAATTCTTCCCCAGCCAAATCATTCGCCAAAGACAGAAGCAGAAGTTAATCACTTATTGCGAGGCTCGAAGCTCTCGGAGCTTTAGACGAATCACTATCGATGTGTGTGTTGTGGCGTTGCCTTGATGAAACACAACACCCTTCCTGTTGGCCAAAACTGCGCGCTTCTTGGCAATTGCTTCCTACAGACGGCTCAATTGCTTATAGTACTGGCCCGAATTAAGAGTTTGACTGCAAAATAATATTTTGAAAAAAAGAAAAAAAAAAAACCATATTACAAACTTTAAATTTAATTTAAGTTAATTTATTTAATTCAGCTTATAGTTCTGAAGCAAAATTTGGTCTTAAAATCTCAAAATTAAAATAGAAAAACAAAAAGTGTACATTTTTAAGAATCAAATTACCATATTCATCATATAAATTAATTTTTCTTTTTTAGCAATTTATTTTTCTTTAAATACATTGGTTTAATCCATTCGTTCCCATTTTAATAGCTTGAGTACAGAAAAAATTATTTCTTTGAGGCGATGTCAGGAACAGAGGCGAGAATTATCTTGCAAGTACTCGCCAACATACGATACTCCAAATATCTTGAATGAATACATAGTTTTTGGTGCATACATAAGAGGTCCCGTTATCCGCCATTCGTTTATCTCAGGGCTCACTTTTGTAAATTTTGTTATTTTCGAGGGTAGGTTAGCCTTTAACTCACGGACGCCTAAGAATTTATGTATTTTTGAGGAACTTTGGTAATAACATATTTAAAACTCATCCAGTTTTGAGAATAAATAACACACTTAAGGCAGAAATTGTGGAAAAGTGCTTTTCTATAAGCTTAAATTTTAGTGTATTCACATGGGTACAATGGGAATATGCATATACAATACATTACATGCGTGCGTTACGTACCGAAAATTTTCCATTGACGAGGCTATGTTTAGGTATTTTGGTAGTCATTCCACCAAACAACTTATTAAAGGAAAACCAGTTCAAAGCAAAAAGATTATCACTGGATATTTATATATTTTAGTTGGATAACCATTGCAGGGCTAAGGCGGTTGAACATCCAAGAGGAAGTCTGCCATTAGGTTCAAAAGTTGTAATATTTACTTTTTTATAATTGGCACGTTTGAACCGGTGAAGCGATTTTCAGCCGAACTCTTCCTCCAATTTGTGCTTTTGAGTCTTGGTGTTTTTCCATGAACTGGTAGAACCTACAGTTACAGTTTATTCTGAGCCGCCTCTAAGCCGCCGAAATACTATTTGAGTACTTGACATTCTCTGCCAAGAGGCGGCCACAATTAGGAAAATTACTTTTTCCTAATTTTGGATGTTGGTAGAGCCAGGACTCTTCACCTAACCATATTTTTTAAACAAATCCCGAACCAGCTCAAGTGTAAGGAGTGAAGATTTGTGAGCTACGTTATATAGCACATTGTATAGAGAGATAATGCTTCAAAAATTGTCATACTATTGGTCATCAAAGAATCAATTAATTTTTTTTATTATATTACTGCAACTTTACATAGATAGCCCTCATTGTCCTATTGTACTCGCTTGGGTACAGATCCAAATGGTCACTTCTTGAAATTTTTCATCTATTATTCTTTAACTGGGATTTTTACTTCCTTTTAATACAAGGTTTCAAGCAATTGGTTGAAAGCGTTTGGTTTCAATCATTTAAAAAAAATATTTATAAGTCAGAAATTTTTAATGGATTTTAAATTTAATGCATCCAACTACATTCTCTATACAATCATTATCTCAATATTTCCTGGAGGGTAATTACTATTTGTTGGCTTACAGACACTACGCAGCAGTAGTTAATAAAGAGATAAATCAAAAATTACGTTTTGCGAAAAGGATTATTGTTGTAAAGAATTACAAAGAAAAAGCCATATGCACACTTAATGATGGGTTTATAAAATGACGCCAGAGAAAATTTACCTAATTTTACTTAGATAAATATGTATATACAGTATTTATTAATATTGGAAAGAGAATTTGAGAATAAAAATCATATTTTTTTACAGAAAAATAAATGAAATAAAAAATAAAAAATGTATTTAATTATCAAAAAGGAATTCTCGTTATAATACCGTAATTTGTTATATCTAAAACAAATAATAATAATAAGTTATTAAAACAAAGCAAAACGTAGCTACTAATATCGTATCCTTTATCGTAAAATATTTAAAAACTTAAAAATTTACTTGTTATGTCAAAAACCAATATTAACTACTAATTGTGATTATTTTCAATGAAGCCTTGTCAGTTAATAAGTATTCCATACTTTTTTCTATCATTTTATTTAAAATTGTGCGTATTTTTTCACGTTAGGTAGTAACAAAGAAATTTGTTTACTATTTATTTGTATATTTTACATATTTATTTACTTTGATGCCTCATTGTGATGAAATAGTGGCAATTTTTGTAAATTAATCTTAAGTGCAATTACTTTTTATTATTCTCATTATAAATAAGCATCAATCTGTTCGTGGAAGCGTGAATGGACTTTATTAAAATGAGAAATCTGTACATACAATTGTATTTATGTAGAAAGAAAAATGTTTTTATTGAGGTTAGTACTAAGTGGATGACTTAGCTAAACTTGTTATATTTTATCTGAGTAGACATTCGCAAAGTTGAAATATTTAAAATAATCTTTTTTTAGCTTCAGTCCAATTTAAGATTTAACATCTTTCCAAAATGCGGGTTTTCAATTAAAGACGTAATTAATTTCGAATTATTTTAGTTATTAATCACACACTACTGATTATCTGTTTACTTACACAAAGG
Organism: Ceratitis rosa; assembly: GCA_037013455.1. NCBI lineage: Eukaryota > Metazoa > Arthropoda > Insecta > Diptera > Tephritidae > Ceratitis > Ceratitis rosa. The sequence continues at coordinate 9,367,036 of JAWMAG010000029.1, read as the reverse complement.
GTTAGGCATGTCGTATGAGTAATTTTATTTGCTTTAACCACTAAATTAAACATACATGTTTAATTGTTTACTAGATACCAAATATGTATACATAGAGTTCAATTATCTTCACTGGAGTTTCCTATCCAAACCTATACAAACACAAAGAGCAATTTTATAACAAAAAATAACTCTCTGTCTGCTTTAATTGCAAATTTGCAGCTAAATAATACACATCTATTTTTACGCATAATTTTCCCGCACAAATAATATATAGGCACTAGATTCAGATATGAAAAAGTATATATTTAAGTTTGGTTAATTATTATATCCACTGAAAATCTAAGATGATGTGTATAAAGCTTTCTTGAGAAGAAGACAAATATTTATGTAGATATATAAGTTTGCCCAAAAAAGAAACAAGATATTGTTTAAATTAAAAAATTCTTGCATAATTGCCTGTTCATATAGAAAGGTATACTTGTGTATATTGCTATATATAATAATTTATATTTGCTCTACGTTACCAATTAGAAATGACATTTGTTTAAATTATGAGCTACTGTAGGTATTTGTGTACGTATGCGTTATAATTAATTTAAAAAAGTTAAAGTAAAAATAAAATAACATACAAAAAAATAAAATAATGTAAAACAAAATAACATAAAATAAATAAAATTAAATAAACCAAAATAAAGTAAAAGAAAAATAAAATAAATTAAAGAATTAAAGAAAATAATATAAAATAATTAATATAAAACAAAAAAATGAATCAAATAACATAATAAAAAATAAAATAATTAATTAAAAAAAAAATAAAATAAAAAAAAATTAAATAACAAAATAAAATAAAATAAATAAAAAATATCAAATAAAGAATAAAATGCAATAAAATAAAATAAAATAAAATAAAATAAAATCAAATAAAATAAAATAAAATAAAATAAAATAAAATAAAATAAAATAATATAAAAATAAAATAAAATAAAATAAAATAAAATAAAATAAAATTAAATAAATTAAAATTAAATAAAATAAAATAAAATAAAATCTAATAAAATAAAATAAAGTGAAGTAAAATAAAATAAAATTTAATAAAATAAAATAAAAAATAAAATAAATTAAAATAAAATAAATTAAAATTAAATAAAATAAATTAAAATGTAATAAAATAAAATAAAATAAAATAAAATAAAATAAAATAAAATAAACTTTTTATTATATGAATTTTACGTGGCCCTAGTTAATTTAATGTAAGTAAGTATTGTTAAGAACGGATTTTTATACAATAGATTATATCATTATTTTTTAATAGTTTTTCATTTATGGTTTTCTTTTCCACTTAAATTTTTTAGGTTAATGTTTGGATAATTATCTGTAGATAAATTTTTAAATAAAAATTTCCTTTTTATTTTATGGTATTTCCCTGTTTTTTAATATAGGTATATTTTTTTAAATTATTTTTTTTTTTAACGGCAATATACTACTTTATTATTTTAGCTTTTAAAATATATCGTAGATAAAATCATTTTTGACATTGATAGCTTAGTTATTTTATTATTTTTACATTCAACTTAAAAATTAGCAAAATATTCTTCATAATAGGTTCTTCAAATTTTTTGGAAGATTTTTTCACCATAATGTGATTTTAAGGTAAAATTTAAATTTTATTCATTTTGTTCTTTTTATTTCACTTTTGTATATTTTTATAACTTCTGATACATTTCATTTGGTTATTTTCTATAATTTTTATTCACTACATATATTTCTTAAGTCTTCTCAGCATATAAATCACTTTCACGTACAGTAAATTTGCACTTCAAAGTTGTGCTTGGAATTTCTTTCTTCAGTAAATATCAGTGACCGCTTAGTAAGATCACTACAAGTTCAGTAGCAAAATAATTCACCGTCACAACTAGGCCGCGCTCAAAGACTAACTTAACTGCTACTGATTCTTTTCAATTCAGACTAAAAATGCTGCAAATAACGATATAATATCACTCGCATAACATAGATGTGCACATACATATATACATATATGTAAATATGTTTGAATGTGTAGCTTTGGGCATACGTATACAATAAACATTATCAGAAGCAAAATAACTTTTAATATACATATATACGCATATACACATATACACTAACATATAAATGCATACGAAATGAAAGCCAAAGGTAGAATACGCTTCATTCTATAAAGTTTTCCCGCTTTTTTTCTTTTGCTTCGAAATATATTTTTACTTTTAATTCAATTGCTTAAGTGCCCGGCAGGCAGTCAGTTACAATTACCTGCCCTCGCCACAGCCCCTAAAACAATCAGACAACTAAACCGCTACGCTAAAGCCACTTGCGTTGCCGCCGCAAAAACCGAGTCACACTTAGTTGTTGTAAGTTGAGCCTTCAAAATTAATTCGTTCAACTTGTCGTAAATGATCCGCCTTAGATGATCGCTTAACTACAATATATATGTATGTATGTGTGACTATTTATATGCGTTGTTTAAACATATTTATACTATAAATATGAATAAGCGAATGTATAGTCTTCGGTCTCAAGAAAGTAGCGAATGTTGTGATAAAAAGAAATTACGATTAGTTATGGAATTTACGTGTGATGTTGAGATATTTGTGTGAGATTACCGACTTTGTGGGTGTATGTGCGTTAGTCGAATTCCCTCGACTTTAAATTATTTTATTAGATACGCTGTGTGCTAACTTTGTTTATGTAATCCAAAGAATCGAACTCACTTGAACTATCAAAAGTAACATAGTAGTTCACTACTTGCGGATGTAGGGCTGCTAGTTGCTGCTGATCCCTGTGGCCGCAGCTGTGTGCGTGTGTGTGCTGTGTAGAAGTCTCATAAGGAGTCAGAGAAGCAGCAAACCTAATACGTTTTCTCACAGTTCGATATGGGTTTCGATTTGTTCAAACTGCAAGTGAAGCTGTCTCCTTAACGTTCCAAACGGACATATTGTAGTATTAACTTTGTTTCAGATTTGCCAAAACATGTTCTCGACTTGGTCTATTTAGCAGATTATTCGTTACCAAAAATATTCCTGTAGCCAGAAAACTAGATTATGCAGATGCTTCCGAGAGACCTTATGCTTCTAATGCAATCTGTCAATGCCGCATTTTTTTATTTTCCTTCATTGGTGTGGGCACCGCTTACCCATTATAGCCAAAAAGGAAAAGAACGGCATTTGTTCCTTCTCATAGCTGTTTGGCGCCAGTTGGAAATACTAAGTGAAACCAGATCGTTCACCATTTAATACTTCCAACGGAGTGGAAGTGTTCTTCTTCCTCTGCTTCCAACCGCCGATACTGCATTGAATAATTTCAAAGCTGGAGCGCTTTTATCAATTTGAACGACATATTTTAGCCAACGTAGCCACTGTCTCTTCATTCTCTGCGCTACGTCAATATCATGGTATAACTCGTAAAGCTCATCGTTCCATCGTCTGTGGACCATAAATCGTTTGCAAAACTTTTCCCTTGAAAACTACCAAGGCCGACTAATCGAATGTCAACATCGTCCACTTTCTGCACCATATAGTTTTTGTTGGTCATACTTTTCAATTGCCTACTCAGTCCAAAGTTGGCTGATACGCGAATGCGATGACTGGAGCCTGGAGAAAGCAGAACTCGCAAAATTGTTGTTGAGTCGAATAATGCCAATCTCAACGGAGTACGCCAGCAACTGTACACTCTTATAAAAGATTTTAACTTCTCTATGCAGCTTTGCAGCTCCTATAATTTTCTCCAGCTACAAATTAAAGAAGCCACAAAATAAGGGATCACCTTGTCTGGAATCTAATCTGGTATCGAACGGCTCGGAGATGTGATTACCAATTGTGACTGCGCTTCTGGTGTTGTCCAACGTCAGTTTACACAGCCGTATAAGTTTTTCAGGGGATACCTAATTCAGAAATAGCGGCGTAGAGGCAGATTCTTTATGGGCGGTCTAAGGCAGGCGGGTCTGTTCCAAAATTTGTCGCATAGTGAATATTTTATCAATATTCATTTTAAAAGGTCTAAGGCCACGTTTATAAGGTCCAATCAACTTATTGACGATCGGTTATAGTCCTTCACACAATATGCACAATCGTAATAAATTTAAAAGAAAGCTATCATGAGAAAATTATGCTAAAATATAAATTGAACTAGTCAATTTTGAACTAGTATTTACTAGTACATTTCTGAACGGAATTTGGTAAATCAATATCTTCTAGGACATCTTCGTGCTAAAATCAACCATTACGTGCGAACAAAAATGAATTTTGGATTTTTGGACAGTTTCAATGTAGTTGCCAACTAGTTCATTTCACGGTAGTACACCATAAATAGCTGCATACGTGTATGTATGTACATGCATGAAATGTGTAAGGTAATGAAATTGATATAGAAAAAGCATAACTATGCTTGTACTTATTTATACATGCATACTTACATACATATGTACATTTATAACTAAGTATGCTATAGGCATACAACTAGCTTCACGGAACTATTCTCCACGTGCAATCAGCTGTGAAGAAGAGTGATCAATAGGTGTTTGCACACAATTTGTTTCTGAGCAAACATAATAAAAAAGATAACATAAAATGATAGTAAAAGATAATATTTCATAGGTACAATACATAAGTTTATGTATATACATATATGGTATAAATAAATTAATGCAATAATAATATACGTACAAATGTTATTATGCGCTTTAATTTTATTTGTTTTGCATTAAAAAAAGATTAAATAAGTTTGCAGTTAAAAACTCTCAAATAATTATATCTTCACTACAGACAATCCAAGAATTCTAGATATTACATTCATAGCAATTGAAAAATTCATTTTATAAAATATTTTCAATTACTAAAAACAATATACAACACACTTTTCATGACTATTACTGTAAATAATAAATAAATATTTATCTATTTTTACTTTTATTTTTTTAAAATATTCCAAAGCGGTATGTTTGCTAAAAAACTAAGAAATCGCAACTTTCAAACAGAATTACTTTTAGAGACGATCAACGGTTATTCTCCTTCTATCCCGCCCGACTCATGAAAAGCATTAGTTTATTAAGCTTCGAGATTTACCGTTTACCCATGCAAATGAATGAATAAATAAGTAATTACATAAAAAGATATGTAAAAATTACTTGTGATTGTTTGGAGATATAAAAAAATTACTTTATATAAAAAAAAGGATTAAAGCAGTCTTTAGCCAAGATCCCAATAAATTTTTAGTAAGTTATTTTAGGATTTACCATTAATTATCATATCTGAACAAATTGGTTTTGGCAAACAATTAATACAGTATGAAAATATATCGGCTTACAAAGTTTGATTGAAATTTTTCATAAACGCAAGTCAGGCAGCTGAAAATGTGAGGAGTGTTTGTGGTACTGTAAAGCTCAATCATGCTCAATTTTGGTTTCGTCGATTTCGTTCCGGTTATTTTGATAAAAATTCCCGAGTCTGACTATCATAAAAGCACTATGTCGATTGCCCATTAGCGAAGAATTGCACAAAACACAGTTTGAAACCATTTGACAAAGACTGGATACACAAAGAATTCTGATGTATGGGTGTCACATGAGTTAAAGAGTAAAAACCTCATGGACCGAATTTCCATCTGTCAATCGCTATTGAATCGTAACAAAATCGAGCTATTTTTGAAGCGGATGGTGACTGGTGATGAAAAATGAGCCACTTACAGCAACGTTAAATGAAAACGGTTGTGATCGAAGGACAATGAGCCAGCAAAAAGAGTATCCAGGAAGATTTTGTTATGTGTTTGGTGGTATTTGCAAGGAATTATAGATGCTATGAGCTGCTCTTCTACGGCCAAACACTGTACTCGGACCTGTTATTAGTAATTGGACTATTTGAAGGAAGCAAACGTAGAGAAATGTCCAGGTTTGGGGCAACAGCAGGTGAATTGTGTTTCATCAGGACAACGCCAGACGACACACATCGATAGTAACTCATCAGAAGCTCTGAGAGCTTGGTTGGGAGGTTTATGACCAGCATACATTCAATATCGGATGAACATTCGATTATAAAAACACTGTTTACGTTGGATACCACACAATTTGCCGATCGCTCAACAAAAGGCCTGTGTCGATTGGTCGACAGAAATGTAAAAAAGTCCGATAGAGATACTTTGAGACCCGTCTATGATATCGTTATAGGTGATGAATCGTAGATTTACACGTATGAGCCCGAAAGTAAATAGTAGTCGACTGTATGTCTGCTTAAATATAAACAAAAGTTGTTCGGCCACGGAGCACTTCCAAGGAAATGGTTGAGTGTTGTTTTGGAAGAACTGGGCATGTCACAACCGCACCACTAGAGCAACGCAGATCAACTCAACAACTCTCAAGACAGCCGGTTCTACGCACCGGAGTTGACCCGGATTTTATCAGACCAAGGGCTGTCATCCTTTCGGCGATCTAACCCCGTTTAGAACAACAGGTAAAATTAATTTAAGTACGCCAACGGAGCAAGACCTCGCAGCTGGGTTGCTCCAAATCCTTCTCAACAGGACTGGCGTCGAAACCAATCCTGGTTCAACGGATTATTTCTGCTGCGTGTGTCTTAAAAGACTCCACCACTTCTCCACCTCGGATAGGTGCAACCAGTGCAATGGTTGGAGTCGTCTTTAGGTCTGCTCAGGTCTCCTGGAGTTCCCGCAGCATGACTCCCGCCAACCCTCACCCCCATCCTTATCCACAATCAGCTCCTCTTCCTCCTGCCGTAAGAGGGCTACCCAGCAGCTCCTGGTTCCCGCACAGTCTGTTCCGTGTGTCAGACCATAGTACGTCGGAACATGACATCAGTCAGATGCAGCCCTTGCTCCAGCTGTTGTCATTTTCGGACGTGCTCTGGCCTGCGCACCAGCCGTGAGTGGAATGATGCGTACGTTGCCCCGTGCTGTAGGAGTCTGCCTCCGTCTGTCTCTACAACAACACCGCCGATCAACACCAACGTGCGGAACCAATTTCAACGGGTAACACAGAAGGAACACACTCTCTCACCCCCGCATCACGAACATTCCCACGAGACAGATATGACTTTTACAATTTAACTGAAACGGACTCCAGGAGAAGATCGACGAGATAGTCGACTTTATAAGCCGGGAGCACATGTCAATTGCTGCGATCCAGGAAACGAAGCTGACCGCCTGTTCGGATCTTCTGAGCCGGGCCGGATACAACATAATCCGCAAGGATCGCGAGCGAAAGCATAGTGGGGGATTAGCGTTCATCCTACACAACACGGTGCAGTGTCGTCTTATCGACGGCGACCTCGACCGCAGGGATACTACCTTAGAATGTCAGGGCATAGCTATCCGGTCAGGCGATGCCGAGCTCGAAATATTTAAATATATACATTTCTCCTGTCACAAGGTGCCCAGCAACCAAGAACTGGCGGAACAGATAGACGATTCGACATTTTGCACAATGAACGATAAAACCCCACCAGAGTTGTGAGTAATTGCCAAAGCTCGCCTGATATAACAATTGCGAGTGCTCGTCTGATAAACACTAGCATCGGACCAATTACCCATACATATTTCGATTGACAGACCTATTGACTTTGTTTCCTCGGATCACCGGACATTTTTTAACTTTAAAAAAGCTAACTGGACCGGCTTTACGGAATTCACCGAGAACGCCTTCAGTGCTCTCCCCACTCCATCAGACGTCACTTCTGGTGAATGTTCCTTCCACAGGATCGTCGTGACCGCTGGCCCCCGCTTCATCCCGGCAGGCCGAATTGCGGAAATCCGCCCCAATTTCTCCGATCCCGGGAATACCCTAATCAGGGATTTAAAAGCGGAGATTCGTACTGTAGTGAACAACTACAAGCGGAAAAAGTGGGAGGAGCACTTAAGGTCCTGTGACCTCTCCTCAGGGGCAACCAAGCTCTGGGCTACGGTCAAGTCGCTATCTAACCCTACGAGACGCGATGGCCGAGGGGAAATTTCATTCGGTGACCGCGCCTCGTCGGAACCGAAGAGATGCGCGAGCTACTTCAGCCGACTTTTTACATTGCATTCTTCGGTAGACACAGCGAAACGACGTGTAACCCGCCGTATGCGCAAACTGCCAAACATCAGCGCGGCGCTTGATTTCTCCAGGAAAGGGGATCAGGTGGTCATCGGAAAGACGAAAGCCTCCAAATCCATCGGCCTTGACGGAATAAGCATGCTGATGCTAAACTATCTTGGACCAGCGGGAGCAGACTATCCACCAAGGACCTCAACTTGTTTTTGACCACCCTAATGACGTTTGGAAAACAGGCAGGGTGGTCCCGCTACTTAAGCCGGGGAAACCAGCCAGCAAAGGAGAGTCTATCGGCAGATAACTCTACTCTCCCCAGTAGCGAAGACACTTGAGGCCTTGCTAGTCCCGATTTTCACCCAACATCTGCGTCCTACAGCACATCAGCATGGCTTCGGGAAGTGCACAGTACCACAACAGCACTAAACGCCATAAACACTCAGATAGTCAATGGCCTAAACCAAAACCGACCTTGCGCGAGAACAGTCCTGGTAGCACTGGGCTACCTGAGTGGTTGACAATCATCGGTTATATTCCGAGGCGAAAAATCGAAATTAAGGAAAATTACACAGAGGTTCCACAGGGTGGTGTCCTCTCCCCACTACTGTTTAATTTTTACATATCGAAGCTCCCTCCACCACCAGAAGGAGTTTCCCTACCCTCGTATGCCGATGATTGCACGATATAGGCATTTGTCCAGAATATTGATGACCTCTGTTCCAAAGTAAACTGCTACCTTGCCGATCTTTCTCACTTCTTCACTGTAAGTTAGTTAAAAATACAACCGACTAAATCCTCGGCTACCCTCTTCACCATCTGGACGAAGGAGCACAGGCTTGAATTAGATGTGAACGTCGATGACGTAAAAATTCCGACTATAAACAACCCAAAGATATTGGCAGTCACATTCGATAGCCTGCGCTCCTTCACTCCGCATACGACCGCAATTGCCGCAAAACTCCAGGGCGGCAACAAAATACTCAAAGCGCTAGCCGGCACAAAGAAACCTTGCTGGCAACCTACAAAGCAATTGGCCGGCCGATCGTAAACCATGCTGCACCGATTTGGGCGCCGAGGACGAACAAGATGCAGTTGAAGAAGTTACAGGCCTGTCAAAACACCGCCCTTAGGACCCCGACAGGAAACCTCCTGATGCTACCGTAGGGAGCATCCCAATAGGCACCTTATTGAAGCCAAACCTCCACCTAAACACATCAGAAAGGGAGTACTTGATATGAAGAGTACCATCCAGCAACACGTGCAACAACCGCTGGACAGGACGGCGTACAGACAAGCACTGAACGCCATTCACCAGGAGTCAGTCAACAGCTTCAAAAGCTCCCTTCCCGTGAAAGGCGTGCTCGGAGTTAAACCACCATCTATTGCAGACAACGAACTCGAGCTGACTCGAGAGACCCGCGTGACTCTGGCACAACTTAGGTCTGGATATTGTAGCAGGTTAAAGTCCTACTTATCCAGACTCGACCCCAGCATACCCAACGTATGCCCTGCATGTGGAGTCTCCGCACGATACTAACCACCTTTTCAAATGCCCCCTTAAATCGACTCATCTAACCCCCATCTCCCTTTGGTCCAATCCTGTCGAAACAGCATGTTTACTGTCCCTCCTGGACCTCCTTTTAGATTGATTAGGCCTGTCCTAAGCGGAGTTAATGAACCGCTAGAACAACAACAACAACAGTAACGCATATCAATAAATTCTTATTGGTACACTATCATAACTATCAAAACATAGATTTAATGATCCATCCACCGTATAGGCCTAACTTGTCACCGAATGTCTTCTTTTTATTCCCCTAAAAATAAACTAAGAGGTTAACGTTGATGCGTACAGAACACTTGTTTTGCAGTACCCCAATCAGAGTGGCGAAAGTACTTCTTCGATTGGTCCAAACTCATGCTGTATAGATCTTATTGGGAAATAGTAAAACGATTTTTTATGATTAACAAGTTAAACTAGTTAGCCTTACTTGATTTTAAGTGTATTTACAACCATAATTACTTGATCTACCTCAACCGAATGTCATTCTGGATGGTCACTGACCTTATTCTTATCAGTTATATACTCGTACGCATGCAAATCTTTTTGTAAAGTTCATCGACATGTAAGTATATATACATATATACATGTATTACTGTAGAATTCTCTATCTGAAATTGTCTTTTTCCTTTGCTAAATAAATATTTTAAGAGCAACTTTAAGCCGCAAATATTTATATTACACTCGAATATGATTTTAGAGAACACGAATAATGGAGGAAACAATAATAATAATTTACAATAAACTGACTTCTTTTACAATAAACTGAAACAATTATTGTGATACCACTGGGGATCCCAATGAACCCCACCAATTTGTTGGGTTTGTAAAACTGAGCAATCTCTCTCCCAAGTCTCGAAAGGTTTCCAACACTAGAGACTTCAACCTACTCCTTCAAAGTACTGGACATTCGCATAGGAAGTGAATTAAGGTTCCGAATTCCTCTTCTTGTCTGCAACTTCTGCAAAAGTCCTGTCAAATAGAGCATTCCCTGTAAGAAGAACTATAGCTGTACACATCTCGTTTCTTCTATACTATTCTAGTCCCATTACTTTACATTGCTTACATGCTTTGAGGTTTTCCATCTTGAGTTAGCATCTTTAATGCATAACTCTCCTATTGTGAGTTTACAAGTAGAGATTGGTATGCCCAAACTCTTCCATGATTTTCTGAAAGCACTATTGAGCTGAAACAATTGATACCCTCCTGTATAGCCACCCATTATGCCTGAAAAACACTAAAGTGATCCGGTAAACAAATATCCCTTAAGTAAACTTTGTCGCCTTTTAAGTTGAGTCTCGAATCGATCATAATACCATACCTGAGCGAATTTTGCGTTGCAATGTTGTGTCCATCGATATTCAGATTGACTCCTTTAAGTTTTTCCTGGACGCGATAAATAAAGCTTCTGTTTTTTCTCCGTCAAGCTGTAGGATAGAAGTCATGAGTCAGATCTTAATTTTTGCCTAATGTTTTTTCAACAAATGGAGGGACCTGCAGTTTATACTAAGCCGCCTCCGAACGGCTGATGGTTTTTTTACGAGGAACATTTATTTCATGTTAGAAATACACACGGAGAGGTTTAAATTTTAAAAAATTTAACTTAATTTTTGATTTAAATTAATTTTCCATTTCGGATGTTGATCGTACCAGGATTTGAACCCAGGGCTTCCGAATGGCAGTACACAATGCTAACTACTAGGCCATCGCGGCCGCCGTAACGTGCGGCTAATATGCCGAGTTGAAAGCATTTTTCGCTTTCAGTGTAACAAATGTATTGTCCATGGCCTTGGCAGTAATGATCGTAAATTTTCCGACTGCGTCTATGGTGAATTGATGTCTCCTAGGGACAAATTGGTTTTCAGATAAGCCAGGTGACACATAGTTTTCTACAGCGTGTACAGATCAACCTTTCAAAAATTTTAACCATCTTGTTAATCTTATAAAGTGGTTCATACGCATTTTCGAGAAAACTCCTTTATTTGAATACCCTATATGAAGCTCGGCGAAAACACTATTAATCGTCTGGCTATCCGCGACTTGCCGTACCCCCTGATAACTTTGAGCACAGCTATGGTAACCATGTGTGGGTGTAGTTTCTTAGGCATGTACATCAGACCAATACACCCAGGAGGAATGAGATAAAGAGTCTAGGACCTGTACATACCGAAAAAAACTCAGTTGCTTTAGATCCACTCTACTTGTAATTCAGATTAATACATTTATTCTTTCAGTTTATTAATTTAAAACATTTTTTTAATTAATTTTACTCTCACTAAATAAATATAAAACCTGCATAGCTGTTTTTTGAAGCGTATTTCTCTACGCGATATATCTTTCTAAATTGTCATAATTATAATTCAATAACTTAAAATTTACGTTCTTATATAATACGTTACCAATAAGCGGGGAAAAAACAAAAACAACAACAAATAATACACCACATATTACCACAAACAATGTCAATTTGAATGCTACAGCTTTAAAAAAAATCTTCAAGGAAATCCCACCTATAACAAATTAGCAATAATACTTGCAATAACAACAACAAAAACATATCATTCAATAGCAATACAACGCACCATAGAAAAGCGGACATATGTGTACAACAATAAAAATCCTAAACATAATTTTATGATATACTTTCCAAGCAACTTCTGCTGAAACACCTCTCATGAAGGGCGATGGTATAGTGAATGAAAGCAAGAAAATAAATAAATAAATACGCATTTAAGTATATAATACCGAAAAGCAATTGTACAAGCATTTTGAATAGCTCATTGATTTTAAGTACTCGTACACACATGATATGACTTTTATGGGATGGCATGTTAAGGTTAAGTTAAATAGCGCAGAAAAGAAAAGACAAGCATACAAATAGGCGTAAAAGCAGTGGTAAAACAAGCAACAACTTTATTTGGTGGCCACAATACACGTATGCCTCGGGAATGCATGGAAATAAATATATAAACACACAAGAATGATATATACACAAAAATGTACTAGACGGCAAATAACCCTGTACTGAATTATCAAACTGCTTAGAAAAAGGCACTAGTCTGCTAATATAATATCCTTATTAAGGTCGCACTGTTCCGAATAATAGCCAAAAATGAAACCAATTACTATTATAATTACAATTAATATTCCTTCTTTTTCTTCTTCGTTATTGGCGGAAGCAACGGTTACACTATTAAAGCCGAATCAGTACTTGATTCATTCTTTTTTTCGCTGTTTGGTGACTGTTGGAAATACCAAGTGAAACCAGGTAGTTCTTCTCCTGATCCTTCCAACAGAGTGGAGGTCTTCCTCTTGCATCTGCGGGTATTACATAGACTGATTTCCAAGGTGGTGGGCTTTCATTCGATCATATCGCCGCTGTCTCTTCATTCGTTGAACTATAACAATGTCACCGTTTAACTCGTACAACTCAGCGTTCCATTGTGTGTTCACCGTAGCCAATGCACAAAGCATCGTAAATCATTTCCCTCGAAGAAAGAAAAAGTTGCGAAGAATGTTTTTCTTATAATATATATATGTGTGATATTTAATATGGGTCCCTTTTTTAAAGGTTCCAACCGTCGGACATGCTTTCGTCCGACCATATTCTACAAAAAAGCTGATGCAAGCACCTTATCAACTCTTCACCGGCATTTTAGAATATCTCTGCCGGTAAGCCAACAGCTCTAGCCGCTTTATATTTCTTTAAACGCACAATCGATATTGGAACCACGGCATAGTCGGGTAATGAAATGTTTTTTCCAACATTGGGGTATCGGGTTTACCATCTCCGAGTCTTTCCATTCAGCAGGCTGGAGAAGTGTTCTCTCCATATAGCAAGTATGTTGTGGACATCAGTCACCAGAATACCACCTTCGTTCCTATGTGCGTATGTCCCGATGGTTAAACCTTCTCTAAGTCGCCACATCTTGCCTCACGCATTTCGACCCTTTTCTTTTTTGTGCTTGCTTTGTACACTAGTTTCGAAGTGGTTTTCACCCAGTTCAATTGACTTCTGGGCAGCTGCTGAATATAAGGGTGTTTGCTACATAATCACACGCTCTCAACGACATGTTGTGGCGTAAATGTCCGTTTAAGAAGTAGTGAGCAAAAAGAAATTGCCATAAAGACGCACGCACACTGTCGTGAGTTTGACAGTAGAAATACAACAACAAAGAGGAAAAATATAAAGAGAAAATCTTATCGCGTCTTTTATAGCAAGTCGGGGTGAATAGCAACAAAAATCAAAATCACTGCAGCAAACAAAGTAAACCAGCTCATGGAAACATATGCAAATTTCACGCTATTCTGGTAGTATGCATATAATATAATACGTACAATACATGCACATATACATACATATATACGTGTATGTGTGTGCTTGCAAATCTAAGACCAACGCGTGCAGGCACAATAAAATTATGGTAGACCGCATTTGTTTGTGCAAACATGAGATTTTTATTTTCCCCTCAAGGCATTGCTGCGACTTTTGCACGCTTATTTTTAAACTGGTTGTTCGGTAGATAGCAGATGAGTAGTGGTGGAGATAAATTTTGTTGGTATGAGTGCAGGAAATTGATAGCCGCTGCGTATGCAAATTTTTGGCGCACCAAGATGTTGTTGGATTTGTTGGTATGTATGTACATGCATATGTATGCATTGGCATAATTTTTTTTAATTCAATTTTTCTTTTGCCTCATTGGCATTACAAATTTTTTATCGCTTATGCCAATTCAAATGCAACCTTTTCGTTTTGTTTGCGCCTATTTGTATGCCGTGATGTTTTGTCTTCTGGAATTAATATATATGTGAGATCCCTGTAGGAAATAAACTCTTCTACGTGTTTTCGCTGCAGTGATCTCAAGACCGCACTTGGTATTATTTAGTTAAGAATTGTTTTAATTTAAAAATGTTAAGAGTATATCAAAAGTTGAGAAAAAAATCAAAAGAAATATTAAAGAAATATAACAATAATTTAACGATGCTCGCTAAATATGTTCCAACTCAACGCTTATTTATTAATCAGTAAACAACAATTCGCTTTACTATAACACCTCGACTTATTTTGCAACTCCAACACTCTAACCCGAGTTCCTAACCCAACTAGTGCAGTGCACGCTTCGCTCTTGTTTAGATACAGATTGCTAGCACGTATCTTCTGGTATATTCTGTTTGAATGTTCTCTATAATGAACATTCCAACAGGTCCTAGTTATCGGCTTCTCTTTCCCATCTCACATTCGTATTTGATATTCTCGCAACAATAAAAACAAGAAGAAAAAAGTTATGGTGTTTAAAAACTGTTTATTTCTTATAAATACTGTTTTGTGATTTCTAAATTAATTTCTTGTAAAACGATGTAAATTTGTTTTCTAAACAATATGCATACATAGTAAGTGATTTAGAATACAATTTTTTTTTGCCTTCGAAAGCTCAAGTGTTCCTACAGGGATACTTTTGTACAACACCACTTGAATCGGACTCGCATTGTATTATGTATGTAGGTATATATACAAATAGCTACATACATATATAAATTTGTACTGAAATGCCGATTTGCATTGTTTGCATACATTTGTTTTTCTGGCGCTTTGCTGCTTCCTGAGATTTTGCACTGCAAATTGACATATACATATTTACATACATGAAGTTCTGCTTCTCATACCCTCTCTTCCCTCTTTTTCATCTTTCATTAAAAAGTTTGAAGGCAAAAGCCTTACAGTCTATGTTCATTTGCATATGTTTGCTTGCTCAAATGTACACTATATATGTAGATATATGTCTTTTAAGAGTCATTGATATGCCTAAAAGTAGGCAATGCGTTGACAATAAATAATATTCGCAAATCGCTGCAATAAAATTGACAATGAATAATAAAAATGTGGTAGCGCAGCAATACTTAGCGATTTATATCTTTGAGATATTGTATAAGACTACCGAGAAGAATAAAAAAAAAACAATTTATTCACAATGAGCCGAAGACAAATGCACATAAAGATTTAAAACGAATGTATATTTGCATGTAATAATGACAGGAAATGCTGACTGACTGACGCGCTTATCAGCGTGAAATGTTTGGCTTTCATAAGCATTTCATTAGCATCATCTGACAGTAGGGCGAGGGTGGGTAAGGTGGAAAAGTGATTTTGTTTTTTAATTTATGCTTGAGTAATGTATACTACAATATTTCTACTGCGGCTCATAAAAACTGAATGGTATATAAAGAAAGTTGCCCAGAAGGAAATTAGCTTCAAAAGGCGAATTCTATTTAGAAATTTTTAGTATCACTAAAAAGCAGAAGCATTTTGCTTTTAACTTTCAAAAATATGTTTTCTATATTTCAAAATCTTTTTTCGTACCATAATTTTATATTATATTGTAGTTGTTAAAATATGGACAAATTATTAACATGTTGAGCCTTGATCTTGGAAGTTTTCCTGCCATTGAATATGATTTCAGAAAAAAATTATGAAGTAATGATACGTATTTTTCAATATAAATATTCCAGATGGAAAAAGGAATAAAATTATACGTGTTAGAAAAATGGCGTATCTTTTCGGTTCCTTAGATATGAAGAAAAAAATTAATAAAAAAGTTTAACAGAAAATTTTTTTTACAAATCAAATTTATTTTTTGATTACAAACATAAATCCCAAAAAATAATCCAGATTTTAACAAAAAATGTATTTAATCATCAATCTAAACTCAAAAATTTTATTTTTGAGAAAAATATAAAAGTTTAAAAAGAAACACGATTTTCGAAAAAAAAGTGATATATATTCTAATCAGTCGAAATCTTTGGTCAAAATAAATTAAAGATAAAATAATGTCCAAAAAAAAAGTACAGAAACATAAATATATGTTTATGGCCTCCGGATAATGATGTAATCGAAATATTTGAATTATTTCTGTACGAAAAATTTTAAGAACTTTTTTTGTGTTTACTCTAAAAAGGTGAGATTTGTTCTCTTCGGCAGGAAATAAAAAACTTTCGTTAAATAAAGCAGTTCTAAATAGAGTTCAGCCAAAAATACAGTTTAATCTGCCACATGATATTCGATTAGTAGTAGCGTGGTGACCTGCAATCGCAGAGAGAAAACAAACACAAACCTCAGTGGTAAACTTCAAAGAACAGCGTTGATATGTTTTAATGATGCACTTGGAACCACTACAAATGAAACTGCAAATGTAATCCGCGACATTCATCTGCTACCGGCTCTTCGCTCAATGGAGCAGTAGCAGTGGATCTGTCAACAATCAGCACACTATTGACGTCTAGAGAGTTATACCTGTCTACCAAGTAGCATAGATATCTGCTTCAAATTTATGACACTGATTCCCGGGAAGGAGGAATGAGCAAGCAAATATGAGACAGCGTCCGGTAGCTTTGCGGCATGTAAAGATGGTTTCAAAAAATTACAGCAATGCTTCACTGAAAGGCTCTTTCAAGCTAGCAAACTATTGCAGTGTGTTCCAGGCATAAATTTTTGCTATCATGGAAACTGTTAAACACTTTAGATGAGATATAATTAAAATCGTACTGGGCTATCAGGAGACGGGTAAATAGATTAGACTATTCCTCGCTTAGGTCTCTCACCGCTGAGACATAGAGAGGACCTACAGAATACACGAACTTACCAAGCAACGTACGAGCAAGGAGATTCTTTCGGATAAACGCCACATTAGTATGCCTTACACCACCAAGAATTCTTGCACAGATGAGCTGCGAAAAGGTGTCAGCAAAACTTGATTAGTCACAATAAGATTGGAGAGTGCTCTTTATTAAGAAAGTCTGGGGATCTTTCGGAAGTTGCTACATGAATTGCATTATCGACGACAATGGAGAGATGATTTTCCTGCTCTAAACTATACTAGATTTCGACATACTGAAAACGCTTTCATGAAAAAGCTTTGCGTGAGGTAGAAAATAAAGTAAACGATGTAATAAAATTCAAAAAAGAGTTCAAGTGAATGCAAATAATGTCGTGCTCCTACTTTGGGTGTGTATAGACTCTCTTATAGGCAACCACTTCTACTCTACCTAACTTAAGATAGTACTGGATAAATTTGTAATTATTAGATAAATAGTTTCCTTAATCGAGATCTACATTTTGGCAATTAAAAAGTCGTATAGAGTAAGCAAGTTTTACATATATATATAAATAAATGTGTTTAAGTCATCATCAATCTCTGAGCCACCGTTCCATCAGAGTGTTAAAAATTATTCAGCTTCTCTCGAACAAGGAGAGTGTAAACATGCTTAAATATCATCATCTTATTCTTCTTTTTAGTATTTTCAACGGAGGGGAGGCCTACCTCTTCCTACGCTTTCAATGGCGGGTACTGCATCATCAACTTTCAAAGCTGGAGTATTGTTTTCCATCCGAGCCATATGACCTAGTCAGCGTAGCTGCTGTCCCTTGATTCGCTGAACTATGGCAGTGCCGCCTTATTTCACGTATAGCCGTTTCAACTTACAGAGGATCATTCGCAGCTTGATGACTTTTCTTGTGCTAGAATATTTCCGACCACGGCGAAGTCGATCAGCCTCATACCATTTGGCTGTGTTTCGTTCATAAAAGGGCTTTGGTGTGGATGCTCTTTCACCGAGGTGAATGCCAGTACTCAGCGATGGAGTATCTCTCCCACCATGAAACCAATACTAAATTTGCGCTGCTTTGAATGACCGCTGTAGTAAATGTCACAAGCACCTACACGATTCCGGTCTTGTTCCATACATATCACTTCATGGACGGCAAGTCTTTATTCTTACGAAGACATCCACCAGCTAGTCAGCGGCACCTTTCCATTTAAGGGATCGGACATACCAGATGCATGACTCTTAAATCATAGTCCTTAATACGTCTGAGTTGCAACATTTTTCATTGGAGCTGGTTTCTACGTGACGGATCCCAAACCCAGTGCACAACCTAACTAGGTGAGTAGGTTTACATTTTTTACATAATTATATAGCGAGCAGCTTCCTCTCTTTTAGCCGTGGTTCCACTCGGGTTGGTTACCGCATCTTGTACAAGGGTTGCTCACATATCCCTTTTGCGCGACGTGGAGGCAAGAGTAGGAATTGAATATAGCCCCGCGACTGTAGCTGAAGACCCAGAAGTTTGACTACACTCCACACATACAGTGACCAATAAATAGCGTGTTGGTAGAGTTCAGAAAATTTCACGCCTAATACTGCAATCAGCTTATTGACACCATCAGCAAACAAGTGAATGGGATTAGTAAGTATCGAAATATGTACGACTCCATAAATATGGATGTAAATATGAATGCAAGTGGCAGTCAAGTACGCGAAATTTTGAGAGTAGATGTTCCAAGTAATACAATATCATACGAGTTCTAAGCGAATTTCTTAGTTGTTCTAACGACTTTAATAAGCCACACATTAGTAAATTTATGTATATCTATTGTATGCTACATATATATGCACGTCGTTTTTGCTATTCTAAAGCGCACCAATCGCAATTGAGCTAAGAGTACTCAACAGGGAAGCCGCTGGAGCTCACAATTTCCTAACAATATTCATTTTACTAACAAACCGCTAAAACATAAGATTGAGAATATAGTTATGTCTTCATTTGTGTGTGTATTTTCTTGAAAGTTGCCAAACGTCAGTCAACACATAATAAATAAAAGCTCATTCACACTCACTCCCACTCACTTACAGCCGCACATGTGCATGTCATCACTTTGTTTGCGATTTCCGTTTCCGGTGACGCGTCGTTTGTGTTTCCGCTACGTTAGGCAAATATCGCGACACCATTTCCCGCATGCTAATGTGTAGCGAATGTGTATGAATTTGTGGGATTTTCTTTGGTTATGCGGCTAATTTTAATTTAACCGCGTTGTGAAGGAATGTCAGGTTGAGGAATGAAATTCACACATATGTATATACATATATATCGACATATGTATGTACATATGGGTGCAAGATATTGATGTCTATTTTATTCAATGGTAGTCGGCATATGTGGTAAACAATAAAGAGTTTTCCTTTTCTTTTAAAATTTTTTGAACAAAATACCATCCAACGCCTTGTAACCCTTTCAGCACCCATGCGTTGCCTTCTCATATGTATGTATTTACGGGTGTATTGGCTTACATGTCTTTCAGCGCGTGGAAATTGGGGTTAATTTTCCGTTTATTGCCTTATGACATTTGCGTGCACCCTTTTTTCTCCCTATTCATGCTTATCCCTCATGTGTGTGGGCTACTTTCTTTCTTCCTGCTTTCCTGCCTTCCTGCCATCCTTCAAAGGAAGTAATCGTTTTTAAATAACCGCAAACACACGCTGAGTTTTCTTTTTCTTCAAATTTTTCTTGTGAGTTTTTTTTTATTTGTAACTATACACCTACTTATATGTGTGTGTGTGTGTGTGTGTGCGTGTGCTCTACTTACATGCATAGTATTTAAGTCGCTTTCACGCTCTCATCGCTTTTGGTGCGAAGCTTTATATTACTTTTGCGTTTTGCTTTTGTTTTATGCTTTACGCTTAAGCCTATTCGCTGCTTATTTATTTACACTTGGTCTGCTTTTCTGACAACTTCATGTCGACACTTATCTCCTTATGACTGAGAGTTAAGTACATTTTGTAGAAATCCTTCGCGGTTGAAGGATGTAAAAACTTTTTTCACTTTATACAAAGACAAAGTATGTTAAGGTTATTATTGTGTCTGAAAATTAGGTTAGTGAATTTCAAATTACCTCCTTTTAATTATACTTTTTTTATTTTTTAAAAGAAGGGAGGGAAGAGGCTCATGTAAACTTAAGACTTTAAATTCGGCGCGGGTCCATTCACAAAAAATTCCTTAGATGTGATCCTCAGCCATTGGAAAAATGTAATATTCGCACTACGCAGTCAACAAGGATGTCTTCTAAGTTAAAGCATCATGAATGACTTGCCAGAGTCATTGGAAAACAGCCCATGAAGTTTGAAAAATATATTTATATATAGTTATACATAGTCGGTGCTTTGTAACTACTGGAACGATTTTCCGCCGAGCTCCTCTTTAATTTGTGGTATACGTCTTGATGTTTTACCAACAAATGGATGGACCTACAATTTTAATCTTAGCCCTGTCCGAATAGCTGATGGATTTTTATGAGGAGTTTTTTACTTCATCTTAGAAATACATTTAGAAACCTGACTGTGGGCGACCAATTAATAAAAATAAATTTTCTGTAATTTTGGATGTTGGTCGAACCAGGACTCGAACCATATCTTTCCGATTGTTTGTGCGCAATGCTAACCACTGGACTATTGCGGCCTCTGGAGACCTTAGTAATGTTTTAAAATTGTTATAAAAAAGACGGATCACTTTTTTGAATGAATTTGTCTTTATTGAAATGCCTCAACAGTCTGGTTAGTGGCGAATTACCACTTCATTCATATGGTTGCCGTGGTAGACTTGCAGTCGTCCACTGTGTCAATTCACCTTGAGTGATTACAACATCGTTTCATTTACTCATAGATCGGTTTCAAATGGAGAAACCATGTGAAGCCAGTGCCTCCTTTCCAGCAGAGTGCAGGTTTTCTCCTTCCCTTAATTCCATCAGCGCGAAATGCAACGAATACTTTCACAGCTAGAGCGTTTTTGTCCATCTGCATGACCTCGCCAGAATGGCCAGTGCCTCTTAACTCGCTGAATTATGTTAATGTTGACAGTCGACAGTATATGGTTTTAAAGTCTGCGGTACTCATCAGAGCTAATGACAAGTTTTCTAGGGCAAATGACATCAATATTATCGACATGTATTTATGTACCAACAGTTGGACGCTTCTATATAATTGGATAATTTACTTAGCAATAAGGCCTGCAATTCGTATTATTTTCACAAGCATTAGGTTGAAGAAGTTTCACGAGAGAAAATCACCTTATCTGAAGCCTTGCTTCGTAATGATTCGGGGAGGTGCTTTCCAATTTCAAAGCAGCTTATAATGTAATCAGAGTTAGTTTGGAAAGACAGTATAAGTTGTGAAGACACAGTGGTATGCTTGTTATGGATTTGGCCGGGCATACTCAAGTTCCAATGATCGGTCATGTTATCGGCCAACCATATTCTGCAAAAGAGCCGAGACAGGCACGTGATAAATTCCACATACCGACATTTGAATTAATCAGTTGGTAAGGAATTGACTCTCGTCACTTTGGTATTCTCCCAGGTATTGCAATGAATATTCCTTTGTCAGTGATTAGGGATTGAGGCTTGCTATCTTCTGGTATTTCACTTTTATTGCAATTTAGCAAGCTGAGTAAGTATTGCCTATATAACATTAATATACTCTGGGTATCTATCGGTAAGCCGCAGCATTATTTCATGGAATTTTCAAGCATATCTACCTCCTTAAGTTACGCATTATAACCTCCCTTTTTCTTTCTTCCTTTTTCAACTCTAGGTATATTTGCCACAAAGTGCTCTATGCGGTCAACGGAAGATAATTTCTTTACCCACCCTAGCATTAAAGCCGCTAAGCATAATTTTGACACCTGCGACGGTGCTCATAAGTACGTTCAAGGCGCTCACAAATACTTTGATTCGATACGGATTGTAGCTAGACCTTCATTCACTGGGTGAAAGATATAATTCGACGACTGAGTCTCTCTCCTACCAAGAATCCAGCACCAAATTTGCAACACTTTATTTGGCAGCTGCATTATGTATATCATACGGCTTGGCCCTCCTTAATCCGTCGATTGATATCGTTTGCCGGCGGTGATATTAGCATTCAGTTTTACGAGAACAGTAATCAGCTGAACAACAACATCAAAGCTCCACGCGGGTTGGATATCACATATTTTTCACAAGGGTTGCTCATATTTCCAGGCTGTGTTACGAAGACGCAAGAGTTTGAACAGGGTATAGTCTTACCCCTGTAACTGTATACCTGAAGCAGGACTTCAGCCCATTAATTATTACTTCCAAAAATTAATAAAACATAACATTGTTTCTATAATTGAAATAAAAATCATTAAAAATAAAAACTCTAACTCTTAAAAGCCTTTGTATATAAGAAAGATAGTTCTTATGTTCACGATATGGGGGATAAGAAATGGAAATAGAAAAAACCATATTTATGTATTGTATATTTAAATTTTAATATATTCACCTGAAAGTAAGAAACATTTTTCACATTTTTCAATTATTTCGCTTATTTCTTCATAAAAATGTTTTCTATTGTACTTATAAATACATATACGAGTATTTAAATACGTCGAAACAGATAATAATCACTCGGGGCCAAGTCTTGGCTGTATGGCGGTTGATTCAAAATATCGAAGCCTAACTTATACTACAGGGTAAGTAATGCTTTTTACGAGCGCCTCGAACAAACTTATGAGCGCTGCCCCCGCCACGACGTTAAAATTGTGCTTGGCGACTTCAACGCTAGGGTGGGCAAAAAAGGTATCTTTGGTACGACTGTCGGAAAATTCAGCATCCACGACGAAACATCTCCAAATGGGCTGAGGCTGATAGACTTCGCCGGAGCCCGAAATATGGTTGTCTGTAGCACTAGATTCCAGCCCAAAAAATTTCACCAAGCTACTTGGCTGTCTCCAGATCGGAAAACTTTCTACCAGATCGATCATGTTGTGATAGATGGAAATACATGTCTTTAGATGTGCGTAAGTTCCGAGGTCTTGTCGCAGCGAAGATACACACGCGCCTCTGTGTATCGAAGAATGCCCGTCTACAAACACAAGGAAGGTTCGACGTTGAAAAGCTGCAATCACAACAGACTGCCTAACGGTTTTCTACTCGACTTGCGCATGTGGTCTCTGAGAGCACTTATCAGCACGTGCGGGATGGGATAGATACCGAGAGCTGAAGAGGGAAGCAAGACGCATTTGCAGGGAAAAAGAGGCCGAAATACGTGAGTACGAGGAGCTTGAGAAGATTGAGAAGCTGGCCGTCAAAAGTAATGTTCGAAAACTCTACGAAAAGATACAGCGACTTACGAAAGGTTTCAAGACCAGAGCAAACTCTTGTAGGACCCAGGGAGGTGAGCTAGAGACAGATGCCCAGAGTATACTCGATTTATGGAGGGAGCACTCTTTCAGCCTGCCGAATGGCAGTGAAGAGGAAACACGCGGAGATGGTGAACCCGAAACTCCAATTGATGACGATGGAAAAGTTGTTCCGTTATCCGACTATTAAGAAGTCCGAATAGCAATCGCCCGCTTAAAAACAATAAAACGGCAGGGACCAATGGATTACCGGCCGAGCTATTCAAATACAGCGGTGAAGAACTGATCAGGTGCATGCATCAGCTTCTTTGCAAAATATGGTCGGATGATAGCATGCCCGACGATTGGAACCTAATTGTGCTCTGCCCGATCCGCAAAAAGGGTGATCCCACAGTCTGCGACAATTACCGTTTAATAAGCCTTTTTAATATCGCATATAAGGTCCAATCAAGCGTTTTGTGTGAAAGACTAAAGCCCACCGTCAACAAACTGATTGGACCTTATCAATGTGGCTTTAGACCTGGTAAGTCAACCATTGATCAGATATTCACCATGCGTCAAATCTTGGAAAAGACCCGTGAAAAGGGAATCGACACCCACCACCTTTTCGTCGATTTTAAAGCCGCCTTCGACAGCACGAATAGGAGCAGCCTTTATGTCACTGTGTCTGAATTTGATATCCCCGCAAAACTTTTACGGCTATGTAAATTGACGTTAAGCAACACTAAAAGCTCCGTCAGGATCGGGAAGGACCTCTCCGAGCCATTCGATACCAAACGAGGTTTCAGACAGGGGGATTTCTTATCGGGTGACTTTTTTAATTCAATGCTGGAGAAAATAATACGAGCTGCAGAGCTAAATAGAGAAGGTACAATCTTCTATAAGAGTATACAGCTGCTGGCGTACGGCGATGATATCGACATTATTGGCCTCAACAACCGCGCCGTGCGTTCTGCTTTTTCCAGACTTGATAAAGAAGCGACGCGAATGGGTCTGGTAGTGAATGAGGAAAAGACGAAATATCTCCTATCATTAAACATTCATCTATCTAGGGACCAGCATTAATACCAACAACAATGTCAGCCTGGAAATCCAACGCAGAATCACTCTTGCCAACAGGTGCTACTTCGGACTGAGTAGGCAATTGAAAAGTAAAGTCCTCTCTCGGCGAACGAAAACCAAACTCTACAAGTCGCTCATCATACCGGTCCTACTATATGGCGCAGAAGCGTGGACGATGTCAACATGTGATGGTCGGCTCTAGGAGTCTTGGAGAGAAAAGTTTTGCGAACGATTTATGGTCCTATGCGCATTGGCAACGGCAAATACAGACGATGGAACGATGAGCTGTACGAGCTATACGATGATATTGACATAGTTCAGCGAATGAAAAGACAGCGGCTACGCTGGGTAGGCCATGTCGACCGAATGGATGAAAGCACTCCAGCTATGAAAGTATTTGATGCAGTACCCGCTGGCGGAAGCAGAGGAAGAGGAATACCTCCACTCCGTTGGAAGGATCAAGTGGAGGGTAATCTGGGTTCACTTGGAATTTCCAACTGGCGTCAGGTGCACTTATATTGATTTGGCTATAATCGCGTAAGCGGTGCCAACGCCAATAAATTAGAAGAATGCAACACGGCGTTTGCTTTGGAGGGCGCAAGCATTCTCGGCACCCATCTTGCGCTGGACCTTAATCAGGCCAAGATGATCGTGTAGGATTTAAAAAAATTTTCGCTTGGATATTCCGATTATTTCTGCGATTTGTTTCTTCTTTAGTAGGCATTGTCAAGCACAATCACCTTGATGCTCCTGTCCGGCCTCGGGTGCCGTCTTCAAAGGGATCGCGTTCTTGTTAAAATAAAGTATTTCACATGCACATCAAGACAAGAACTGCCCTAAGCATTCGAAACTAATTCTTCTTGTTTGATAAGATATTTTATAATGGCACGATATTCTATTTTTCCGTATATCACGTTTCACACCCGATTTTGTTGCTCGACTAACGATAGCTGAATTATTTATTGTCTAATTACAATGGAACCTCGTTTATATACATGTTAAGTACAAGTCACTCAGTGCGATCCTAATAAGCCTAATCATCTTCCTACAAATCTCTCATTTTGCGAACTTAAAACTCGCTCGCGTATGTTCTACTATCACAAGTAACTCATTATATGATAGCTCAAAATGTTAAGCAATTGCTTAAAAATTTTTCTAACAGAAAGAGCGTGTCAAAATAGCTAAACAAAAATATGCACATGAATATATTAAGAATTTATCTATATACTTTTTACAACAAAAATGGGCATAAAAAGCAGCAAATGAAACATACATATAAATGGAGATGCTTAACGTAAAGTGGAAAAATTAAAAGGGTCACTTTACCAAGGACTTAATGCAAAGCGTGCAAACAAAACAAAGCAGAGCAGAGTGTTAAGAAGCAGGCAATGAAGTAAATCATATTACAAAAAAATGAAAAAAAAAAACTGTGGAAAATATCATGAAAACAACAGTGTAAAATACAACAAAAAATCACTAAGATAATAATGAAAATATGAAAGCTTGATTTTGTTTTGTTGCTGTATGTTTGAATATGCATGCGTGCGTAACACAGTTATAATTCAAGCAAAAATAAGCAACACTTGGCTGTTTACAAATATAATCGCTGAAAAATTAAGTTTTTAAAATTGCTTTTTAAATTAGCTGCTTATAAGGATATGATGCTTGGACAGCGCAACGAACAGAGAATAGTAGCGTGTTCAGAAAAAGGGAAAGGACACAGCTCAAGATAGAGAGGCGCGAGTGTGCGCAAATAGAACACGTGCTTGAAAGAAATACTACATATATAATGGGCTGCTAGGGTTTCTTAGATTTTTGGTTGATTTTGGATGTTTGTCTATGAATTTCTATAAGAAAAATCACCACGAAAATGAGCTGGAAAATACGAGGGAGCGAAATGCTTATTTTTCTACATTTATTCATATCAAAATACAACCACCAAAAACATGAAAATCAAAAATAAAACGGGGGGGAAAACAGCACAACTCGGTAGTAGGATTAAGTGGTGAGCTTAGAATATTTAAGTGGGCGCAAGCACAAACAAAACAAAAAAAAAAAAAAAAATAAGCCAAAAATGCTTAAGTTTTAACAAAAAGATGCTGCGCGTCCGTTGTGCAATAACAAACCGATTGTAATTGAGCTGCAGAAATATGAAATGATAGCAAAAATAATGGAATTAAGTCAAAACGGAAACGTGACCTGTGAAAGTGGCAGGGCTATGAGGTTGCAGAACGGGCAGAACGGGAGTGTAAATCCAGCAAAATTAAAATCGAAATAAAAGATGAATAGTAAAATTTTTGAATGAAAACGGTTAAATAAGGAGTTAAAAATGGGTAAGAAAAAGAAAAACATAAAAATTTAAATAAAGAAAAATTAAATAAAATAATAAAAAAAATAATGAAAAAGAGGAAATTTTCCTTGACTCCTTTAAATCTTTACAGCAACTTCACAATAGAACAATACAAATGCAAGTGCTTACGCACAGAATTTTCAACGTTGCTTTGGTGATGGCGCTAAAATTATGCGCATTGTTGTAAGAAAAACACTGAAAAGGGAAGTAAATGCTTAAAATCTATTTAATTTTTTTCTAAACCAAGCAAACAAAGGAATTAAAAATTGTTTTAAAGAGAGAGTGTAAGTATAGCGCCACCAAAGAGAATCAATAGCAGAGAGCATAATAAAAAATATTTAAGAACATAATTAAAGAGAAAAAAAATAAAAATAAAAACAAAAATAAAAATAATAAAAAACCTCAACAATGTTAAGCCACAAGAAAATCCTTTTAATGGCAAGCAGTGAAAGGTTTAGATTTTTTTCCATTATAGTACTTTGCTTTTTGCTTACTGTTGTTATGCCATTTTAGTGGAAAACTTCGATTTGTGTCCGCTTATTCCGTAGTGGGACATGTACAACCCTCTGCTGAAGTAGGCATTTAGAAAAAGGAGCTCATTATGAAACGCTTGAATTTATGTGGTTACATTTTTACGCTCGCCTCACTTTACCCTACTAATGATGCCTCAATGCCTATGTGGTAGCTTGTAGGATAATGATTAATTGTGTACGGTAATGAGTTCTGTAGGATAGGATAAAAAAAAATAGCGAGCAAACGTCAAGTGGCTCTTGTCAAGCATGTAATCCTGGTATTGTCTGTGCATTAGCTTTTGAAATTATTTTCGGCGAGCAATTGTTAAAAAATTTAAGGTGGAATAAAATTTATGATGAAGCAGACAGAAATGTTGAAATTTTTTTACATAAAATTATAGTTTCCAGGTTGACACAAAATATAAACATTTGAAACATTAGTTTTTAATAGACATTTCTGTCGTCTAGCTTAGAAACCTTTCCATCCGGGCGAAATTGAACTACGACAGGAGCATAGTGAGCAATTCTTTCTGGTGTAATTTATCCCTATCAGTGCTGTGCTATGCAGGGCTTTAACTAATTTTTTTTTTTCAATTTTTTTCTTTAAACCAGCCATTTATATTTATTAGAAATTTTCTTAAAAATTGGTTTCTAATAAATAATATGCTCATAAATAGGTATTTTTTTTAAATAAACTCGTCACCTTACCTGATTAAACGTCGGCTACTCTCTACTCCAATACATTAACTTTTCTCTAATTTTCCGCCACTCCATCTCACTAACCACGGACGACTACTTGGCACTTCCAATTTAAACGCTTAATTTATCAAATGCCTTAATGAGCGTACGTGCATTGCATACAGCTCACAAAAATTCCAAATAAATGCATATGCTATTTTGTGGTTATATACCTCACGAACTCACCTTTGACCTCCCCACCTACTAGTGGTTGAAAATTGTGCACCTAAAGGGCAGACGATAAATGCTCTTGGCTACCGCCTAAAAGCTTACACTGTCCGCTTTACTAAATTAACATTATTTTATTCTTATTTTTTGTTCATTTTCTATTTTGTCTGAGGCCACACAGATTTTTGCTATTTTTTTTCTTTTTTTTTAGGTGTAGGCTAAACGTTAATTACATTGTTAAATTGACAGCGAAATTGGGTAGTTAGTGAGAAGAAAAATGTGGCTTATGGCTGATGTGTTCGTAGAATATTAAAAAAAAAGATTGCTCTTACTTCATAATAATATTTAAATGACTATTATTCATATGATAATGTGGTTTTAGTAATGTTAATTTATACATGTACATTTATATTTATTAAAATACAAAAAGAAGATGGTTAGAAGATTAGGAAACTATTTTTACTAATCGCTTGCTCCAAATAGAAATTCTACTAACATTTCCGCGAATGGTACGGATGAGAGGGCCAATGATGCTCAATGCCTAGCTGCAACAAAAGTTCCAGTTCTTCTTTTGCAGTTTGCAGAATTTCACGAATTGTAAAATAAACTACTTATATCTGAAACTATAGAATTTTCTGATTAATATTAGGTAAAGTAAAAATTTCGTTCGATTTTTATCTAAAAGATGGCGTTATTGTCCATAGTACTTGTGTTACGTGTCGCATCATGTCATACTATATATGAAAACGTGTTTATTCGCGCTAAAAGTTTGTCTTTGAGAGTTTTTCGATTGATTGACTCAGTACGTTGTGAGCGCTCGTCAAATATGGACACCAGCAAAGAGAAAATTCGCTAAATTTTACAATTTTTCTTCGATCAAAGCGAAAAAGCAGCCAAAGCGGCTGAAAAAATTAATTTAGTTTATGGGCCCAATACTGTAAACGAACGTGTAGCACAAAAGTGGTTTGCTAGGTTCCGTTCCGGTAATTTCGATGTCAAAGATGCTCCACGCGTCGGGAGGCCTGTCGTCGAAAATTGCGAAAATCATGGAATGGAAATAGTGGAATAGTTAATTGCTGATCAACTAAAGATAAGCCAGAAAACCGTTTGGAACCATTTGCATAAAAAAAACCGAACAAACTTCTTACTTTACCTAATATTTCACTGTTTTATGAGATATTACACCGTCCGACATGATTTTTGACTCGTGTCTGGCCGTTTTGATAGATGAAGTCGTTTATGGTTTTTATAGGCGAAAACAACTCCTATATTGAAAAATGTATTTGGGGTCGCTGATTATGAATCTAATGTCAGATTTTCAAAATTCAAAACGACGGATCCAATATGATGGTCAAAATTGTTTTAAAATTACTTTTACTCAAAAATTGTTGTATAAAATATAGATTAATTTTCCAAAATATGAATTTTAATATAAATCCAGTTTATAAGTAAAAAAGTTGTCAGATTAAAAAACTCTAAAAAAATAAATTATAATATTTAATTGTAAATTTGGACAAAAAATTAATCACATAAATAAATGTTCTAATTTTCATTTCAGATTTGTAATTTTTCATTTTTATCAGATCTACCATTTTTTAATTTGACAATCTTGTTTCAGATTCGTAATCAGCGTCTTCAAAAATATCCAGTTTTTGATCACTGCATTTTTTCGCATCTTTGTTTTAATTATAGTTTATGAGTTTTTCGATTGAGAAACAACCAAATAGCTCGACGAACATTTTGATGTTTGAACTAGGCACTAAATACCTCAATATTTATTGTGGCCTAAGAGGGAACCCTAAGTCTATATAAAAAGGTTTCACCGCCAAGATTACATTTTTCCACTGTAGCGCCGAACATTCTACCTTTATCCACCCATAATTCTAACTGTTTCGGGGCACAACTCAGCGATATGTCGAAGGACATCACAAAAAACCCCCATCTTCCATCCGTCCATCAATTATCGAATATTTTGAATAGTGCCAATATGAACGATAGCTCGACTGAGGACATCAGACACCTGGCCAGTAGTTCGTTTCTAATTAAAGGACCGGACACGCCTGATGCTTGTCCTTGAGTAATAATTAAAAACGTAGCCTTGTCGCTATCAAAACTTGATATTTTCACTACGAAGCCAATAAGGGTTTGCCTTCTCTCTCATAGTAGTGAGCTGACACCTTTTTTGAGTAGCCAATTTTTTTCAGAAAAATTTTGAAAAATATCATTGCTTCGGCTCATACAAAATCTACTATCCACAGTACAATAGTTTTCAAATAAAAAATAAAAAACATTTTTAATTAAAATAATATTTAAGTAAAACAAAACTCGAGAAGCTCTTAAAATTAAAGGAAATAAGTTTTTGAAGAGATATTCTGTTCAATAAAATGAGTTTCGCATATACTCAACTAAATATATTACGGAATTAATTATATAAATGTGCGAGCATCCTTGCATCCTTGAAAAAAGTTTATTAAGAAACTAAATGAAGAGTGCGCTTTTTCGCCTTTGCTGATTTACGAGGACGGTAGGATAGTAAGAAAAATGTTGATATTTTCAATAAAAGGTCTAAAAACAAAGATATTAGCAAAGTGAGTCTCTTATTTGGTATACCCGCAAAACTTAAACTCTGTAAACTGAAGTTAACCAACACCAAAAGCTCCGTCAGGATCGGGAAAGACCTCTTCGAGCCGTTCGCTTCAAAATGACATTTCTGCTACTGAATAAGGAAGCGTATCGTATGGATCTCCTAGCGCATAAGGGCAATGCCAAAATATCTCCTGTAATCAAACCCACGTCACTATTGACAGTCATAACTTTGAAGTCACAGAAATTTCGTCTATTGTCAGAGGTATAGGAAGATTTCCACTCGGTTGGAAAGGCCAAAGAGTGTAAGGAAGGAATGATTGGCTATGATCACGTAAGGGGTGTCTACGCAATTTAAAAAAAAAAGAAGTCTCTTATAAAAATTTAAAGAAGAATAAAGTTTTCTTTATTTTCTTCATCTTACTTATCCACGGTTACTCGTACATTCACGTCTTACTCAAGACACTCTCACTCACGCAAAAGACGAGTTGACCAACGCTAATGGCTAACTTGAAGGTAATAACATTTTACCGTTATTGAATGCAGCCAATATTAAGTTTCCTTTGATTTTTCATATCACTCGCAACTTGCAACTCTCAATTATTTGAATGAGAACTTCAAACTAAAATCGACAAAATATAAGAAAAAATTAGAAAGCAGTCGTAAGAAAGCAAAGGGGGAATGAGAACAGAAACTGAAAGAAAATAGTTTGTGCTTGGCAGAGTGGGAAATAAACTAAATAATTATATAAAAGCTTCTAGTGATTTTTTACTCCTCCATTTACGTCAGTCAGTTTGCATGGAAGACGTTAGGCAGCGTGCAAAGAGCTCACTTACGAACGGATTCAGTTAGGCAAAACTACTCGTTTTATGTTTTTTTTTTGGTTTTCATCTCTTTTGTCTTTTGCATGTCTCATTTTTTATGTGTGTCGGCCAATAGCCGTTAGCACTGGGTAAATTGGATTGGTAATTGACAGCAGAGTAGTAGTTTTAATGCAGTTATTACAAAGTATCGAACACCAAAAGTTTAACATTACATATCTACGAGTACGCCATCTATCCCAGTAGCGTCTTGGAGAGCGTATAGTAAGTAATAAAGTTACTCAATAAACTTTTAAAATTTGTACATATATATATGGAAATGTATTTCATATAAATGAAGCTACCCAATAAGCATGGATTTGCTCATTCTTATAATATTGTATTTCCATTCAGACACCTCGATACGAGAGATCGAGGTGCTTGCTACTTGAATTTCTAATTTATTTACAAAAAATAATTTTTATCATTACTAGTGGGATCCGCCTACTGCTGTACTCGCTTCGATAGTCTCGCCGACCGCAGCCACATATACACACACGTGTATTCCATTCGTTAGCCTCATGGCGACTTTAGCTCAAAATAAAATAATGCACGGCGGCAGCATCAAAAAGATTTTGTATGTAACTATGTTAAGTAAAACTTTTCACCATGAGATTTTGCTATTCTTAAACATTTTTTTAAACTTTTCTCTCGAATGCTTGCTGAATGCAAAAATATTAAAATTAATTATCTGCAGATACATCTGAGGTCTGGGTTTAAAATGTACGTTCCTTCGGGTTCGGACCAAAGGGAAAGGAGTGTTAGATTTGATTGGAGTTGGCTTTATTAGATATGGTTTTATTAGATATGCAAAGGATGCGGGACATATGCACGTTGTGCATGTTGCAGTCGGGTCTGTTGAGTCCACTACAGTACCCAGACCTTAATTGTGTCAGTATTCTTCGGATCTGGCGAGAAAGCTGTAGCTTTCGTCTGCTGTGAATGGTGGTTGAACTCCGTTGACGTTATTCACAGATAGGTATTTAATGTAGGTGTTGAAAAGCTCTCTGTAAATACTCTCATTTCCTGCAGTGCCCTAATATAATGCTAAATGAATTCGTTAAAGGTCAAGTACTTCCATCCTGATGTGACTGTTGGGTGATTCGGTTTCTAGCAGATGCAAATACGATCGCCGCTGTAGCATTTAATTCCTACTTGTACAGAATTACATGACACTCCTTAACTGGATGGCTTTCTGTGCAAATAGTGTACAGACGTACCTGTTATGGTCTCCAAGGCCGAGTTTTTACAGACTTTTAACTTCTTCATCTGCATATCTGGGTACATTGTACGTTCCAAGGAACGTTTCTCCGTGTTTTGCCCAGGTGCTGCCGGTTATCCACTTGCAGTTTTTTGTTGAAACTCTGTACTTCGGTAAGAATCGCCATCGTCAAGTTAAGGAGATCATGTGGTTTGGCATTACTCTAAGTGAAATTGAGTTACTTACAGTTGGAATTTCGAAATTCAGGTCAACACGATACAGTTAGTGGATAGGGTCAAAATTTGAAAAGTCGTTACCTTTAATTCAAATGGCACTGTTATGAGGCCTTTTCACTGATAACGATGAGGAGAGAAATGTATACTAACTACAATAAATTCATTTCGCCGAATGGATTAACAGTAAACGTACTTATCAAGATAGCTAAGGCCGTTATCTCATGATGCCCAACAATTGACAAGTGGACATCCTATAAAAATTTAGCTGCATATTTCTTGGCTTTCTTCTGAAAGGACGATAGGACCCCATCTTCAGCTCTTAGTGTTATACCTAGCTTATAATGTGCTCTACCTTGGTGCTTAGTACAATCTTGAAGGGTATATAGCCATTAAATATCCGACACTTTTCGTCATACCGAGACTTCGTTAAAGGACTACAAATGAAATTCACATATAAATATCCCCGACAGTAAGCAAACCAAGTATCTACGGCAATGGAAGTATACAAAGTGACAGTGGCAGAATATTACTGGACTCGTAGCTTCCCATTAACTATTCTCTGTTATAGGTATCAGAAGACGTCGGGGGTCTTCCTCCTCTCCTGTCGATCAAACAAGGTCGACATGAACAGATATTTAGAGTTAGCAAAGGCCTCTCTTCTTCTCATTTTCTCCGCTTCGCCCGATTAAAAAACAACAAAGCGGCTGGAGCTGACGGCCTACAGTCAATACTATTCAAACAAGGCGGTGAAGAGCTGACAAGGTGCATGCATGTATTTTGCAGAATATGGCCGGAAGAAAGCATGCCCGACGATTGGAATTTAATTCTGCTCTGCCCAATCCATAAAAAAGGGAACCCCACCTCCTTAACATCGCATATAAAGTCCTGTCGAGCGTATTGTGTGAAAGACTAAAGCCCACTGTCAACAAACTGATTGGACCTTATCAATGTGGCTTAAGACCTGGTAGATCAACCATTGCCCAGATATTCACGATACGCCAAATTTTGAAAAAGACCCGTGAAAAGAAGATCGACACTCACCACCTCTTCGTCGATTTTAAAGCCACCTTTGATAACAACCGCGCCGTGCGTTCTGCTTTCTCCAGACTGGATAAGGAGGCGAAGGATATGGGTTTGGTAGTGAACTAGTGCAAGACGAAATATCTCCCGTCATCACACAAAACAGTCATCGCATTCGCGACTCGGCTTCTAGTCATAACTTTGAAGTCGTAGATAACTTCGTCTACCTTGGAGCTAGTATTAACTCCAACAATAATACCGTAGCCGTTGGAATGATGACCTGTATGAGATATACTGCGACATTGACATAGTTCAGCGATTCAAGAAACAGTGGCTACGCTGGCTAGCTCATGTGATCCGCATCACGTCGGTGTAAGCAGAGAAGGCTATACTTGGTATCTCCAGTTGGCGCCAAACAGCGAGAAAAAGTAATGAACGGCGCAATGTTATAAATTCGGCTATAATCGCGTAAGCGATGCCTGCGCCAGTAAAAAATAAGAAGAAAAAGAATAACTTAGATGCTACTAAGGGCGGCGAGCTAACCCTAATAACAATCCAACGTTAATCGTTACCCTTGGGAAGCTCTTAAACGGCATTGAAGTACTTTCGTCGGTTGAAAGCCTACAGGTTGGAAAAAAGTAGCTAGTATAAATTTCATTCCGAGAAATAGAGGCTTAATTTAAATAAAAAATTTGCATTTCTAACATGAAATAAAGGCTCCTTGTAAAAAAGCCATCAGCCGTTCGGAGGCGGCTTAGTAAAACTGTAGGTCTCTCCATTTGTTGGAAAAACATCAAGACGCACACCACAAATTGAAGGAGGAGCTCGGCCGAAAATCGTTTCAGCGGTTACAAAGCGCCAATTGTATATACCATATGTACGTATATTTATATATATGTATATGCAGTTCATTATTTCTAAGCCACCTTAATTCTTACACCACATTAAGAAAATCAATTAATTTCTGAAATTTCTTAGCAATATTTCCTCAATAACGTCGCTATATCCCAAGTGAGAAGTTTTACCTCGCTTAAAATAAAATTGTCAAAAATGTTTATTTGTTCTACGCTTTCTCTCAATTAATCCGTGCCCATCTTTCTCTTAATAATATTTCTGTCTCTCCCTACCCCTTTCAATTATTTCCTACTCTGCCTTACAAATAATTTACTGTCCCTGCACCCGCCCACTCTATTTTTTGTTTTCAAACCAGCAAACAACAATAATTCCATTATTTTTGTCGAAGCGTAAAAGGCGAATTCATACTTCGTCTAACGACTTAAGACCATCAATGAAATGACCGGCACGGCAAATAACCAAGACAGTTGCCCTTCTGCCTGCCTGAAAAAGGGTGAAGGACCAACTGAAGTGCTAAATAGGAATCAGCAACACAATGACAATTCCAGTGTTCGATGAGTTTAAGAAAAGAAAGGAATGAGCGAAATAAAATACCAATAAAGAGAATACACATAGACGCAAGCGCGAGTGTAGCGTCGAAAGCAAAGGAAAGCGTAAAATTGAAAAACATATAAATTTTCGTAAACGATTACGCGGGCCGTATTATGTGCAGCCAATGAGAAAATGCTACAATTCGGAGCCGCATAGCAAATGGAGCAGAAAGGATTGTGAGGAAGTGGCAAAATGCCTTGGTTGGGTAGAGATGACGTTGGGTTGCCTGAAATATTTTTTTTTCTGACATCTGCATGTTGGCCGGTATATTTGGCTGTGAGCTTACAAGTACATGTCCTTACACGCGTATCGCTAATTAAACGTCTTGACTTATGCTTTTCCATGGTTCACATAAAAATATCCAATTTCATTTCTACAGCCTGGGCTATTATTATGAACACCGGGTCGTACGGGCTGTACGCGGTTGGGAGATTTCATGAAAATCTTTATTTGTTAAACTCGCTCGCCCGTTTTTATGTAAACGGAAAGCTGAGTGGCCTCATCCTCCACGCCATACGCTCCACACTGCCCCCTCCAGCCGCTCGCCACTTAACTGCGGATTAAATTGTATGCCGCGTTTTTCGCTTTATTTACCCTATGCTGTGTCACATTTAATGAGTGGTTTAAAAACGGTCAAAGATTCTTTCCACATCCTTCCACAAAACTGCTTTTTGCATTTAAGATTTTCAACGAAGGCGGTGGCTTTTGGGCAACGGCAGCTGAGGAGAAGAAAAAAAATCCGATCAATCGAGCATTCAGATAAAAGAAAGAAAGTATTTGGGCTGCGTTTTAATTCACTTTTTTTACATTTTATTTATTTTTTCCACTTTTTGCTCTGCCCATCCCGTGCGCACGCTACCGCTGGCTACCGAGGTCTCTTGCTCTGCGTCTACTTCAAACAGCTTATACTTTTTGTTTGCGCTTTCTTTGTGCTTCTTAATTTTGCGTTTATTTAATTATGCTTTTTTACGCTTGACAATTTTTTTCCCATATTCTCCACTTATTTCTTTATTTCTTAATCTGTCTATTTAATTTTGATTATTTATGGAAAATTTCCCTTTGATCTTTGCATGTTTTCTTTGACTAAATTAATGATTTTTTTTCCTGTTGTACTTTTTTCTATTTGTTTAATGAACTTTTTTATGTGCGCTTCATGTTTACAGAAAAAAAGAAACATCTATTTTATTTACTTAAACACATACATACTTAAGTTTATTACGTATTAGTTCATTATTAGCTGTTCTTATTGATTTTATCAAAAAAAAAATAAAATTGTTTAGTTTGTTCCAAAAATTTTAAAAAGTTTTTAATTCTTCCTAATGAGTAAGCAATATAGGTGTAAGTACATATGTATATGTACAAGTATATGGAGATATGGAGTATGATTGATAAGAGATTTTTACAATTTAAAACTTGTATATCAATAACTTTGTTAATTGTTAAGAATAATATCTAATTAAAATGAACTGCACAAATATCTTTACACTCATATCAGAATGGCGACTGCCTATCGAACCTTGCCTGCCATCAAAAAATTATAAGCACATTAAAAAAATTAAAAACACATACTTATGTAATTCTCTAAACAAGGTAAAGAATATATGTTGCCCTTTGATGAAGGCTTTTTATGTGACTACAAGGAAGCAGGGTCGTACCGTTCAAGGGGTGCGCCAAAACGATAATCGAAAAACCCAACAAGCCTAGATTGATTGTCTTCTACTCCCAATGATTTTGCGGTAGCATTTGTTACGCAACTAGTTAATAATAGTCTTGTGAGAACGTCATCATTTGGGAATGCGGGTTCGATATCTTCTGATGAAATATTTATACTGTATCAGTAGTATGGGGGAGTGCTCTTTCCATATATTCATTATTTTCTGAACATCAGTTACTAGAATCTTTCAGTGAGTTACCGCAACACACAATTTTCGAGCGTTTCTCCTGCTGATCAGCTTTTCAAGTTTTTTATATTGACTTATTTTTACCTCTATGTGCCTTCAACTACATACGTGTATGCGTGTCACTTCCCTCTTAAACTCTCGCTAGGTTTTCTACAAGTCACCCATTGCGGACATTACTACGCTCCGATATAACAACATTTTCAATGTGAGGTTCCACATTGTGTCAGTTGTCAGCGAGAGAGAGAGTGGAACACAATTTTTTTAGTTGCTTATTATGATTGCAGCTTTTTGACGTAAAACCTTCTTAGTGTTTACTGGCGGCCGTTGTTTGCTGCACAGAGTTCAGTGCATGCATTTGCTGCTAGGAAATAGGGAGATGAGTTAAAGATAGTTCCTCAGAGGTTACGCCCATCTAAAACAATAGATTCATTTAGTCAGTCTATCACAATATAACCGATGTGGCTGCAAGTTTTTCGATCTGAAGGGATTGAATTAGTTTGATGAATTCTTTTCTACAGACAACCATATTTCAGACCACGGCGAAGTTTCTAAGCTTCGGGTCATTTAGGCATGCTTTTCCATGAACGTTAAATTTTTCCACTGTTGAACTAGGGAGATACCTTGCCACTTTGCGCTAAAATCGCTAAGCCCAATTTTGACATGGAGGGAGGCTGCGCTTATAAGTATGACACAAACGCTCAAAAAGGGAGCTTTGGTCTCATCGCTCATCCTAACTTAATGGGACTTAGCGACTAAATCTCTTGCGCTACGAATCTTACACCAAATATGCGCTCCATACGAGGATATTAATCAGCTAGACAGCGAGCAGAACCTTCACAATTAAGGGATCGAAATTCCAGAGGCATACCGCATATGATTCATAATAAGAAGTGGCGTCACTCATCCGAGGCATATGGATGTTTTCTAGTGTAGCTACATTCTTTATGAAGTGTCGAAAGAACGAAGTTGTGCGAGTGGGTTTAGATTGGGGACACATTTACATATCAAGCCGCCTTCCAGTCTCTGGCGGACAGACACTAAACTTAGGCTTCAGTGAACCCTTAAACGGAATATGTCAGAGTGAAGACTCCACTGAAGCCTTCTCTCTTTTGGGTATAACTGAAGGCTTCATACGGATTGGTTACCGCATTTCGCACAAGGGTTACACAGGTTTCTATTGTGCGTGACAAGGTTGCTAGAGTGGAAACTGGGTCCAATCTTAGAACAGTATGACTACATCATATTACGCCCTACTTAATCGCACTCATTTACATACCAACAAGTATCATGTAAGGTTCTCTTCCTACGACTCAAGAGTTTGATCTCAGATTTGAAAAAATTAAGTTGAAAAGAAAATAAAGATTATTTGGAAAGTATAATTTATCGAATTTTTGAAGCCATAAACTTTAAAGCAAAATAATTTTCATTATTAAAAAATCTTTGATTTTATGATTTTATTTATGTATTTTTCACACCATAAAAGTGGTAGCTGCCAGTCGCTGGGTCAATCACAATCATCTCAATCTGCCAGTTGCAAACAAACAAGCAAAATTTCACATATGAAATACACAACAATAAGGATACTTTGACTCTTGCCTAAGAAGGATTCTATTGCTTTGTCGATTCTGGTTGTTGTGTGGTATTAAAATTCACTTCTCGCAATGCGAAGGTCTTTTGGTGTGAGTAAAGAAGCTGCGCGCCCCTTTCATCACCAACCATCTTCCGCTTATTTTTTTTTTCTTTGTTTTTTTTTTTGCTTTTTGGCATTTGATGTCTTTATATTATTTGTTACAAACGCGGTTTGTTGTTTGTCGATAGACGATAAAGTCAATATGTAGACTTGCTGATGGATGATAAATCATAGTATAAAAATATAATCGAATTTATATTGATACAAGCGGCTTACGTTGTATTTGTAATTCTGGACAAGCGTTCGTTGCTCCAAAACGTTGGTCAATTGAATGAAACGAAAATTGGTGGTACAAAATTATATTGAAATCCGTCTTGATGGCGCTTGCTTATGTGGGACTCACATACACCCCACATACCTACGAACAAGCAGAAATACTCGCATGAAAAAGCCAACAATAAAAAACTAACTCGTAAGTCGGCATAAATAAAATATGGAGATAAGAATATTTGACAGAATAAATTGTGAAAAAAACTAAGAAGCATTTGCCAAGTCAATTGGCCAAGCGGTCAAGTAGGATATGATGCTGTACTTGCGTAAAGGGCATTTCGTATACTCGTATATCGTACTTTTAGATTGACAGGGGAGAAGCGTTGGCCAAACGCTTACTTAGCATACGTAAATAGAGGCAAGTGACCTTACATGTAGCATCCTTACAGGAGTTCAAACACTTGTGAGAAGGCTTTTCATATATGTTTTTTTATTTGCTTTTCGAGTGTGGGTTTATGACTTGACTTTATCGTTGCTGCAGTTGCTATGGCCAATTGATGTTGGGCTGAGATAGTAAATAAATAAGTAAATATATAAAATACGAGTGTTTGGCTACATTTAGCATTTATTTGCTATTATACATTTTTAATACATGATGATGATGATGATGCTGATGCATAAGTCGATTTTAATGGTGCATTTTTATTCAAAGCTTTAAGCAAATCAACATGAGAAAAATATTGTGTGGAAGGAAAATGCTTAGATCTTAACATATATTTATTTCTTAGCAAATAAAGGTAAATAGATAAGCTTCTTTGTAGACTTTTATAGGAAAAACCACGCATACGTACATACACACATATGTGAACCTATTAGAGTTAATTTACCAATTGCTTTATAAATATATATCAATTGAGATATAAAAATGGTGGATTTGTGAAAATAACTGGTGATTAAAATAATGGATTGGCCAGTTGGTTTTTTATTTTCTTAACTTTAAAATTTTCCTCATAATGCCTATCGCTTTTAGTTATTGTTGTTGTTGTTGTTAAGTAGTCTGCTTAGCCTCGGGTAGGCCCGGCTAGACGATACCATGATCAAAGTATTACGAAGTACACTACAGTCGCAGCCGGGAGTTTGACCTCTTTACTTAGTTTTCTACATAATATTCGCGACTTTTCACTTCTTTGGTCGTTGGCAAAGTCTCTGAGCCTGATGTAACCAAATCCACTACGTTCGCCACCCTCTCAAAGTTAATAATTGATGCTTTGAAACCGCTGAATTTATGGTATGCGTCTTGATGTTTCTACTACATCAAATTGTAAGACCTCCGAACGGCTAATGGATTTTGATGAAGAGCTTTTACTTCATGACAGAAACACACTCGGTTGACTTTTCCTCCCTCTTATTACCTACGATACTCGTATTCTTGTGAGTTTTTCTTATCTCGCATAAACTGGTCTTTTGATGTCCTCAATACATTTTGAACAGTGCAGACGGGCTCTGCGCAGTAGCTCTTCCGAGTTACTTATTTCAACTGCTTCGACTTAGAAGGTTTAATGCGGTGGTTAAGCAGCCTAAAACACATTCTTATCTCCAGATGGTCACACTCGTACGTTGGTTACGTCAGGGTCAAGTATGGATATGTAGGAATTAAGTCGATTATAATATCGAGATTTTGATGGTACCAATATAATATACATCGTTTATGACGGCAGCCGGTTATACGCATCGGAGTTGACCCGGTTTTATTCGGTCAAGGGCTGTTATCCATTTATGTCAACAGATAATTCTAGTCTAAATTCTTTGCTTCATCGGTCTACCTCTATGGTAGCTATTAGAAACTTTTTGAAAATCCGGAGTGGAACAACATAGTATCTAACTACCTAAAGCTTCCGAAAATCAAATGTGGAGCAACCGGATAGATAATATAATAATAAACGATAAATCATTGTTCTGGAATGTTCGAGCGTTGTAAGGAGAATATGAAGGAAATAAGTGAATATATGAAGGACAAAACTGACCCTTTTTCGATACTACAAGGCTTATTGAATGGAAAACATGGAAACCCCGTTTCTGCCTCGAAGGTTTTGTAGAAAAGAAGAAAGCAGGAGAAAAATACCACATCAGCTTCGAAGCCGCAATACTAATTGAGAGCAAAAGCGGAGGTAGGAATGGAGATTCTATCTTGAAACAACATAAGGAAAGAGACTCTGCTACAAGAATAATTGAGACTTGTCCTGTAATGCAAAGTAAGCCTACAGCTGTCAGTTACTTACTTTACTGGTGTAGGCACAACTTACGCGATTATAGACAAATTTATAACATTGCGCCATTCGTTTCTTTTTTTAGCTGATTGGCGCCAACCTGATCTTTCCAACGAAGAGAAGGTCTTCCTTTTCATCTGCTTCCACCGGCGGGCACTGCACCCAAAACTTTCAGAGCTGGATTATTCTTATCCATCCGGACCACATGACCTAGCCAGCGTAGGCGTTGTTTCTTGATTCACTGAACTATGTCAACGACGTCGTACATACAACTCAACATTCCATCAGTAGGACGGGAACGATAAGCGACTTGTAGAGTTTGTCCTCGTTCATTACCACACCCATATCCTTCGCTTCTTTATCCAGTCTGGAGAACGTAGAACTCAGGGCGCAGTTGTGGAGGCCAATAATGTCGATATCGATAGCTGACGGAGCTTTTAGTTCTGCTTAAGGTCAGTTTACACAGCCGTATAAGTTTTGCGGGGATACCAAATCATACATAGCGGCATAGAGGCAGCTCTTTTTCGTGGATCTTTTCCAAGATTTGGCGCATGGTGAATATCTGGTCAATGGTTGATTTACCAGGCCTAAAGGCACACTGATGAGGTACAATCAGTTTGTTGACAGTGGGCTTAAGTCTTTCACACAATACGCTCGACAGGACCTTATATGCGATATTATGGAGGAGGTTACCTTTTTTATGGATTGAGCAGAACACAATTAAATTCCAGTCGTCAGACATGCTTTCGTCCGACCATATTCTGCAAAGTAGCTGATGCATGCACCTTGTCAGCTCTTCACCGCCATGTTTGAATAAGCCATCAGCTCCAGCCGCGGGCGATTGCTATTGTGAAGTACATTGTAGAAATTTAAATGTATATCTGAATATGCAGTGAGTGCACAACAATGACACTGGTAGTTGGAGTGGGTAGCAACAGCGAAGGCGTGATGACAGCGTACTGACAACTGATTAACCAGGTAGGTTACCTTCGTGGTATATAGTGACAGTGAACAGGAGCCGGGACGGTTGAACAACGACTTCAACGGACGATATCAAGGTCAAAAGCATACATATACCTGTTTGTAATGTATTCAAAGATAGTACCAAGGTGTCTCAACATAGTCAGATGGTTTTAGTGGGTTTAAATCTTACACAGTCGGAGTTAAGGCCTCCGATGCTTTCTAGCCTCAATTAACCAAAAAAAAGGAAGCAAACCATTTGGATCCCTAAAGCCATTGGTGTATCCTATTTATGAACAAAATCTCGATAAAAAAACTTACTTCAATATTAATTTAAGAGACTTTAATTCAAACATTCAACTTCCAACACACACTAACAAATACTCAGTCATATACTTGATTATACATAATTTTGTTTAAATCCTTTCGAGACCCCAAAACGTTTATGTAAATGGAGTATTTTTCTTTTTTTTGTATGTATGTACTTGCAGTTGCTTTGTTGAAAATTTTATGAAAATTTGATTAATCTTATCAAGATGAAGACAATGATGATGCCGTTGCTCTGAGATAGTGGTGATGGTGATGGTGCTGATGATGTTGCTGACAAGCCGAAGCAGCATGTCATCCGTAGAGCTTGAAGAGTGACTGAAGTTTAGTACGCTACTTCGCTTGCCGCTTGCCGCTGAGGGTGGGGTGTATCGTGTAAGTACTCCATTAGTATTCTGCCACTTAAAGCTTCCACATTGCAGCAGCTAGTATATCAATATGTTCTATTTTAAGAGCAAATAAATATGGCGTGAAAGGGTTGCTGCTGCCGTCAGTCAGTCAGTCAGTGCGTGATTACAGGGGTCGACGGGAGCAGTTGAGCAGTCATTGGATTGTTCCTGTATGAAGACATAAAATGCTATATGCACATATACATTTTATGTAAACTTATCTGCACATTTCTCTCTGCATTGTTGTCACGCACGTACTTAAGGTTTGCT
Organism: Ceratitis rosa; assembly: GCA_037013455.1. Lineage (NCBI taxonomy): Eukaryota > Metazoa > Arthropoda > Insecta > Diptera > Tephritidae > Ceratitis > Ceratitis rosa. The sequence continues at coordinate 9,323,248 of JAWMAG010000029.1, read as the reverse complement.
TTGAAAAGTGAATTATCTGAATATTTAGCGTTTTCTTTTGTTCACTTTTCATCATAAATACTTCCTGTTGTTGTTGCTGCTGTTAATATTTAAAGTATTTTGTTAAAAGATGGCAGTACTGTTTTCACTCACTTTGGCCAGTGGGTGGTCCTGGCGTATGCATGATAAGATGAAACCGAAGAAAAGACTAATTTTATATTGACACTTAGTTATCAGCTGTTGAAATTGTATAAAAATTTTCGTTAATTCAATAATGCAATAATTGATAGATATCGCAGCAAAATGTGGGGTTTCTTTGATGAATAAATTAAATTAGTTTAGGAATAAGGAAATCTTAGGAATATCTTAAAGAAAAGGGTTATACAAACAGCTTCCAAACGCTAATATATTACTACTATATCTACACATACCTATGCAATGACATTTGATCAACTACCACTTTTGTGTAGTCGGGTGAAATAATAAAAGCATAAGAATATGAGCATTTCACTAAGCTGTTAATTAGTGCTTTCAAAAGTTCACTTAAGTCCTTTTACGCTTTGATTTCTTTGCAATCATGCCATGTACATTACATATACATATAGGTATATGTATAAATAAATGTATGCAAATAGTTTCTGGTTTTATTTAGAGTATTTTTTTTTTTTTTGTTTTTGATGGGGTGAGTTTTCTTGTACTCACTTTATATTTTCTTAAGTAACTAACATTTTCAGTTTAAAATCGTTCACATAAGTATAGAGATATAGGTACATATATATAAATAGAATTGTATAGAATCATACAATACTTTCAGTCATGAATTACACATGACTTCATTTACATATTTACATCTAATGGCAACATGCACGTAATTGAAGTTTCTCTGGTCTGTACATAAAAGAGTTAAAACCACAAAATAAATCCGCTCAAACTTGTAGTTTCTATTGAAAAAGAAGAAAAGAAAACAGTTTCGAAGAATACGAAAAATACCTTTTATAATATTGTATATAATAAGAGGTATGATGAACTTATAGCCTTATTCTGCTGAACCTCATAAATTTCAATCTGCCAATACTCCGAATATTTTAACGCCTAAATTTTAGTATTAAATGCTGAAACCATTTTTGTTGGTTTTAAGAAACACTTGAGATTGTTGTTAATTGCAGATGCTACATCTGCTAAGCAGTCAAAGAAGAAAATACTTAGAAAACGATGTTGGAGTGCACTTAGGTCGGGGCAGTGGCAGAGGTAGTCCATCCTACTACCATGAGTCCCCATCAAAGAGTGTCCGATTAGTATGCTCATTAGCAGTTTTGTATCGAAAAATGGCCAAATCTGCCTGGTTACATTACATGTGGTTTCACTTTGCATCTGCTATTGGCATTGCTGGTGAAGTACCGATCTTAGCAGGTATTTTGCAGAGGAAGGAGGTATACCCGCATTGTATGCAGAGTACTCCTTCATGCTAACTCGTCGGCTTCGTAATTTTCTCGAATGTCTGTATGTACAGGGACCCAAACCGCGGTCGTTTCGCATATAGTTGGGAGTTTGTTGAAGATTTGCCTACATCTTATTACCATTTTAAAGCTGGTGTGATTACAACGAAGAGATTTAAGAGCAGGTTGGCTGTCAGAATATAATATATTGTGATAGGTTGAGATACTGTACTAGAGTAGTGTAACTATGAAGCGACTTCCATTATTGCAGTTAGTTCAGCTTGAACGACGCTGCAGTGGTAAGTATCTTGCTCATATCGATTGCCAGTGGCTCTGCAACCCACCCTGTCATCTAGTTTGGAGCCTTCAGTGAAAATGAAAACGGATCTTAGATCCAGAACAGATACTTTTTCCCATTCATTCCTCTCAGAGATTTTTGTTGTGAAAGTGTTGTCATAACAGAAAACAGAAGTGGTGTGGTCCACCTCTTCCGAGAATAGTGTTTCAAGTGCTTTCGTAGGGGTTAAAGCCATTACCGGTTTGCATAGCCAGTATTCGGTCTTCGTCCCAAACAGATTCTTTTCGATATATGCCTTTGTTCAAAAACTTTATTTATGGACAGGCTGTAAATACCTAGATGGACACAAATACTGTAGTAAATCTGTGGAAAATTGGCTTGAAAACGATCAGAAGGGGTCAGACGAAATATATTTTTTTAGAAAAGCGGCATCTCAAGAGAAGTAAGAAATCCCAATGGACTTTAGGACGACACGCAAAAATTCTGAAAATTTCTTTAAGGAATACTCAGGTTACAAGAACAAATTGGGTCTTATCTTTTATATTACTGGCTACTTAGTACAGAAGTGTGAACTATGGCGATATCCAATGAGTCGACCTTGGGAGTCTTCGAGAATAAAGTTTTGCGTAAGATTTATGGTGCTTTGTGCGAATACCGCAGACGATGGAACACTTTCGTTTCAATCTAACATCACATCGCTCGATAGATCTCTCATAAAAATATTTCGTCCACAAAATATTATTTTCAGGGTCTTATGGATGATCTAAAACTAGCGTTGATTATGGTCACAATAAGGAAACATCAACTCAAGCAATCATATCTAAGACCAGCTCGTTTTTTATTTTATTTTTAAACGAGAATTCTCAGAAACTATATACGTGGTATCTCTTGAGAATTACACCATGACATTATTTATTAACCACCAACGGAAACTATTTATTCTTCCCTTCATATCAAACTACTATTATTCTTAAATCTCCATTAGGGCAACAACAAAAAGTTGAAAAGAATCAGACATTTACCCAGAGCAACCACAATGACAGTTAACACTCCGCACACACTCAATTGCAAAATATACATATGCATATATACTAACATAGGTATATGCATGCTTACAACTACAAATTAAATGAAGCTGTTGTGACAAAGTTGATAAATCTATGAATGTATGAATGAACGAGATGTAACGAAGTCGTAGGTGAGAGACAGTACACAAGGTGTGAGTTCACTTCCAACACAAGATATACGAGAATGTATGTTCATATGTATGTAGATACGAGTACATTTTTTGTGTGCATTAAAAATATACAGTTAATAAATAAAACAGCAAAGGAAAAGGATATACGACTACGAAGGTAAAAAAAAAGAAGAAGAAGAAGGAGAAGAAGCAACAGCAGGAAAAAGTAATAATAGCAACAGTAACGAGAAGGATTCCGACCAAAATACACAAAAAGTGACATGAAACGGAAACTAACTTTATATCAAGCTTGTTACTACAGTTTGCTCGACTCGCTTCCTCAGCTCATACGCCTCTGCAACTATCAAACGCGCAACAACAATGAAAATCACAATTCACTGCTACAGCAGAAAAGAAACAGACAGACAAACCGACAGGCAGCTCGGGCGGACGGACAGCAGTTACATTTGGTTGAGTAGAAAATAGTTAAGTCGATATCTCTCTGCCATGGTATCCGGACGAAAGTAGAAATTTCCTTGACATTTTCATTAGTGACAACGCAGCAAACTACACGCACACGCACACACGCACACGCACACTCACAAACACATTAACAAAACTAGTTTTATATGGGGGGAAGCTGGAGTGTGTGACTGGTTTGCAGCAGCAATGAAGATGTGGAAGTAATGCGAACAACCAGCCGCCCGCTATCCACCCACCACTGCATGTCGTTGTTTCTGTTTTTGTTACCTTTTTTGGGGGTTTTTGTTGTTAGTACTTTTGCCACTGCTGGCGGTAAGGCGAATGTGCGAAAACCGCCCCCAGGGCCGAGTTGTTTATGTGCAACATTTAGTAGAGTTTACTTTAGCTGGTTCATTGTTTGCTCGGCTGCCGTGCGCGAGAGGAGGGGTGTTTGAGAAAATCTGATTGTCGCAATGACTCAAGGCGAATGTGCTTGAACGCGCGCCTTACCTTCGTGCTGCGACATAGAGTTTACAGAACGTTTGTATGTATGTTTACTTAAGTGCCAGTGACGATTACTTCAGCAGTCATCAGCCCATGTGTTCAAGCTAAAGCTACTCGGTCTTAAACTCTTCAGATGTGCTGCTCATGTCGTTGAGGTGAGCTGATTTGCCTTCAAGGCGGCTCTTACTCGCTCCGTTATGCCATTTAACCTGCTTGCGGCGGCAAGAAGGTATCTTGATTTTTAGCCGCTTCAAACATACATCGTACATTTGTATGTTTATTTATTTGTTTGTTTGCTAGTCAGTGCATCTGTTTGTATATCTACTTGTACGTACGCACACTCAGTGCCTAATGTTGTGGGAAATTGCATTAATTATTCTATTAGCAGTATAATTCGTTCTTAATTGTATGATAAAGTTTATTGCCTTGAGTTGGACCGTTGTTGGTGATCATACATTCGCATAATCACATACATACAGATACGCAAGGAATTTGTATGTACATGTGTATGTATCTAAGCATGTACATATGTTTGCATAAGCAGCAGCTTGATGAAATGAAAGGATATTAAGCGTGGGGATATTACGTAGTGGCCGTTTATTTGAGTTTATTGCGCAATTCTGTTTGCTTAAGTGAACAGCAAATTTGATGAGTGCTTTGATTCAATGGAAGATAGAAATATTAGTTTTATTGCGCGCACGCATAATGAATCTGAATGGTGGAACGCGAATATGTCTTAATTTAAAGAATCGAGAAAGGCTGCGAAATGAAAGGCTCGGGAAATTGATTTTCAGGGACTCAGATAACATCTGGACAAATATTTATAAAATATTTTGCAGAAATAATTTTTTTATAACTTTTAATAACTTAATATTTTTCCAAAAATGGGTGCTCTTACAGTGCATTATTCGCAGCCTCCAAGCTTTTTGTTTCATGTCACAAATACAATTGCAGGTGTTGACCTTGCCTGAGAGGCGACCGCATGTGTCCAAAAAATCTTGCCTTTAATACAAAAAATATCCATTTTAAATGGCCGTGGTATCCGAGCGGTTAGCATTGCGTACTGAAAAAAGTTATGGAAAAATAAGAAATTAAGTTAAATTTTCTAATTGCGGTCGCCCCTCGGCAAGGAATGTCCACCTCCCCGAGTGTATTTCGGACATGAAATAAAGGCTCCTCGTAAAAAACCAAACAGCGTAGCCGCTGCTTCTTGATGCGCTGAACTATGTCTATGTCGTCGTATAACTCTCACACTTCATCATTCCATCGTCTGCGATATTCGCCGTTGCCAATGCGCAAAGGATCATAAAGCTTAATCAAAACTTTTCTCTCTAAAACTCCTAACTCCGACTCATTAGATGTTGTCATCGTCCATGCTTCCGATGAGGTAATTGTAGAGTTTGGTTTTCGTTCGTCGGGAGAGGACTTTACTTTTCAACTGCCTACTTAGTCCTAAGTAGCTTCTGTTGGCAAGAGTGATTCTGTGCAGAATTTAAAGGCTGACATTATTATTGGTGTTGATGCCAGTTCCTAGATAGACGAAGTTATCTACGACCTCGAAGTTATGACTGTCAACAGTGACGTGGGACGTGCGATGACTGCTTGTGTGTTGGCAGGAGATATTTCGTCTTGACCTCGTTTACTACCAGACCCATATCCTTCGCTTCCTTATACAGTCTGGAAAAAGCAGAACTAACGGCGCGGTCGTTGAGGCAAATAATGCCAATATCATCGGCGTACGCCAGCAGCTGTACACTCTTATAGATGATTGTAACTTCTCTATTCAACTCTGCTGCTCGTATTATTTTCTCCAGCAATAAATTAAAGAAGTCACACGATAAGGAATCACCCTGTCTAAAACCTCATTTGGTATCGAACGGCTCGGAGAGGTCCTTCCCGATCCCGACGGAGCCTTTAGTGTTGCTTAACGTCGGTTTACATAGCCGTATGAGTTTTGCAGGGATATCAAATTCAGACCTAGCAGCGTAAAGGTAGCTCCTATTCGTGCTGTCTAAGGCGGCTTTAAAATCGATGAAGAGGTGGTGGATGTCGATCGTCTTTTCACGGGTCTTTTTCCAAGATTTGGCGCATGGACGGATCTTTATTTCCAACATATTACATTTATCACACAGATACTTACCTACATATCAATAACTCATCGCCTCTTTTCAGCATCTTCGAAACTAACGGCATTATATTACGTAAGCTCTATTTGCAGACGCAAGTATTATAGAAAATTGTACTTGCAGCATGCGTTTTCTAGGTTATTGAAGTTCCTTCTTGACAATGACAATTGCATCAAATTTTTCGCCACACCTCATACAGAAGACGACTGCGAATTGACCTATCCCATACTACTATAGCGCTGTCATGAAGAAGTCAAAGTTCTTAGCATACTTAATTTATGGAGGGAACAGAAAATATGCAATATCCCGGAACCCGAATCACCAATCCAAAACGATGGAATAGACGTTCTTTCTTAAGACTACTGCAACAAAGCGGCGGGAACTTCAGCCCTTCATATATGACGGCGAGGAACTGACAAGATAAACTTTCTCTACACATTATGCTATGGCGACAGTATGACCGACGATTGAATCCGTAGTCTGCTCTCTACTAATCTACATATAATGGTGTGATTCAGCGGCAATTATCGTGAGTTTCTAACGTATTGTGCGAAAAGTTAAGCCCAAAGCGTATCAGTGTATTTTCAGAATTGGTTGATCCGATACAGCCCTGCCGAACACACGAATATATCTATTTCTCGACCTTTTAAAAAGCTAGGACACTCTAGCTCATAAAACTACTGAAGCCAGCTGAGCATTAACAACGCCGTACATACTACGATTGGGCGTTTGAACAACAAGCAACGGACAACGATTTTTCGTACAAAAAGTTGTGGTCTGGAGCATTCTTTAGCTCGGCGTAATCTCTTATCTTGGCGATATCAATTGGTCACAATATGACACCGTAGTAAATTTTACAATGATCTGCTTTCTTCTAAGCTTAACCTCTGGGACAGCTGCACCTTCTTAATTAAATAAAATCAAACCCACAACTGAAATCGCTTACAAGGTGACTCGACAATGAAAAAAGAGAATTATGTTCATCTTGTTACTCTTATACTCAATGAAATTAACATTGTGTAATTAGTGAAAATTCCAAGTAAAAAGTTAATTGATTTATCTGATATAGGTATCAAAAAATGTGAAAATTAGCGGAAGCAATAGAGGAATAAGCGAGCGAAATTAATTTTTATAACTACAGACATTATGTTCACGATCACATATTTGTATGTACGAGTATTTACGTTCTTGTAAAACCATGTTCTCCTTTTAGATAACTATGGGACTTTCAATCACATGCCTGTATTTATAACAAAGCAAAATGTTCAAAAATCAGAAATATCAAAAAGAAAATCGACAAACTCCTATCGGCGGGTATATCTCGTATAATGTATCGCATATGATTTTTGTTGTTGTTGTACGTGTAGCAACAAACGCGAATAAAGCAAAGTGAAAATTTAAGAAATTAATGAAAAATCACATCATAGAATGTCAAAAGATTGCCGCTCGTCACTTTAAAAAATCGAAGCTCTTATCGGGTTTATACTCAGCAACTTCAACATCATTATCACCAACACGAATTTCATTTATCGAAAGCAATTGCACTGCGCGGCCCTACGTTGCCGTCATACAAGGTTTTGAGCGAAAATAGAAAAACAGAAAACATGTTTTCGAACAAGATATCGATTTGTAAATTTCAACGATAAGACCAATAGAAGATACAACAAATACTTTTGATTCTTCTTTGTATTGATATTGTTGTTGTTGTTGTTGTAGCGCAGGTGAAATGCTAGACATGGTGGTGCTGGTTGGCCTGTTGAGTGAGTGGGCGGGCTGGGAAAAAAGTGAAACAAGAAAAAGTTCTAAATGCAGAAAAAGTTGTCAGCAACTTCGCTGACGACAACGCCGCTGTTGACATTGTTTATGATAAGCAATTGATTTTCTAGCAGAATTTTTTTCTATCAAACGTATTTCTACATACATACATAGGTACTTGCATACAAATATATGTTTCTACCTACACCGGAAAGTAGAAATGAGCTCAATATCAATTCTTAAACATTCGCCTTTGAAGATGCCGCCAAACATTGTTGACGAATGTACACACATACATACCCACACACATACTTTTACTAATATGTTGCTTATCAGTTCGGTTTTTCTTACAGTTAAACACCGCTTGTGATTTATATGTGTACATGTGTTGACAAGGTTTGGAATTTCATTTTTACTCTCCTGAGTTGTCTTTGGTTAATCCTATATGTCGTGATATCTCTCAGAGGTCAGGTCACCACAGTTGGGCTGAGAATACGTTGAGCTCTCTCTAGTACCCAATATATAGTATTTGGAGCAGACTATAATTATCTTTCTTGACTGTTCGGCTTGTAGAGGGATAGGTAGGTCGTTGTGTTGCCTGAAAGATATGAATTTCGGACACGATTTTCGTTATTAGCAGGCGAAACGGTTTTTGGTAGTCTTCCACTTATATTATATTTGAGGGGTGCGACTGGATGTCTTTTCTAAGTCGCTGATGAATTTCTATGAACAGCTTTTTATCCCCTGTCAAGGATACACACAACTGAACAAATTTTTTTTAAATGATCCCTTCTTCGAGCTTCAGAATTGTTTGAGGGTGCGGCACTAGGAAAGTGAAAATACGATATGTTTTACAGTTTTTCTTGGATAAGGTCAAAAACGCAAACCAGGCGGCTGAAAATGTGAATAGTGTTTATGGTCCTGATTCTGTTACAGTCAATCATGCTCAATTTCGGTTTCATTCCAGTAATTTTGGTGTAAAAGATTCTTCACGGATTGGAAGGCCAATAGTCGAAAATGTCGATTCCGTCCATCATGTAAGCATGATTGCACAAAACCGCATGGAATCATTTGAATAAGGCTGGATACGAAAAGTAAAAATTAAAGCCTTTCAATTCATGCAAAAATAATGTATTTCTTTTTACTACACCAATATTATTATTCTTTACAATAATTATCTTCTCCATTTTAATCACAGAAAAGCAGCTATTCATGTCTTACCATGCAAGAACGTGAGGTTTACCTAAATGTGTTGTGAGCTTACTCAGATTTTCAAATTGTTACGAATTTAAATAATCCACCTTCTAAAGTCTAATAGCGGAACTGTGAAAAAGGAAGTAATGGCTGGGCCGATGGGTTTTTTTTAATATATTTAGAATATCGGTCAAACTCCTCTTCCGGTTTGTGTAATGCGTCTTAATGTTTTTCCGAAAAATTTTATGAGACGATTTTTAAAATCCCTACCGAGGGTCAGGCAATTAGAAAAATTGTTTTAAAATTAATTTGCTCTAATTTTGGATATTAATCGGGCCGGACCATGAACTTATGATCCTTCGTATGGTAAGCACAAAACCTTAGTGCAGGGCTAATAATGAAGCTAAGCAGTTTAATTATATCGAATCCTTGGAGAAAGCTCTCTGGGAGAAGACGGAAAACTCTGGCAGAAAATCCGTCGACTATTCAAAATCATATTTCTTTGTTTGTGAGTTACGTCAACCAAGATCTTTCTTAAAACTTTCAGCATGGAAGGCTGTCAATCATGTTTAGAAGTTTATCTTCGTAAAAACCACAAATTTTTTAACGGCTAACGCAACGCAGTCATCTGCTTACCAAAAGAACGTGAGTACTCGACGGTGGGGGCTCTCTTCCGCTTACTGTAAACATTTTACAGAAAATTTTTTTTTATGAAATTCCTTTTTTATTGTAAAGTTTAAACCTTGGATGTAATAAATCCAATCATTCAAATTTCTACAAACTTCGAACCAATAGAGGCAATCTTCGACTACTTTTTTCACATATTGGGCGGCATCTCAGTCAGTCATAACGATTGTTGGATTTCGCGTTAGCTCAAGAGTTAAAAGTTTAGCAGCGTAAATGTGGTATTTTGCGTAGCCCCACAAAAACAGTCCAACGATGTCAAACGCATGATCTCGGTAGCCAATTGACATCACCAAGACGGGAATTTACGCGGCTGGAAAATGTAATGTCATATCCGCTCGTCTTGTTTGGCATGTGTCATCTTCTTATTGAAACCGCATTTTGCCCAAGTCATGTTCCTCAATTGCGGAACAAAACAAGGGGTGATCATACGACCATAACGCTCGGAATTGACAGTGACCGCCATGATCCTTTGTCGTTTTCAAAGAAGTAAGGGTCAATCAAACCTCCGGACCAAAGAGCGCACCAGACAGTAAATTTTTTGTGTGTAATGGCCCCTCTTCAATTATTTCTTTTAGGCTTCAAGAGTTGTATGAGCTGGACCTTATATAGATGTAGGAGTCAGTCCAAGTGCAAATGCGCCATAATGTCCCGTAAGAAAATACCATCTCTTGAGAACGTCGAGAAATTGACGTATTCGGGTCTTCGGCTACCCTTTCACTTCCAGCAGCGATATTTGAGTTGGAACGAGCAAAACGATGATACTCAGGTCTTACAATATCTCTAACCCATGGAGTCTGTTCAATTTTTTTTTTTAATTTTGCCAACGTGAGTAATCGGACGATTATGTGCGCTCCCAATCTCCTGGTCCCGTTTTGAAACACCATATTTGTAGTAGGTCACAATAATTTTAAAGCAATGTGCCGTTTGTTAAGCGATCCATTTTCAAAAATGCCTGACTTTTATCTAAAACAAAAGACTTGTATGTTTGGTTTGTCATGTTTGTTCGTACAATTTGTACTTTTCAAACCAAGAAATGGATAACTCTTGGTTATGTTTCTATCTGTTTGGAGTCATAACTCCACATGAAATCGTTGCCTACTCCATAAATTTAAGGCTGACTCTAAATAAAGTTGTCGTCCGAAATTCAATTTTTATGTTTTTGTTTCGTAGATTTTTACATTCCCACACAGCTAATGTGTCTTTGACACTCAATGAAGCTGAATCCTTCAAAACTAAATAAATATTTGAAAAGGATCAAAAGTATCAGTTTGATTTTTGTGGACAAAGGTAAACACTTAACTTATTTGCGGTGCAGAACAAGTGTAAATACACACACATATATACATATAACTGGGTATGATGGCTGGATGTCTAAAGAAAGGTGGTCAATTATTTTAATGTGGTCCGCCACATTCGCTTGAAATGAAATGAGCAATCAACATTTATGTATATACATACATTACAACAAAAATAAGAGTTGAAATAAATAAATCTATTTGCATTTATTTTGCATTTATTAAATCGTGTAGAATTCAATTGCTCCAACACACACACAAACGCACATCAGCACTAAATGTCGCCATATAAATATGTATGTACGCATATTCATTTTAAGTGGCATTTGATTAGCCCTAACGAATGGGGAAAAAACCAAACATATTTATCAAATTAATTACTGCACTCGAGTGTTGAATAAACTTTAAAACGCACTTGGAGTTGCCAACTTAATCAAGGCAACTTGATCGAATCAAAGTAAATCGCCATACAATGAGGCGTGAGGTGGAGATTTGCGGCAGCACCGCAGGCATTATCGTGTATTATGAAGTAGGCATATGTATAAATGTGTGTATGTGTGTACGTATACATGCTGAATATAAACACGCGGCGTCACTAACAAAATTTACAAAAACTCGCCGCCAACAACTTGAGTCATCTCTCAAAAACATTGGCGGCCGAACGTTCTCATTCACCACTTAATGCTGTTGACATAATCGTTGACCGATGTTTTTGTTTATCTTCCCTGAACTGGTTAACGCTTCAACTGAGCGATACAACAAGCTATGCGCCGTTTGATGTAACCATTTCGCGGGTGAAATATCCTTTTCCGCGTACAAAGAGAACAGTTCCACAAATCATTTAGCAACAGGACAAAAGTATGAAAGGAAATATGTTTCAGAGAAGAAAGTGATAAATATACATCAACAGAGTTTCCGAAAATTATTTATTCACCATGTATATGTAGAAATTCTCGGAATTGTGTCATTCACCTGGGAGCGTCCGGAAACAATTCTTTCCGAAAAAAACATTCATTTGGGGGCTAGCTAAAATGAAAAGGTGAACCTTTTTACCTTCCATTGCTCCTTATCCGTATGGTTTGGAAAGCACCACATGAAAAAACCTGCTCCAAGGAAAAATCCGAAAAGGTCTCGGACGATAGTCCCTAGTAGAAGAGAAACTCCGTCACCTAGTCTTGACATTCAACCCGAGGGACAAGCGTATAGTCACAATCCTCACATAAGTCAAGTTTTTCAACTTAGAGCTGGCTTGCGTCTATCCCCCGAGGAAAGAGTAAAACGATGATGTAACAAAAGATTTTTTCTATGAGCGCTTACCCACCCAGGCATCAAAATGGTGCTTGATTGCTCCCTGAGAGCACTCAGCAACAACTCGGTGTGGGAGCACTCAGCATGTTATTTCAAACTCCTTCCAACAAAATTTTTGGTTTTCAACAAGATCAAAAGAGGCAGGCATTATGAAGATTGTCTTTCACCCCGCAGTGGTTAAAAAAGAGTATGAAAATGTCGCCGTCGGGTTTTATGTTCAAAATTTTTTTAAGAAAATTGCGAGATTAACAGAAAGTATTAAGAACGAAGGATCTAAAGAGTGATCTGGTGATCAATGCACAGAGTATATTGAGTTTATGGAGGGAAAACTTCTCCTGCTTGCTTATTGGCAGTGAAACTGTAACATCCGGAGGTGCTGCAACCGAATTCCCAATCAATAAGGATCCGACGGAATCGGGTAGCTCAGAGAGGTGCCATTTGATACTAAATGAGACATGGTGACTCCTTATCGTTTGACTTCTTAAATTTAGAACTTTGTAAAATAATATAATACAAGCTGCGTAGCTAAACAGAGACCAGCGGAACTACACAGAGAGCAGCGGAGCTAAACAGATATAGCTCCCATCTCTCTGTTGACGGGCATAACTTTGAAAACATAGATAACTTCGTCTATCTTGGAACCAGCAATAACAGCAACAACAATGTTAGACTGTAAATCCAACCCCATCGGTTTTTCTGCTGACTATGTAGCGATTGAAAAATAAAGTTCTCTATCGAAGGACAATTACTAAACTCTGCAAGTTCTTCATGCGTGGCCAATCGAAAAAATTATGAAAAATTTTTCTAGTTAACAATTAGCAATTATTGTCATTCACTCGTGATGTTATGAAAAAAAACGTAATACAGAGATTTCCAATAATAGGTGTTATTTTGATATCCAGAAAAACTTTTCCCTTAAAAGGTCGATGGTTTCGTTGCTTTGTGGGACACGTAGCACCGTCTTGTTGAAAGTAAACGTTATACAGATCAATGCCTTCCAATTCCTGCCATAAAAATCTTTAGTCATCACACGATAGAGTAATCCATACACTGTATCTGTTGCTTTACCCTCATTTTCGAAAAAGTGAGATCAAATGACCAAACCGGACCAAAAACCACACCAAACAGTTACATGTTGAGTATGGAGAGGCATTTCAACAATTGGATTTTCCGAGCACCAGATGAGACAGTTTTGCTTATTTAGGTAGTCATCGAGATCAGTCAAGATGATTTCCGTTGAAATTTGTATAGTGCATTTTAATAATTTCAATGCGTTGTTATAACGTCAAATGTCAAAAAATGACAGCTTCAAAAATGACATCTACCGGAAATAACACCTGTTACTGGAAAACCCTTTACCTATTAGAGCCGATTTGGTATGAAAAGCATTTTCCTAACTTCAGAGTGCCACTTGAGATCCAGAGAAGGGTTATTGAGATTTTTAATGGATCTTCAAATGAACTTAATGACGTTTATCTAACTAATAAACAGTAGATACTTCCAAAGCTAAAGTTCCGATAGTAAATACAGTAAAAAAGAAAAATACTTCAAATGTTTTGCCAATCAATCCCTCGTGATCAGCGTGCAATCAGCCGCAGAATGGCAAAAAGGGCTTTAGAAAACTGGCGGTGATTTTACTTTGTGATTGTCTAAATACTGCTGTTGTTGTTCTTGTTGTAGTTGATTTTCGATAAGATTTTGATTTACTTTTACACTGATTGTTATTGACTTTAAATCACATTTATTTGCGCAGCTATTGTGTTCACCTGTTCGTCGGCGCTGCCAAGTGATGATAAAGGAGAATAATTAGAAAATTTAATAGCTCAACGGCATACCCACATACACACATGTACATATGTGTGTGTACTTGTATGAGTATATGTGGATCTATTTACAATGCTGTATAAACATACACGTACATACAAATGCACTCAAACAAAATGCAATTAGATTCAGCTAAAGATAAATAATTTCCAATCTCTGCCGCCAAGTGTTGACGACCAACAATGTGATAATGAACTACGCGTTGATCTTGAGATATAATTAAAAGCTAATATATCTACGTAAATAATACTTATGAATAAGGGAAATAATAATCAAATGTGGATTGTTTATTATTGCGATATATAAATGTATATAGGTGGATTGAAGAGTTTTGTTTAACGGTTTGTAATTGATTGATTATTTTGATTATGAGTAAGTTATTGTTTTGTGGAAATTATTCTTAGGTAACGATTAAAAGTACTTTGAATTAATAATTTTCCAAAACAACTTGTTTATCTGCCGTTTGCTGTGCTACTCAAGTAGATTTCCAGGGATTTCTTCATACTTTTCATGCTTTTTGGCGATATTCTTAATAGGTGGAAGAGTGAGAAAAGTTAAGCAAGTCATGATCGAGTGAAATCCAAACCTAACAGAGACACAATAAATATTAACTGTAGTCCTACTGACTTTTTCCTAATACAATTTTTATTTAGCTGATGTTACAAATAATTAAAAGATGTTGAAAAAGCAATCCTAACATAAATGGTATGGCGCTTTGGTCTACTTTGTGGAAGATTATTCCAAATTTTTTTTTGAGAGACGTTATAATATAACTCGAAATTTTTGTATGCCCAAAGAAATGTTTTGTCTTTATGCAAATTGTTTCCAGAAATTGTGGGAAAACAGTTAAAACTCATACGTGAGTGAAATAAAAAGTATAAATAAATATTTAAACCCGCTAGCTTCCACCTAAGGGTGGAATAATCTTCCATTCAAGGATTTCCTCAAAAATCCCAGTACACTAGTTACATTAGAAGTTGAACCTCTCCAGCAGACAGAAGCAAAAACTTTGTTGACTAAAGTTCTTTTGAAAAAATTTAAAAAAGTTGTCGCAATATTAGCCTACAATTGCGTTCAGAATTTTTACATATCTGTGTGGGAGCTGGCAAAAAAATCGATATTTATTATTGCTCCTTCAGCGGCCTGCTTTTTCACTAGCTATATGAACTATATGGAGAGAAAACAGACTGCCTACTTCGCAATGTTGCGATCGTTGCGGGATGGAATAGATACCGAGAGCCGAAGAGGGAAGCAAGACGCAACTGCAGACAAAAAAGAGACCGAGATGCGTGAGTAAGAAGCTGGCCGACAAGGGTAATGCTCGAAAATTCTGTGAGAAGATACGACGACTTACACAAGGTTTCACGACCAGAGCAGACTCCTGTAGGACACAAAGAGGTGATCTAGCCCCCGATGTCCAGAGCATATTAAATTTATGGAGGGTAAACTTCTCCAGCCTGCTGAATAGCAGTGAAAACGAAGTAACCGGAGATAGTGAACCATAAACCCCAATCGACGACGATGGAAAAGACGTTCCACTACCTGACCATGAAGAAGTTAGAATAGCAATCTTCTTCTTCTTTATTGGCGTTGGCACCGCTTACGCGATTATAGCCGAATGAATATAAGAGCGCCATTCTGCTTTTCATTTTGGTTGCCTGGCGCCAGTTGGGAATGCCAAGTTAACCCAGGTCGCTCGCTTAAAAAACAACATAGCGGCTGAAGCTGACGGCCTACCGGCAGAACTATTAAAACATGGCGGTGAAGAGCTGACAAGGTGCATGCATCAGCTACTTTGCCGAATATGGTCGGACGAAAGCATGCCCGACGATTGGAATTTAAGTGTGCTCTGCCCAATCCATAAAAAAGGGAACCCCACAGTCTGCGCCAATTATCGTGGGATAAGCCTCCTTAATATCGCCTATAAGGTCCTGTCTAGCGAATTGTGTGAAAGACTAAAGCCCACCGTCAACAAACTGATTGGACCTTATCAATGTGGCTTTAGACCTGGTAAGTCAACCATTGATCAGATATTCACCATGCGCCAAGTCTTGGAAAAGACCCGTGAAAAGAGAAGCGACACCCACCACCTTTTCGTCGATTTTAAAGCCGCCTTAGACAGCACGAATAGGAGCTGCCTTGATGCCGTTATGTCTGAATTTGGTATCCCCGCAAAACTTTTACCGCTATGTAAACTGACTTTAAGCAATACTAAAAGCTCCGTCACGATCGGGAAGCACCTCTCCGAACTATTCGATACCAAACGAGGTTTCAGACAAGGTGACCCTTTATCGTGTGACTTTTTTAATTTAATGCTGGGGAAAATAATACGAGCAGCAGAACTGAATAGAGCAGTTACAATCTTCTATAAGAGTGTACAGCTGCTGACGTACGCCGATGATATTGGCATTATTTGCCTCAACGACCGCGCCGTGAGTTCAGCTTTCTCCAGACTGGATAAGGAAACGAAGGATATGGGTCTGGTAGTGAACGAGGACAACACGAAATATCTCCTGTCACCACACAAGCAGTCATCGCATTCGCGACTCGGCTCCCATGTCACTGTTGACAGTCATAACTTCGAGGTCGTAGATAATTTCGTCTATCTAGAACCAGCATCAACACCAGTAATCATGTCAGCCTGGAAATCCAACGCAGAATCACTCTTGCCATCAGGTGCAACTTTGGACCAAGTAGGCAATTGAAAAGTAAAGTCCTCTCTCTGCGGACGAAAACCAAATTTTAAGTCTGTCATCGTTCCCGTTCTGCTCTATGGTGCGGAAGCATGGACGATGACAACGTCTGATGAGACGGCGTTAGGAGTTTTCGAGAGAAAAGTTTTGCCTAAGATTTATGGTTCTCTTCGAGTTGGCAACGGCGAATATCGCAGACGATGGAACGATGAGCTGTACGAGTTATACGACGACAGTGGCGTAGTTCAGCGAATCAAGAAGCAGCGGCTACGCTGGCTAGGCCATGTGGTCCGGATGGATACGAATACTCCAGCTTTGAAAGGTTTCGATGCAGTACCCGCCGGTGGCAGTAGAGGAAGAGGAAGACCTACACTCCGTTGGAAGGACCAGGTAGAGAAGGACCTAGCTGTACTTGGTATTTCTAATTGGCGCCACACAGCAAAAAGAAGAAACGAATGGCGCAATGTTATAAATTCGGCTAAAATCGCGTAAGCTATGTCTACGCCAGTAAAGTAAGTAAGTAATATGAGCACCACAACCGACCCTTGTTCCTATTTAGCTTTAGTCAGAAATAGCCACTTTCGGCATCTATCTTGCTAGAACCACATATCTACCGATTCTCCTTCCTTGCAAGTAATAAAAGAATTTTATCCTAGACCTTACTTACTTTTCCTACTGTACATCTGCTTTTGCCTATTTGGCCAATGTTATCCACTTTTCCAGTTTTATTCGTCAATATAGTGAAGCTTCACCGTTTCCCGACATTACCAATTATTTGCTGTCTTCAGGCTTTACGTTTGCTTCTAGCGAGTGGATTTTACGATAAATCAGGTTCGTACAGGTATTTCCTAATTAACAAAAAAGGCTATACACTCCAGCTCAATGCAAAACCTCTGAACCATTTTTTTGTGCTCTTAGCTCTCAAAACTTGTCCTGTAAAAATTTAAACACAAAATGAATCCTCTACAATATATTATAAATCTCCTATTACTTAATCTATATTTTCATCTATTTGGACCAACTTCTTCCGGAATTCCAACTTTTTCAACCACTCTTTGATGTTCCATTTGTTCAGCTAGAAATATTTTTACCGGTATAATATCCTAATTAGCATAAATTTTTGACTCCTCGAATTTTTATCGGAGTTTCCTCGTTCGGCACGAAGACTGCCTTATTTGTAATAATATGACGTCCATTATTTTTGCATTTTACTGAAAGCTATGATATGGGTGTTACCATGAAATGGTCCACCGCGACTTAAAAAATCAAAACGCTCGCAGAATTTTTATAGACACAGAAAATAGAAGAAAAATGTTGATATTTTACTATGCAAAAAAAAATTTCAGCTCTTTATAATTTTAAATTCCAAAAAATTGTATGCAAAACTTATAACTCTTTTATTCACTTTAAAACCTGTAGAATGTATTACTTTTAATTGCTGCTGAGGAAATAAATATATATGCAATATCGCATTTTGGTATATAAGTAATTGATACAACTACAAGTTAATATAAAAATGAGAGAAGAGATCAAACTGTGCATCAATAACGGTATTTTTTCATTTCTATTTTGGCAACATTCGTGTGTCACGTGCGTAATGCAAAAGAAGTACATAGTTCCATAATTAGCGTAATATAAGTTTAAGTGTCTTATTATTTTGTGTGTAAAGCAAATTTATTGTTTACTAAAATAAAATATTAATGTAAATAGCAATCTGCAAAAATTAAATTTTTTTTTTACTTTTGAACTTTGTCACGTGCGTAATGGTGAGTACGAAAATTTTAATACTCTTAATTAAAGTCCATTTGATAAATATTATTTTACTTTTACAATAAATATTAGAAGTCAAGTAATGCTAAAAATCAAAATCGGTGGAGGGAGAGGCTTAAGCAAGATGAAAATAAGCGAATATGTAAATGTTGCTCGAACAGTATAATCACTTAAAGAAAAAATTAAGTTGGATTAATTTTGTAGTACCTTAATTTTTTATTTTTATTTTCCATTTTTGAAAATATATGTAAAATTACTAAATTATGTATGAAGGTAAAAATTGTCACGTGCGTAATGTCACGTGAGTAATCAATATTTTTTTTTCTTTGCCAAAGCATGATCAGTTGTTTTCGAAGCAAACATAATTATGAAGCTCCATTATTAACCTTTTTAAAAAAAAAATTTACCGAAATAAAAATCTCCGACAATTCGCTTACTCATCACATGCAATGTAGCGATCCTAAAAGAAGTGACTTCTTCCTATTATATTTCTATTTTTACATCATTCAAACGCAATTAAACTCGTACGAATGTCGCGTGCATAACCATGGAAACACCCATATACATACATATAATAGTTGTAATTATCCGACGAATGTCAAATATGTACCGTTTTAATTGATAGCCTTTTGTCATTCTGAAGTCAATGTCATTATGCCTCTCTGATAGAAACCCTTGTCCCTACTGGCAAAAAATTAGGTCAATCGTTTTTCATCAAAAGCTCTTGATTAATATCATTCGCCATCAACAACAACAGATGGTAATCACTTGAATGGATGTATTAGAACCTCTAAACGAAGCAACACAATTCATCTCCAGCAAAAGCTGGGCGATTTCTTAATTCAGACGGTCCAAGAAATGGCAGCATAGGTCCAAATAAACAGTTTAGCCGTAAGGGATCAGCTCATAGTGGATGATGTCTTGCCAATCTCACCAAACACATAACAAAACCTTCCCGGACGTCAATCCTGGCTTGAAGCCCATTTGTGCCGGCTATTCTATTTGACGTTGCTGTAAGTGATCCACTTTTCATCATCATTTCGACATTTTTCACACCGTGGCGCAACTTTTACCGGAACGAAATCGACGAAACCAAAATTGTATGTGTACAGTATCAGGAACTTAACCGTATTAATATTTTAAGATGTCTTGGGTTTTCGCTTCTATCGAAGAAAAATTGTAGAATATAGCGTATTTTCTTTTTGCTGGGCACGACGAGCCTGCTCAATGGCTTGCGGTTAAGTCGGCAACCTCCCTCTTTCCATCATCCAACCAACCACCTAAGTAACCTCCTGATCTTTTTCAATACAAAATATCATCTTCCTAACGTTATCTAGCGTAATTAATCCCATCGCACTTATAAAACGCGATTTACAAATCACTAAAGCCATTTAATGCAAAAATAACGGATGACTTTTTACTTTACCTATAGGTATAACCGCTGGAGTGTTTTTGGGCCGAGTTCCTCTTTCGATTTATAGTACGTTTCGATGTTTTCGCAACAAATTTGAGGACCCACAGCTTATAAAGGGTGGTTAAATTGTAAGGGCCGATGTTGAATGTGAACCACACCTAAACGCCAAGTTTTTTTCCGAATTTAATTTGACATTTCTCTATTTCAGATTTACTCAATTTGAACCATGGAGAGATACACAATCCAACAACGTGTTAAAGTTATCCGGATTTATTATGAAAATTTTCGAAGAAAATCATCTTCAGTGATGAGGCACATTTTCACCTCAGTGGATTCGTCAATAAACAGAATTGCCGCATTTGGGCGAATGAGAATCCAAGAGTGATTGTCGAAAAACCAATGCACCCACAAAGAGTGACCGCCGAGGTCGCGGCGCTCATTTGGCCGATATTTTGTTACATACATAATTGAGTAATACCAATATATCATAATAAAATAAAATTTCAATAATTTCCTAAATAGTTTGTGTTTTATTCAAAATCAACATCGGCCCTTGAAAATTTAACCACCCTTTACTAAAGAATGACTATGAACGATTTGGTTAGATTTATACTTATCTTCGTATATTTTCTGACAAAAATAATTACATAATAAAAAAATTCCACAAGAAAGAGCTGCGAATTTTAAAAAAACTTTCGTTAATCTGCTGGTTTTGTAATCGAATTTTTTTATCTCACTACTACAAGAACTGTTCGTTACTACTATAAAAAATATACATACGTGTATACACTTAGTACATACTAAAATATTCACACTCGTATATGCTTTTTTGTGCCAGTGTCAAGCAAGTAAGTAAATTGGCAAAGCAAATTCAGCGCAAGCGCTCTCAAGTATATGGATAAATTTTCTTACGTTTTGTTTTTGCATTAGGCACTGCCTACACAATCGCATGACCCACACAATCCAAACACTTTGAATGTCATACATAACCAGCAGGATATCATGTTGGGTGGCCTGCACATACATACATATATACATGTGTTTAAAAATATTTAACCTACAAATACCTTCCTTCTGGCCTCAGTTCTACCTTCTCCGAGCATATAGTGTATTACTGCACTCTGATTAATTTCTTATTATAGTATGCGTTTATGCTCGAATATGAATGGAAATGTACAATACTTGTAGTAAGTATTTATCAATCTTATATACATTCATCCACATGATTTTATATATTTTCTTCAAAGTTTATATATATTTTTAACCATCACAAGTTGGTTTATAGCCATGAATATACCAAATCACATATACCATATATATCATTTCAGCCTTGCAGTAAAGTATATAGCTTGAATTGTAGCCATTATCGAAGTATTTCTTATATATGAATTTTGGATTAATTAACAAGTAGAAATATTCAATCCTCACTTGAGTATTGGATTGGTTGTACTAATATACGTACTCGTATGTACTAGCTTTGGTGCTGTCTCTTCACCTTCATCTTCTGTAGGTTGTTGTTACTTGTATAAATTGTATATGTAATTGAGTAGCACCAATCAATCGGAGCTATAGAAAATACAATTATACGATTGGATAATGAGCGTCCACTAAACTTTATTCTTCATCATTATCTTCAAGCATCACAAAATGAGATTATATTAACGATCTGTCTGTCGTATTCTATAAATTGAATTACGCTAGATGTCGTTACAAAGATGATATTTTGTACTAAAAAAGATCGAGAGAAGTGTGGGTGACTTGCTCTGTTGAAAGATGGAGCGGCCACACCTAAGCCATTGAGCAGACACATTCCGTTGTTCACATAACTCAGAAGTGTTTGAGCGCATGTTAGAGATGGGTTGGACATGAGTTAACTATATGGGAATCGCTGTTGAACGTAATAAAATCGAATCATTTCTTAAACGAATAATGAAAAGTGGATCACTTACAGCAACGTCAAATGAAAATGGTCGTAGTCGAAAGGTAGTGAACCGGCACCATGATTGACGGCCAGAAAGGTTTTGTTGTGTGTTTGGTGGGATTAGCAAAGAATCATTCACCCCTCCTCCAATTTGTGGTATAATTTTAATGTTTTTTAGAGCAGATGAAGTTTCTAAGTCGCCACCGAACGGCCAATGGATTTTCACTAGGAACCTTTATTTCATGTCAGAAATACATCCATAGTGCTTGACACACCCTGCTGAGGAGCGACCGTAATTAGAAAAATTTATTTTAAAATAATTTGGGTGTTGGTCGTATCAAAACTGGAACCCAGGCCATCCAAATTTTGCTTGCCACCCTGCTATTCCGGTCGAACAGCTACGAATGAGAATATCCAATATTTATGCTAAAAGCCAGAAATATACCGAGAACTTTGAGTAAGGGCATGTACCCGAACACATAACATACGAGTATATAGCCGCAAGTGGTTGGAAGTCTCTCCACAATCCGCTTTAAAGAGAGGGCCTTAAATATATGTCTCTGAAAAACGATTTTATCACAGATTCCTTGTGCAGGCACTGTGGCATTAAAGTCAGATTGACAACTTGAATGCCAGGATGGCCGAGAAGGGTAACTTTTTTACAGGGCCCGGAAAATCAATCCTGCACCACGCAAAAGAGGGACCTATACAATTGAGCACAGGTTGTCTGTAATACCAGATTTCAGCATAGGAAAATTCATCACTCTACGAGTAGAGAAAGCGACGGATATTGTGTTAAAATGAAACCAAAAACTTATGTTCGAAGAACATAAAATATTCAAATGGTCTACAAAATATAACTGTATCCTACATGAATGAGAAGGTTATCTGGTAATTGTCGTTCAGAGCATATTGAGGTTATGAAGAAAACATTTCTTTAACCTAATTAAATGTAGATTTGAAGAAAACGAAGACCCGAACTCAAACTGGAATAGACGTTTCATCACCAGACTCTCGTGAAGTTAGTATAACAATACGCTTCATGAACGGTAACGTGGCGAGAGTTGATGGCTTACCGGTTAAGCTGTTCAAATTTGGCGGTGTTCAAGCTAAAAAAAAAAACTAAATCCCACAGTTAACGAACTGCCTACCTCAATGTGGCTATAACCCGGAGTGTAAAGTTTAGGCCTCTCTCTACGAATGAAACAGTACAAGTTTTTCATCATACCTGTCTTGCTAAATGGTGCAGAGATTCGTTAAATCAGAGCGAAGACTGCACATGATTAACCAATGCGCTGTATAAGATATATCATGACAGGAAGATAGCTTAGGTAAGGTTAGATGGAAATATCTAATCACAAAATAAGAATGTTCTGAGCGTTAGACATCTCTAAATTTACTGTATCGCTTTATAACCACTCAAGCAATTTACCTCCCCGCTCCTTCTCCAAAAGCGACCATGCAGCTAATGTATTTTTATGGGAAGCTTTTGATATCATATCGGAAATGTAAGCGGAGCTAATGTCTATTAACTCCTCGAAGTTTGTAGATGTATGCAATTCCATCCCTTCTTCCATACAACTGCGACAGTGGGAGTCCAGAAAAACACCAATTCCTGCTCATCACACAATGCCCAGTCCTAGTATATTTTTGATCTTGAGATGGAAAGCAGCTACCCTGACTTTCCAAGGTCCACTTCGATACACAAGCATTTCATAACTGCCCACTGGTCAGAAGCAGACCTAATGTTGTCAAGGGCATTAAAAAAGCGGTAGATCCCATATGTCCAAGTACATAAGCATTGCAGTTCATAGGAAAACCGCTGTTACTCGGTACCCATTGGTTTTAATTCTCAAATAAGTCGTCGCCACACACAGCAATGACAAACATTCCTTCACAATTTAGTGTTTCCTATGAGAGAACTTAACGCAGTAATAGCCGAATGGATATATATGTAAAAGTTGGCGTGTCTATCGACAGAAGACTTCAAAAGGTTGTAAAGCGATCAATCAGCAGAGAAGGGCAATCCTCGTTAGATCATGATGCCTGAATAAACGAAAATAACTTTTAGATGCTGAAAAGATCAGTAGGGAAATTCTCTATCGTATTATAACGATTTTCGGATCGTTAAATTGACTTACCGATAATTTTTACGATTTCGCTATTCTCTACACATATTATAACGATATTCGGATCGAAAATAAGACTTAGCGAGAATTTCAACGATTTTAATATTTGATGTACTTCTTCTTCTTCTATTCCTTCTTCTTCTTTTATGGCGTTGGCACCGCTTACGCGTTTATAGCCAAATCAATATAAGAGCGCCATTCTTCTCTTATTTTCGCTGTATGGCGCCAGTTGCGAAGTGAATCCAGGTCACACTCCACCTAATCCTTCCAACGGAGTCGAGGTCTTCCTCTTCCTCTGCTTCCACCAGCGGGTACTGCATCAAATACTTTCATAGCTGGAATGCTTTCATCAATTCGGACAACATGAACTAGCCAGCGAAGCCGTTGTCACTTCATTCGCTGAACTATGTCAATATCATCATATAGCTCGCACAGTTCATAGTTCTATCTTCTGTGGTATTCGCCGTTGCCAATACGTAAAATATCATAAATCGTTCGCAAAACGTTTCTCTCGAAGACTCCTAGAGCCGACTCATCAGATATTGGCATCGCCCACGTTTCCGCGCCATATGGTAGGACCGGTATGATGATCGACTTGTAGAGTTTGGTTTTCGTTCACCGAGAGAGGACTTTAGTTTTCAATTGCCTACTCAGTGCAAAGTAGCACCTGTTGGCAAGAGTGATTCTGCGTTGAGAGATCCTTTCCGATCCTGACGAAGCTTTTAGTTTACACAGCCGTATAAGTTTTGCGGGAATACCAAATTCAGACATAGCGGCGTATAGGCAGCTCCTTTTCGTGCTGTCGAAGGCTGTTTTAAAATCGACGAAAAGGTGGTGTGTGTCGATTCTCTTTTCACGGGTCTTTTCCAAGATTTGCCGCATGGTGAATATCTGCTCAATGGTTGACTTACCAGGTCTGAAGCCACACTGATAAGGTCCAATCAGTTTGTTGACGGTGGGCTTTAGTCTTTCACACAATTCGCTAGACAGGACCTTATAGGCGATATTAAGGAGGCTTATCCCACGGTAATTGTCGCAGACTGTGGGATCACCCTTCTTGCGGATTGGGCAGAGCACAATTAGGTTCCAATCGTCTGACAGGCTTTCGGCCGACCATATTTTGCAAAGGAGCTGATGCATGCACCTGATCAGTTCTTCACCGCTGCATTTGAATAGCTCGGCCGGTAATCCATCGGTCCCCGCCGCTTTGTTGTTTTTTAAGCGGACGAATGCTATCGGACTTATTCATAGTCGAGTAATGGAACAACTTTTCCGTAGTCATCAATTGGAGTTTCGGGTACACCTTCTCCGGGTGTTTCATTTTCACTGCCATTCATCAGGCTGGAGAAATGTTCCCTCCATAGATTCAGTATACTCTGGGCATCCGTCTCTAGCTCACCCCTCTGGGTCGTGCAAGAGTTTGCTCGGGTCTTGAAACTTTCCGTAAGTCGCCGTATCTTTTCGTAGAATTTTCGAGCATTACCCTTTTCGGCCAGCTTCTCAAGCTCCTCGTACTCACGCATTTCGGCCTCTTTTTTTCCCTGCAAATGCGTCTTGTTTCCCTTTTCAGTTCTCGGTATCTTTCCCATCCCACACGTGTTGTGACCGATCACAAGGTTACGAGGTAGGCAGTCTGTTTTCTCTCCACTGCGCCACGGCAGTTGTCATCGTACCAGCTGTTTTTGCGACCATTCCGAAATCCAATAGTTTCGTTTGCAGCTGTACGCAGGGAGTTTGCAATGCCATCCCACAGTTCCCTCATGCCGGGTTGCTAATGAGTGCTCTCAGAGAACAGATGTGCAAGTCGAGTAGAAAACCGCTCAGCAGTCTGTTGTGATTGCAGCTTTTCAACGTCGAACCTTCCTTGTGCTTGTAGACGGGCGTTCTTCAAAACACAGAGTCGCGTGTATGTCTTCGCTGCAACAAAATAGTGATCCGAGTGGATTTTAGGACCTCGGAACGTACGCACATCTAAAACACTGGATACATGTCTTCCATCTATCACAACATGATCGATCTGGTTGAAAATTTTTCGCTCTGCAGACAGTCAAGTAGCTTGGTGAATTTTATTATACTGGAATCTAGTGCTACAGACAACCATATTTCGGATCCCGGCGAAGTCGATCAGCCTCATCCCATTTGGGGATGTTTCGTCGTGGAGGCTGAATTCTCCAACAGTCGTACCAAAGATACCTACACTGCCCACCCTAGCGTTGAAGTCGCCAAGCACAATTTTAATGTCATGGCGGGGGCAGCGCTCATAAGTGTGTCCGAGGCGTTCGTAAAAGGCATCCTTGGTCACATCGTCCTTCTCTTCCGTCGGGGCGTGGGCGTAAATTAGAGTGGTGTTATAGAATTCGTTTTGATGCGGATTGCGGCGAGACTTCCAGTACTCGGCGACGGAGTCTCTCTCCTACCACGAATGCTACACCGAATTTGCGCTCCTTTATATGGCCGCTGTAGTAAGTTTTACAAGGACCCACCTTTTTCCGTCCCTGTCCCGTCCTTTAACATCAACCAGCTGGAAAGCGGCACCTTCCCAATTAAGGGACCGGACATTCCATGTGCATGCCTAAAATCGTAGTCCTTAAAACATTTGCGGGGGTCGTCACCAAAGGGGGTTCTCGTCCGAGGCTAATTTAAATTTTACATTGGACTTTGCTTTTCATGCGGTGGTTCGCTATCGCTGTTGTCGTAAACTACTCGACAACTCGCTAACTAAGCGACGAATATTTTTAAGTTGTTAGCGATATCGACAAACTATTGTTATTTCTTCAAGGTTAAAATAAAGTAAAGTTAATCGGGAAATTGCCTAATTTATATAAAAATCAAAATAAAATAATAAACAAAAATCAGAGAGCAATGGTGAATATATGATATATGAGTCAGTCGTCAGTAAGACGTTCTATTCATCGCGTTCCCATTAAACAAATAGATCGGGTAGCTACAAAGGAAATGTTTGCCTCATCATCGTCTCCATTTTTTGGAGGCACTATTGGGTCCCAGAAATCATAAAGAAGCGTATGTCAACCACCATGGATACCATTCTATCAACGTGCAAAGGTGAGTGTAAATTTTTTTTTCTTACCATTTTTTATTACTATTTATTAATAAAAATAATTTCTATAACGGGTTTATTTGTTTTTGTCATTCCTCTTTGTGCTTTTCGCATATTGATGTTTTGTTAAGCTGTTGTGCTTCCTTTCCTTCATTTTAATAAAATGGAAATGTTCGTTGTCGATTATCGCAAAAATTGAGATAGAGAAACGCTTCATTTTTGGTGCAAGCAACAAAATTCGCAAGTATGCGATCCGACAAATCTTGTCGACAAAAGTTACAGAATTGCACTACAGATGGAGAACCTTTTGTGAACACTTGATTTCTTCAATTGGCTCTAAACAGCATAAAGAGAAGACGAGAGTCATTCGTTATCATTGTTATCCTTCACCTTTTCTTTTCGACACAACTTACTTCTTGAGTTGAGCCTTTTTTGATTTTTCTTTTTGCGACTAAATTGAGAATTAAAATTTACTTTTCATACACCTCTTTGAACAAAGACAGATTATTTCATTATTCCATAAAAGCAGCAACCACCACGACAAATCAAGTCTTTTGATCTGCCCCCACCGCACACATCGCTCTGAAATAAGAATGTCTTTAATGAAACACTTTTCAACCAAAAAACCGGATACATCAACTTGACATTATGGAACGGAAGTGCGACAATCACTGCTCATCACCAAAAGCTGCTTTGGCTAAATAAAGGTGCTTGCTACACGAGCCACGAGTACTATCCCGGTTGTGAATCGGCGATGAAGCTCAGCTCTGTGTGTATTATTACCGTTACGCAGCTAATCAACAATGAAGATCAAAAATCAAAAACTAAATGAATGTCCTTTTGTGTGTTTTCTCTTCAAGTACAAGGTACTCGGATATGAGTGTATGTGTGTATTGTGTTGTACAAGTGTGACTTGTTTAGTTGGTGATATGTTGACGCTGGAGGTCGGATCACTTGGTAACCAACTTTGTGATAGTTGTACATGGCATTGAATTCGATAATGTTAAGTGACAGAAATCATAATGAAAGCGAAAAAAGTGATAGCTAAACACAGAGTAAGGTGAATACCACCCAAGTAACGGTAGCAGACAAACACTTGGCACATCCTGTGCCAAAACTCAGTTTTTGAACTTATTGAGAAGAAGGAAAACAAATGTTGAATGAGGGGAAGGACGAATAATGGTAGAGTATATACGTGTGTTGAAGCCTTAAAATATAACGGATCCTCTTTTCGAATTAAAAAAATCTTCTGCATTTTGCATGCAAATGTGTAAAAGTTCAAATTTGTTTTCAACTTTAATAAATTTATTGATTTTATTCTTTCGACGGTTACTTCGCTGCCACAGTTGGCGTCTGTTGGCCATCGCCGCGTGTTTGGCAAGTTGTTAAAGCGCTGGTGGGTGACACTGAGCTGACGTTGATGTCGCGCAGTGCCGTAATGGAAAAAAGCGAGCAGACCTCAGCGGGGGTTATAGGGAGTAGCAGCAAAATGGCGCGTGAATTTTGAGTGTGTCGGCATTTGTTCTGACTATTTATGTATATATATGTAAGTGTACGTGTGTATGTGTATTTTGTTTATGTGAGAAGTTTTTTCATTCTGACATACAGACGCGTTGGATAGCAACTTTTTCATTGATTTTTGCTTTAAATGTTAAAGAAAATTTCATGTGCCATACTTTTAGTGCTGAAAATAAATAAATCAATAAATTTAATTTAATTTAACAATATATTTTCATTTAATTAATGTAGTGTATTTTAATTTTTTTTTTAAATTTCTTATATTTATTTGTTCTAAAGATTTTTTTTTTATTTTGTATTTCTATTTTTAATTGCTTTTAGATTTACAAGTTGAGTTTTAAAGTATGTGGAAAGCGGACCAATAATATGCAACTTCATATCTTATATTGTCCACGTCGGAAAACAGTAAAGAGCTTATCCCCCTGGACTAATGAAGATCGTGAGCGCCCAGAGATATAAACGATGAAAAGAGTTACCAAGTCTTCCTGAAAGAGACTGAATAGAGAACTCTGACTGTTTATTTTGCACCATCCTGCAAATTTTTTTTATGCTTTTAGCTCTTCTAAGGTCATTGGCAGGAAGAGAGACTTGAAGAATCTGTTTTGCTCTATTACTCTTTTGATTCTTCCTAGGTTAAGTTTCCAATTTTTAAACTGGAACTAAGCCTGTCATCCGTTAAGGAACTTTAGAGCGATATTTCCGTGATTTCCTAGCTTAGTATTGTATCTTATTAGGAAATCTATGCTAATATAACATTCATTCCATCTCTCAATTTCGTTGGTTTTTCTTAACACTGTTATTGATCAGTATTGCTAAGTACTGCCTCAGTGTTAAAACTGCAGTAAGCGGTAGTTGAAAAAAAAGTTCGGAAGGAATACATATTTTGGCCGAGAGATCATGAGATCATTGATGACCATTAGGCTTCGCTTTCCAACTACTTATATTATCTGACGAACTTCACTAGATGTATAATCTTTCTATAATCTTGGCGTCAACTTGAATGGACTTGCGGAATTAAAATAGATGGACTTTACTAAACTATTACCAAGTGAATACTACAACAACTAGTGTGAGAGTGACTTTTAACACTTTTCAGGGAGACTGGGAGAAAGAAATAAAAATTCTATTCTAGTCTAGATTGTAGACTAAAATTCCAAGAACACTCTTTTGGCTGGACCCCGTAAAAGTAAATTCATAATAAATTTTTAAATTCTTCTTCAAATTTCTAATTTTTGCTAACTACCACCAAGCGGTTTGAATCTTGCTTAGACCAAGATCAAAAGAATAAAAAAAATATTAAATGAATATCAACCTCCTTAGGTGTATTTCTGATATAAAAAAAAAACTTCCTCATAAAAATCAGCCGTTAAGAGGCTAAGAATAAAATGTACGTTCAAATATTTTTTTTAAAGCATGAAGACGTATACCGCAAATTGGAGAAGGATCTCGGCCTAAAATCGTTTCAGTGGTTATAAAGCGTCATTTGTATACGTAACTGGTGATCCAAGAAGAAGTACTTTCGTCCTATATAATATCAATAGTAATCGAAAATTGTACTTCCAAGAAGATCTGACCTTTTCGAACCAAATTTTGTCCAGCGATTAGGCCCATTTCTGGCTCAATGGGTATGTAAGCAAGTAAAATAGCCGCATTTTGAACGAAGAGCAACCTGATGATATTCAAGAGCTGCCATTTCATCAAAAAAAAAAAAAAAAATGGTTTGATGTGGTTCGTGGATCGGTGGAATCACCGGTCCATATTTCTTCAAAAACGAAGCCGCTGAGAACGTATCCGTCAATGGCGACCGTAATCGCGCCATGATAACAAAACGGTGCTACTTCTCACACATCGCCTCAATCAATGGATTTATTGAGAGAACACTTCGCTGTGCATAGAATTCTACGTTTTGGGTCAGACGATTGGCCACCAAGATCGTGTGATATCATGCCGTTAGACTTTTTTCTTTAGGGAAAGTCCCGCTTCGAATCAGGCCTTGAAGCAAAATATCACTCGTGACATTCGTCAATTATCAGTCGAAATACTCGAACTAATAATCGAAAATTGTACTCAAAGGATGGAACATCTGCGACGTAGCCGCAGCCAACATTTGAAAGAGATAATCTTCAAAAAATAATGACTTGTGATTTGCCTTTAAAATAATAGGTGTCTAAGCTTGGGGGTAGAAGGGAGAGGATTTTTAGGATTAAGGAAGGTAATGCTGAATAATACCTTGGAATTTATTAATAGAGCCGTTTGGCTCTTAATGGTGTTCGAGGGTGAACTCCATAGGCAAAACTCGATTGCGTGGAGCTCAGGGGTGAGCTGCGGGTGAGATATTGGATATGGTGCGGGAAAATTTGTTGAGCGCTTCGGCTCTTCAAAATTTGTTGAGCAAGTGCTCCAGTGGTTTGGTAAGTTAAGCTTATACCACTTAGGAGCTGGCGGTTTTCAGCATTTTCAGGTGCTAGCAAACATCTGAGCATGCAATAATGCAAGCTGTCGAATATCATCCAAGCACCCTAGTAAAGCATCTAATAAACACTTCAAGTTTTTTGCTTCACTGTTCACCTGAGCATTACACTTATGCATATAAGCATGCAAGCGTATGCACATATGTATGTATTGTACATATGAAAAGACCAGTCTGGAAAGAATCGTAACACCAATAACTTAGTAAAAATAAAGAAGCACCTCTCCGAATAGTTCCGAGGTTTCAGACAAGGTGACTCCGCTTGTGATTTCAATAAGTAATTATTACAAAAAATAATGCCAACTACAGAACTAAACAGACAAAGAAAATCATCTACAAGAGTGTACAACTGCTGCCATATACCGACTATATTGAATGGATCTACTATTGAGCGAAAATAAAAGTAAATATCTCCCGTCATCAATACCAACGGTCAGCATCTAGGCTAACACGTCACTGTTGATAGTCATAGCTTTAAAGTCGTAGATAACGTCGTATATACTGGAACCAGAATAAGCACTTGTTGCCTTAAAATCCCGCGCAGAATTACTTCTGCTACTTTGAACTGAATACGGAATTGATGAGCAAAGACTCTATAAGTCTCTTATCAATCCCACCATATGATATGTTGTGGACGAAAGGATTTGTGATCAGTTTATGGACCTTTTGCGCATGAGCCCCGCTAATACCACACCCATTGGAAGGATGACCTATTGGATTTATATGACTTTTATCCAATTGGTTGAAAGCCCTCTAGTTTTGAAAGTATTAGATGCAGCACCCGCCTTTGGAAGTAGAGAAAGTGGAAGACCCGCATTCCGTTAGAGTAGAACCTGATTTCAGTTGGTATCTCCGAATTGCGCCGATCGCTCTGCTGGTAACTTGGCTATGTTCATGTCTGGGGTGTATAGTAAAATAAATATTCAAAATTTAAATCGTTCTCAGCCCAATCGTGGATCTCTTGAAGCAGTTTATTCAGTTTATATTAGCAAAGCTGAGATCCATGAAAACAAGTATAATTCTTTAATGTTTATTACTCTCATCTAACATAACTTGGGAGAAATAGGAACAAAAATCCATAATATATTCCTCTCTAGCTTCCTCTAGTAGCTTTCAACTATCACTGCATAATCATACTAAACGCAAGCTTTCATTATAAAAGAAAACAACGATTAAAAACTTTCTACGCTTAAGTATGCCAAAATGGAATATTTAAATTTAATATGCCACTTAATGCTGGTACTTAATGCTTGCCATTGCTGCCACCATATACCGCAAATTCCCAGCTACCCACGCCATCATTCTAAGCACTCACTGCCAAAACCCATTTGAGTGTGCTGTCGTTTCCGAGAATTTTACGCTGGTTAAGCGTCAAATGGAAAATGCAATGCCAAAAGCCTTTCCACGATAATGAATCGCTGGGGTTTTAAGAACGTCACAAATAAAATGAGAAAATACATAAAAGCTGGCAATGAAGAAACCAAGCAAAAGCAAAGCTTAACAACAGTACAGCAAAAAGAAAACTACTCCCGATGCTGTGGAGGAATGCGACACGACCTAGGAAAGGGGATTGTCAAGGGGGTGGTCGAGGGGGAGCGCTTGAAAGGGCGAGGCGAACTAAATAACTATAGCAGATACATAGGAAAAGCAAATAAAAGAAGACAAAACCGCCAACATCATCAGCAACATATAAAATTATCACAAAAACCACTTAAGATAAACGAAATAAATTGCAAAATAAATGAAAAGCAAGCAATGGCGGGCGGGCAACGGTGATTGGGTGGTATAGAGGTTTATGGAATAAAACTACGACAACTACAATAATAATAGTAACCGCAATGAAAGCAATATAGAACCTATGGGGAGGTCGGCGGAGCACGATGTACTGATGGTTGAGGCTTTGGGTGTGTGTGAGTGTGTGTGTGTGTATGTGTGTGTAGAGCCGACTAACTCATACTCGTACACAGTTCGTATTAGGGCGTGAGTAGTCGAGTTTTTGGCACCGAAATTTTCGCAAAAGCAAAAATCCTGCCATTTCAGGCTGTGGTGGGTGCAGATAAGCTCAACACCCTGTCGGGCCGAAAGCGCAAACACATGCGCAAATAACAACAAACACTGTTCTCGTAATAACGAAAAATAAAAACAAAAACATATCAACTATGGCCAACAATAGCAACAAAAACCCCCCCAAACAAACGATGAGATACAGGCAAGCTAAGCCAATCAGCTCACAGCGAAGGCGGAGTCATAGCAAACAGGTTTTTCTCGATTTTTTCCCTCCACTTTTGCTGTTGTTGTGCACGTATTAATACAGCGACAGCAGCAGCAGCGGCGGCGGAGAAACGTCAATATTGTTGTTATTGCTTTTGTTGTTTTGATCTATTTTTTACTTATTTATTTGTACTTTTATTTTTTCGTCAATCGTCAATGCTCTGCTTGTCTCAGCTGCCGCTGTTATTGCTTTTATTATAGCGCTGGGTTTAGGTTTTTGGGGGCAGGGTGGTTTATCGTGCGTTTAGCTCTCACTCTGTCGCACCAAAAGCAAAAGCTCCGACGAACGCCGGTGTTAAACAGACGCTCTCTCGCTGCCGATGAGCATGCAATAATCTAGCAAAAACAACAACAACATTGACTATCGAAAGCGGAGTACTGTAGGTACATATATGCTGTTTTTGGGGAAACACAAATACAACTAAACATATTCATGTGTTAGCTGTTCGTATTTGAGTGTGTGAGTTTGTTTTGTATAGTTATGTATGTAAATGGGGCGGGGGGATAAATCGTGCGAAAGCCATGAGTATAAAAATAATAAAAGCGACGATGCGCGCGATAATCTGCGCCAATACCGTTGCGGAGCAACAACAACAAACACATATAATAAATCGTAGTGTACTTTATACGTACAGACAGTATGCATAAGCGAACGAATGAGTGAACAGTATTTACAAGAAATTATGAAGTATATAATATATGAGTACATACATACATGCATACATATGTACGTGTATATATGTATATGGAGTATGCTCTTTTAACATAAATTTTTATATATAAGAGAGATTAAAGCAATTGGAGGAGCTGAGATATATAAAGCATATACCTATGTAGGTACATATGTATGTATATCTATGCATAAACATACATTTTTGCATATCATGGTTAACTACTATTTTGTAGTTGTTTAAGAATATAAATGGTGGCAGTGGTTTCAGTTCCAGTCAAAAGCAAGAGGTTCGTGGTCAAATATCAGCATAGTAATAGGTATTTTAGAAACAAAATCAGACATTTTTAAATTCTTTTAACGACATCTAGTTGGATTATGATTTGATTAAACTTCAATTAAGAGGAATGATTATCTCATATTAAGCTTATCTTTAGACGAAATCAGAATCGCCGTCAGCAAAAAGATCCTCTGAGAGATCAATTTTCCATTGCCGGTGGAGTTTTCCATTTGCCCCCCTCTTTATCGTCTTCTGGCATTATTTTCGTTGTTAATGTGTTTTTTATTTTTATTCAGTAGGTAGTCACTCTAACTTGCAGCTCAATGAGCTTCTCATACAAACCCCTTTAAAATGTTGGACGCAGCCAAAAAGAGTCCATGAAAACATTCTTTTAGTATTATCCGTCTAGGCGCAGTAGATAATATAAAGTATCATATGTATGCTGCTGAGAAAAAATTAGGGAGATTTTGGAGCTTAGCTGTCAAAATTAAAGCAATAGCCTGAGATTTCCAGATAATTCCAATCGTCCTGCCACCTTCTAATAATTCGTGCGGTTTTTTTTTTCGAAAATTAAGACTTTATTGTGAAAAAATTGTCTTGATCAACTCCTATTACTCTTGCAAGTTCTTCTTTTTTTTGGCTGTCCGTCGTCTAAGTCGAAATTGCCACTTTTAAACCGTGCAAACCACTTTTGTCACGTTCTTTCGGCTAAAGCATGGTCACCATAAACGTCCCGTAAAATACGATGGCTTTCGGTAGCA
This sequence comes from Ceratitis rosa, assembly GCA_037013455.1. Taxonomy (NCBI): domain Eukaryota; kingdom Metazoa; phylum Arthropoda; class Insecta; order Diptera; family Tephritidae; genus Ceratitis; species Ceratitis rosa. The sequence goes on along the minus strand of JAWMAG010000029.1, from coordinate 9,288,248 downwards.
CTTTTCTTCATATTAAAGTTTTCTCTTAGAAAGACGCACGAATTAATGCATACACCCAATATAAAATTCACAAAACAATGCAGATTTTTCTTAATATCCTATAAGTATTGCGTCTTGTTGGAAATAACCATATTTCCTTTTGAACGGCACTATGTAGAATGAAATGGAAAGGCTTTTACGGCGAAGAAGTGGTAACTTGCTGAAATGCCGGGAAGGACAGATGACTTTTAGAAGCGATGGAAATGAATAGTTTTAAGTAAAACTGATAACGTTTACATACGTTTCTGATCTTTCTGTGTTTATTAAAATTTCTTCTCAGAATGAAAATAAAAAATTTTAAAATCTGTTCACTTTTTAATTGTGAGACCGAATCATATATCTGAGCAATCGGTTGTAAGTGGATCATTTGATTAATATATATATTTTTTCGATCCCACAAGTTTCAAAACATTAAAAATACAAGTAACATATGTACGTATGTATGTATGTACGTATGTACTAGAGCTCAAGATATTGTTTGAACATTTTCAAGCTGCTCTACCATTTGAGCAACGAGTACTCACACACTCATTCATTACTCATTGCTCGAAAATTTTCGAGCAATTCGAGCTTTTTCTAGAATTTTGAATAAAAAATTTGACTTTTTCAAGAACTTTTTTCTACAATTTTAATTTAATGTATGCAAAATGTAAAACTCATTGAAATACTAAAGAAATTTTGACAAACAAAATTGAAATTTAAAAAAATTCAAACTATCACTTGTGCAGTTGAGCAACGAACGAGTATCGAGCGAGTATCGAGCTTCTAACAGTGCTCTATACCCGGGTATCTAGAGCTGTAGTACCTATGTACTGAAATTTGTTCAAATAGCTCCTCAGTTTTTGAGCTTACATTCAATAAGACAAAGGTATAATCAAAGGGACATAGCGTACTCATTTCAGCTTGTTATTGTGATCATTTGAGCTTAAGTTTAGTATGAACATACGAGTATATGTACACTTCGGACCAAAAATGTATACGAAGAAAAAAATAAATATATGTTTAGACTACGCCAGCCGGCTTATCCAATTCATATGTTACATTTTTGAAAGTTATCTATGAAAAAACTAACTGAATTTTAAGTATAATTTTTTTGAAAATTGTGTAAAATATGTACGTACCAACAAATAAACCTCATCAACAAATAAAACGCCCTCTTATATACCCACTCGCATACCAGTAAAGCGTCGCTATATACCAACGTCGCTTTTGTATTTGGTTGGTTAAATCCTTCGTGTGGCCCCTAATCGCATGTAATGCGCGCGCATTATCTACTCTCTTAACTACAACAACAAGCATAACTAAAATAAGCAACAACGTTGTAATAATAAAAATCGACAAAAAGGACCACAAACCTGATTCAAATGTACACGCATTTAGCAAACTCTACACACGCACACACACAGGCAAGCAGCAAGGAAAAGTGAGACAACGAAAAGCGTTATCTCGCAGGAGTGGGTGTAGCTTTAGCTTATAGCCGCTGTCTGTGGACTTGTACGTAGCAAAAAACATGCATGCTGAAGTTAAGAGTCACTCGAAATTTCGCCGACACCAACATCAAAAACAAGACAACAACAACAACAGCAGCGGCTAGTGGCGGCCGATACCACCAACGCCAACGTCAACGCCACCATTGCCATTACCCTTACCAATGTCACACGTTCGTTGCCTTGTTCATGTGTATGCATGTAGGTATGTATATGGCTTGTTATCTGCTTGTTAAACGTTGTTGTAGTATATCCGTTGCCTCTTTCGCACTCGCATAATCATATCCGTTGGTTGGGTTAGGGTGGTTGAAACTGGAATCCCAAAATCCACCCATTCATCCAACCATTTACTTGTAACAAATAACGCAGCGCAGCGCAATAGCGGACTCTTTCGTCGGGCGCGCAAATCCAAACGAATAAGCAGCTGCGAGAGTGCGAATATGAAAAGCCAACCGAATGTACGAACAAACAAACAAGCGAACAAACAAACGAACGAACAGGTGCTATGGGAAGTTGAGAGCGAAGGAAAGCGCATGAGATTAGGAACATATGCTTATGTGGGAAGTAGTAAATAAATAACTTTTAATAATAGTTTAAAATAAAAAATTTTAAAAAACATAAAATGTTTTTTTTTGTACAATGAATGTTGCTTTATTAATTGCTTAAGTCATTAAAAATAATTTAATTATTTTGTTGCATTTTTTTATGTTGTCCGGTACTCCCTTATCAATTTGAGAGAGTTTATCGCTTGCGCGGTTGTAGTTGTGTGCTCTCTCAATGAATTTAATTTCCACTCTCTTTAATATCGTGGTATGTGTGTTTTGTTTTTGAATCTCTCTCACCAATACACAGGTGACACTGAGAGTGGTACTGAAAAAGCCGGTCTCAGAAAAAATGTTTACGTCTCATTAAACCTCATACGGGAAGTGATTATGCATTGGAAAAAGAAATAGTATTTTATTCTTATTATAAACATTTACCTATATTAATTCCCATAATAAATTACAATAATTAAAAATATTCGAAATTAATAACATATCCGCCCATAATTTGCGTGATGCGTAATTTACATTCACCAAACTGCATTGGTATAATGAAGGAAGCAAGGAAAAGGGGCTGGATTGTCTCGCGTGGCGAGCTTTCCCGATGCCGACAGAAAGCTTCCATATAGGGAATTATTATAAACTCCCTTGTGCGATCCCGGTTAGTACTTTGAAGGATGTATGTATAGTCGAATAAACTAAAGAGAGTCTGTCCAAAGAAGACATAATGCTATGACTAACTGAAAGCTTCGATCTATATTTTTGGCAGATATAGATGCAGTACATATTACCAGTAAGAGACTTACGGCTGGAGGAAAAATCATCTTCTAATGAAAATTGCAAAACATTGACCTAACAATGGATTTCACTTTTCCTATATATTTCTACACCACCCTGCTATGACGAGTATATTAAAAAAATCTACATCATGTGAAATTAAAATGAGTTAAGGAAAGAGTTGATAACCTATATTTAAAGCATTGTTATATGGCGTCCATATAGTCTGGTACTTCTAACCGATTCTCGCCTGAAAATCTTTGCATTTTTTTCCATAACCGGAACCACATCACGAGGCTTCCTATAGTAACCTTCCGACCACTTTATCCGTACATCGCTCGTCTCCTCTTACAGTTCAATGCAGTTCAATTTATAACAGGCCGAAAAATTACCTTGAAAGTGGTTAAAGACGTTATCTTTTTGTTGCCCCAGGTGTTGCCAGCTAAATACTTGAGGACCTTGTTGAGGACCAGTAACGTAGCAATATTCCAGGCCATATATGGCGTAAAGGTTACCATGTTGACCTCTTTGCATATGTATACGTTGTCAAATGTCAACCATCGTGAATTGAAAAGTGGAATTTTTCACGCCATTAACTTTGACATCAAAATCCTCCCGACGGTGTACCATCTGGTTAAAAGGCTGGCTGTAGATGTCTGACACCGATGACATGGAAAAGGGCACAGAAAAAAAGACCAGACGAGAAGATCGAGAAATTATCAATTTTCACGACTCTCACGACCATCAGTTCTATACACACGAATTAACACGGTTTATATCAAGTCAAGGAAAGTCACGTTTTCGACAACCTAACCTCATTTAATTCAAAAGGCAAATATCGGCCACCTGAAAGAAGAGAAAGAAGAATTTTTAGTGAAGTTTTCAAAAAAGGTTCCTTTCTAAAAAAATCGTTCACGATCCCAGCAGTGCTCCTACTCTTACACACATCGGTGGATGGTTGTCTGTTACGATGCAGGGACGTTATTTTCTGTGGACCTACAACGAAATATGTATTCCAGAAATTAAGAAAATATATATGTATGTACAAATGTTCCAGAAATCTGGAAACTTCGGGCACATTTGCCATTGGTAAATGAAAAGTCATTCGGACTTTCGCAACGTTAATCCAATGTGAGATCTTTTCAAAAGGATGAAAAAAAAATATTTGGAAGAATATCAAACCATGATAATTCAAATAGGAATGAGTAACGAAGGATTCTGAGCGTATCCAATACAACAGTAAAAATAATTTTTGAATTTAAATCAAATGTAAAAGTATGCGTAGAGCGCACACCACTACAGAAGCAAGGAAAATTTGAGAGAGTGCAATAAAACACCACTACAAACGCAAATATTTAGAAACAAGAGAGGAACTTGTTGACACACACACACATGCGTTCGCACACAAACATTGGCAAGCATGCTAGAAAGGTAAATTTGAGGCGAATTGTTGAGAGCGGAAAGCAGAATCAGTTGTGCGGCAACTGACAGTGTAGAAGGATGTAAAGTTGCTCGATTTACTTACATAAATACTATTACGTTATTAATAGCTGATAAATCCAAAAAAAAATAAACAAAACAACAAAATGCTTCAAAAGCGCGCACATTTCGGCGTTAAAATAATAAATGTAAAATAGATAAATAATAAATTGAACAAAGCATTTGACAAATGTACATATAAACATAGGAATACACGCAATCAAATTCTATTAAGACGCGACGTCAAGGGTGTGGGTTGTAGCAGCAGCGACGCGTCAACCAAAGAAGCAGTCGAATTCAAATTCAAGTGTATTTGAATTGATGCCGCATTAGAAATCAGTGTTATTAACAACAATTACAACAGCAATAATAACATAAACAACAATAGAAATAAAAACCAACGACAAGTAAAACGTCAATACGAAATAAGCGACGGACTGAAATAGGGGGCCGACTGAGGGCAGTGAAATTCTAATGGATGCACACTGCTGACACCGGAGGGGAGGTAATGAAGTGGCGCAGCTGAGCTTATCATTGAGTCAATTGACATTGCATGTTGACAGTCAGTCGTCGAATGGCGCCCGATGAAGTGTGAAGCGTGCGTGTCGATATACGGATGGACGGACAATTAGAATAGCGAATCCATGCAAACAATAAGATAGCGCGTAATGATACAATAAAACCAATAGCGATATGTGCGAGTGAAGCGTGTATAATAAATAAAAAACAAAATAACAAAAACCAAAAATCGCAGACAAAACATACCAACGTAAACGAAATATTGCAAATATAAATTTTTAGCTACAGAAAAGATATAATTATTTGTGCTCAATACTAGTCGCCTTCTAGTTCCTATACTAAGTTAGTGGGAAATTATAAAAAAAAGTTCCAAAAAACACAAAAAAAAAAATAGTTGAATAGGTGTATGACCAGTATTTGCATATAAATATGCTTGAAGAACGTAAAAAGAAAATTATAAAAAAAAAATAATTCCTGAAAAACTAAGCAATCATCCGAACTAACCAGCAGCACCCACATTAGCACCAACTCGTTAGGCGTATTAGATGCGCTTCTGTCACGCACTTTTTCACACGTTCTACGTCCAAGAAGTTGCGAATCTATATAAATATTATTAGCAAAAGTGCATTGAACTTGCAGCAGCCACGCTTTCTCGATCACGCTCAGGAAAATAAATATTGGCCATGCTGTGCCTGTGCCCGTGCTTGCAACCCATGCTTGCCTCTTGCACTTCCCTCAATGTGCAATGAACAACCAACTGCTAATGATGCGGCGTCAACGCTGCTGTCAGCAATCAATCAAGCGCGCAGCAACAAAGCCAATAGTTCTGTACAATAATAATAGCAACAACAGCAGCTTGTAGTGAAATTAAACAATATATGTATAAACATATGTAGGTATGTATGTATGTAAATCGACGAAAACGTCTACCGCTCTAACGGTCTAATGCATCAGCGAGATCGGCTCTGGTCAAGCGCCAGTGACTTTAAGTGATTGCATTCATTGCGAATATCCTCGCGGGTTTGTACGAGGGTAGGGTGTAGGTGTGCTCTGTGTGTCTAATTGGCAAAAGGAAAGTGCGTAAAAATAATACAAATCAACAACTGTTTTCATAGAAAAATATTTACGTTTCCGCAGGAGAGTTAAAATATATTGCTAAAACGTGTAATAAAAACTTTGTGAAAATCTAACAATTCCAAGAAAGAAGAAAAAAACTTATTTTAATTAAACTCTATGAGTTGCGGCATCATTTAGACTAAAGCAGAAATAAGTAACATTAAAAAAATATTGTGTTTTATAAACTAAAAGGAAATCTTTTTGCGTAAAAATACGAAGTGCCGTCGCAAAAGTTGCATAAACTTGAAAATGGATTTCCAGAGCGCAATGGAAACGTTTGCTGAGGCTTGGGTGGCAGCCAACGCAGGACCACAGGTGAGTTTGGCATTTTCAGAATGCTGTCTGATGTAGAAATACAATAAATATGTCAAAAATAAGTAAATAATTAATTAATTAATTAAGTAAATAAATAAAAAAATATATAAATAAATAAATAAGTACATAAAAATAATTAAAATTATTTTAAAAAGTCTTTAAAATGGCTTCTAAAGGGTAGAGTTCTATAAAAGCGTTGATGCCATTTTCAGGCTCATATCACATTTAGACAAAGTTTAATATTTTTATAAAACTGTTTGTGCAGCTTTTCAGTATAGAAAAACGAAAAAAAAAATAAATACTTTCGTCCGTTCGTTTATCTTCAATTTTTTCAAAAGTTATTTAAACGAATTATTTTTACTTATCTTTAAACCTTATTAAATAATATATGATTTTTCTTTATTTTTAGAGATCAAAAGTAAATTTAAAAAATATCATTCCACGCCTTCAGAGCTAATCACATAGAATTGAAATAAACTAATAACTTTTCATTGTTAGAAAAATAAAGAATAAGCTCTTTACTCAAAGTTTTAACAAAGTTTTTGAGACTTTTTTGGATTTTTTTTTACATCTTATTATTAAAACAATTAGCTTAAAACTTAACAAAAAGGGTGACTTACGGGAAATTTCGATGGATTATGTTGAAAAAGCAAAAAAAAAAAGAGTATAGAATTTCTGGTTGAGGTATATTTTAGATACAAGAAATTTAATTTTTTTAAGTTAAATTTTTTTCAGATACTTGCTTACATACTTAAGACTTTCTACGGCATTTTCTATTGCAAACAGGAATCGGAGGGTATAGTTTGATTCTAATCCCCCTGGAATCGTTGATTATTTCTGACAATTAGCTAGAATTTGGCGCCCGCAATAGCCGATTGTTGTAAAATCATTGACTTAATAAATATGAATTGAAATTGATATATCCAAAATTAAAAAAAAATAATTTTTTCTTTAATTGTGGTCACTCCTCGATAGGGAATGTCAAGCCCTCCGAGTGTATTTTTGACATGAAATAAAAAGTCCTAATAAAAATCCATGGTTCGGAGGCGGCTTATAGTAAACTGTAGGTCCCTCCATTTGCTGTAAAACATCAAAACGCTCACCACAAAGTGAGGGAGGGGCTCGGCCGATAATCGATTCAGCGTAAAATTTTGAAAATTTAATGTACCAAAAGACCGTAAGCGATCACAATTAGTTGACATTGTTCCATCGTTACCCCCCACAACTTTAATATTCTTAAATATGATTTTCTCACATATCAATAATTACAAAATAGATAATAACAAATGAGAAAGACTAGTTCTAATGGCACCGCAAATGTGAAACTCGTCCAACAGATCAGTCAAAAATAGGAGGTCTCTTATATTGCATTTAGATTTATTTCTCGTGTCACAGTTTTAGACACGATACCCCTCCGAAGCGGCTTGACCGATTTTAATGAAATTTTACGTGCATATTCAGTAGGCTTGAGAATAACCTAGGACTGATCTATTTTTAATTTATAGTTCGATCTATTCAAAAAATCGTTTCTATGGTTCGGATTAATATATAATTCGGAAGTGGACCAAAGGTCACCGAGCAGATATCTGATTGGCTTGGTCCGTTCCATAACCCGACAGATGGAAAGCATGTCCGTGCGCATACAGGATTTGATTCCTTTCATTTACGTGCGTAAAATCCGAGCAATTCCATAGCGTGCTCTATGACAATTGCCATTTCAATGAATTATCCAGAATAAATATATTTTATCCAAGTGAGAGAAGAAATAACTCTCAGAACGAGACGTGTGGTTAATTTTTAGTAAATATGCGATCTCGCTCAATGGGAAACCTTTATGTTGAAATTAATTTATAGTTTTTCCTAAATTGATAACGGCTGGACCGAAATAAAATTCAACTTTAGTAAGAGAATCTCCGGGACCGATTCATGTGAGATAATCTTAGTTACGATTCGATTCACTTGAAATTTAATTTGTTGGTATCTTTTCATTTAGATTAACATGCAGAAACTAGTTCTTAATAATCTTATTTTTCATATGAGCTGCTTGAACTTTTAATTTTATGAGAATTGTCCATGTTCGCGTGTTGACAATCCATCTTTGTTGTTTGTTCTTGCTTGCCTACTACCATATTGCTTTCTGCTAATCGAGTTCATTCAAATAATCCACATTCAGATTTGAGCTATCTATGTAATTAAGACGAGGCGAAGTTCACTGGGTCTGCTAGTATTATATATATAAATATACAATTGACACTGACGCTGAAGCGATTTTCAACTAAGCTCCTCTTCCAATTTGTCATGTACGGTTCGATGTTTTGCCAACAAAAAATACAGTTTTCTATAATTTGTATTTGTAGGTCTGCAGCTCTTATGTGGGACAAAAGCGAATGGAGCTACACTTAAATAACCCGTGTTTTTGCTAGACTTTGGAAATTATAAGTTGTATTATTGAATACTGTCATTGGTCTCTTGGTATCATGGCTAAATCGATTTTCTTTTGTTTTCAACCATTAGCTATACAAATCTTATATACTATGTATAAGACTACACTTCGTCCAAAATTGGGAAATTTAGTGAAAATGATTTTCTTTTCATTAGAAGGAACCTCCGATAATATTTACAGAAGATTGTGTCTTTAAGAAACAATAACAAACATACGTGTATCTCAGTTTTTGAAGAAATCGTGTTATGAGAGGCATTTTTTCCGTGTAACAACATTCCTATTTTCAGAATCAAAGCAAAAACTAATATTTTTCAAATTAATATATATTATATCTTAGTATGTAGGCATGTTCGAGTATTTGTGTAGAGAAGCACTGCTTTAACGCAAATTTTCTACTGATAACAGAGATAACTTCAGACTTGATGTCTCCGTTAATTTACTAAACACTGACTCTTTTACGTCTAAACGCCAGTCAGTCTGTGAGCGATCACACAACATTTGATATATATTTCATATTTACATATGTATATGTACATACATAAGCACTATTTATCAAGCACTGATTTTTATAAATATAAAAATTTAAATACTGTTTAAATATTATTTACTAATATTTTAAAAATAAATTTTTATTTTATTAAGTTAAATTATTATATTAAAAATTATTATCTTATTATTTTAATAATTAGTAATTGTTTTTAAAAAACCATTTTTTAAAACTTAAAAAAATTAAATAATGAGATACTCGTTGCTAATTTTTCTTTTTTTAAATATTATATTAATTTATCGATTATTGAGAAAGTAATCACATTCACCAAAATTAAATTAAATTATTTTATCAAAATTAATTTTGTTATTATTGTAATAATTAATTATTCATTTAAAAAAACTAATTTTTATAATTTTTATTATTAAAATTAGGACTTAATCGTGTCATATTAAATCATGGATTATTGAGTAGATAATCGCTTTTGCACATTTTAATGAAAATTTCGCACGACTTCCTAAACCATGTTTTTTGTTTAATAGAAAAGACAAAAAATGCAAAGTAAAACAGACATGTTGACATCCATACGCACGCAGTATAATCGCAAATAAACGCACTTGTGCACGCAAACACGTGCAGGTGTATAAATAACAAATGCTCATACTCACCAGTGCGTATGTACCAAATGAGAAAAATAAAAAACAACAAAAAAACTCACGCAACGCACACTGAAAAGTTAAATTTAAGTAAATGACTTGCCAAACATTTTTTTGTTTGACTTTGTATATGTTGTTTTTGTTTTTCATTGTTGTTTTTGTTTTCCTTGTTGCTTAGTGCTTACCAATGCCTCTTCACTAATAAGCAAATAAAGGTGTTAAAGAAAATAATATACAATATATATATTTATATATATACATATATGTAACTGTGTATGTATGCATCTGCATAAATAAAAGTATTTCTCTGTACCATTGTGCAAGTATTAGCGCAGATTATGATAATCTTTATCACTGTGCTGTGCTGTGTTGTCCAAAAACAAATATTGACACTGCGAATGAAGGAAGGAACACGTAGGCCCACAGTGCCTGCGGATGTAGGGGTATACTCAGAACGGTAGGCGTTAATATTAGTTAACTTACGGCAATAATGCGAATTGTTTGTTTGTGAGTTGGCATTAGATGTTGGAGAACGGGTTCCGTGGGCAAGTAATAAAATAAAAATGGTTAATTAACGTTGGATAAGCAAAGCAGACGTTACAACATAATATACCTAGAAACCTAGTTTAATAGAATTCAACACTTGAGATCAACTGCTTAGGCAAGTAAAAAAAAATGTCTAATTCACAAGTAAGTAAATATTTCGATTAAAAATAAATATTTTTTGCAACTTTCATCATTTTTCTTGAAATTTTTGACAACTATTCAACGCTTTGGCAAAAAGCTTTAACTTCTGGCCAAGGTTCACGGACCACGATTTTTTTTAAATCTTAATCTACTTTATATTATTTTATTTTACTTTATCATATTTTTATTTAATTTAACTTAATGCAATTTATTTATTATTCATTTTAATTAATTTAATTTTGTTATTTTAATTTATTTTCTTTTTTTGGTTTTATTTTACTTTATTTTATTTTATTTTATTGTAATTTTTTTTTTTAACTTTTAAATAATATTTCTTTAATCATTTTTTTGGATTACTGTAATGATTATGAAATCCGGCAATAAAAAAGTTGGCAAAATATTACCTGACTCACATCTGCGGTATTTTGCGGGCACAAACAAAAAATTCGAAACAATTTGTAAATAAGTACGCAAAAAAATTTACATACGCACATACACACGTAAAAGACGATATTTGTATAAGTACATCCGTTGGCACGTTTCTTTAGCGCTTTAGTTTGCTAACTCCGCTGCCCGCTACCTCACTCCTCGCCACCCACCTGCAATCGATTTTTTTGTTCCGCCGAAACCGAGAGAGACACGCTTTTAATGTGGGCATTTTTGTAACGGCACTCAACAACACGCCGCGCTGATAAGATAATCCTGTTGACCCACTAAGCAAATGCGCATAAGGCATAAGCGTTAGCGAGAAGGGTTACAAGTCCAAACAAAACAAACTCACTCCCCTGCAAACAGCGCAGCAGTGAGTAATTGAGCGGCAAAACAACTCCACTGCATGAATTGGAATATACTCGTATGTACCATAGGTATGTGTGCGTATGTGTGCATCTACTATCTACATTCAAGCGCTGGCAGCTCAGTTAATCCAAAAATATCTGATAAAAATAAAAACGAATTGAATTTTAATCGTAAGTCATGCGATTGCGCGTGCAAATATGATTTGTCGCAGCCAAATATACAAACATATGTAGGTACATTGTTGTTGCACGTTGAACATTTAGTGATACATCTGTTGGTTGTTTTTGCTGTTTTTTTACCGCAATATAATTGATTATGTCCCAAGTGTGTAATTATTTTATCTCTGAGTGTATATTTTTTTGATAAATTCTGATTTAATATTACTTTAGCTTATTTTTCTATCGGCTTATCGCGCCACAATTTCACTAAATATAGTTATACATACACATTTATAAATAATAATTAATTTGCTAGCCATTGGCGGGGTACCCTGCTGGAAAGTTATAAATTTAATAATTTTTATATAAGCAACTGGTGGCATTTTCAAACGATTTAGGACTAGTTTATTGTGAAGAAGTTCTGAACTAATGCTACATTCACCGTGTGCGGTCTATATGAAAAAAGGGGGAAGGAATCTTAATATTACCAATTAAGTTAATAAGGTGTTCCTACAGGCCCGCTAGTGATTATGGTCTCAATAACATTGTATGTATTTCGGATAGGTCTTAAGTTTGCATAAGCGAAGCGCTCACTAGATAAGTAACTTTGACATTGTTGTATAGGAAACAAAAAAAAAAAAATAAAATATATGTACATACAAATCATTCATTGCTCAGCCGTTTCAAGCGGTTGTTTCGATTATCTTATTTATTTACAGTTAGAAATTTTATAACGCCACAGCAACTAAAAATGAATGATTATATAAAAAAGTAAATTATGAAATCTTAATTATTTAATATCGTAAAACGGAATTATCTTTAAATACTATATATTTATATTATTGTATTTATTTACACTATTTACGTATTAATTAAGTGCATGTAAATATGTATATACAGCTACTTATATGAGTGCATATAAATATGCAAATTTGCATTGATAGTCAAGGTTTGTTAAAATTATATGCTCATATGCTAAACTTTTATGAGTAAACCTCGTGGATTATAATGTTTATTAAATAATAATTTAATTTAATTAAATATTTTTTTTTGTTTATTTATAAATGTAACTGCGACTGATTAAATTTTTAAAGTATCTAGTAAATAAAATATGTACATACCTATATGTATTAGATAATATGAATACATATTTTCCTTCAAATTAATCTTTTTTAAATTAATAAGTAATTAATTCACAAAAATTCTTGTTAATCAAATTATATTACTACGAATCTGGCCTTTTAAAGTGGGTCGAAATTTCAATCAATAGGTTCGGTTAAAAACAGCAAAGTAAAAAAACATTCAGTAGAAGATTTTAAAAGAGCGTAAAATAAAAACAAATTCTTAACAAAGAATTTTTAGCGCGATCTCTTGTACATTTAAGCATATTGCCAAATTGAACTCCTTAGTTTTTTCTGTCGAGTTAATCATCATATACCCCCCATCTCATATCTAGGGCTAATTTTTTTTTTTTTGGTATACGGGCTTCGGATGACTTTTCTTCACCAAAAATATGAATTTACTAACGGAATCTTTTTTTCCGCATTTAAGCAACAGTTGTGTAAGATTTGAATCTATTTTTTTCAGTCTTTCAAAATCAGGACTACATTTAAGCCATTACTTCCCAAGCATCGAAAACATTGGAATGTATTGATCAAATCTTTAAATTAAGTTCATAATACATTAAGAAAAGACAATATGAAATAAAAACTCAAGTTGCTAAGTCAGCTTGTCCTATAAATATGACAATGGGGTCATGTGATTAGAAATAATGAAAATTAACAATTATAAGAAAATCAGCTTTATTTGAAAACTGTAACCGCAAAACGTTTTAAGAATACAATTTTATGAGCTTATTTTGTATGATAAGGTATAAAACAATGACTGACTGTTTTTTCCCATTTAACACAAAAGGTTAGAGGTTTTTTTACAACCTTGTCCTTGGCAACGCCTCTGTTCGCCATATAGTGACCAAAATTATCAAACCTGACAGGTGGTAAAGCACTTCTGAAGAACCTGGTGTAGGTTTACTTGCCTTGTCTTCCGATTTTTTTATCCAAAAAAAAAACAAACCCTTCGTCTGAAATCTAGCAGAGGGATGGTCTCATCTTTATTTATCTGGCTGTAAATAATCCACGCATTCTCTAGGGACTAGAGGCCAATACCTGTTTTTACCTCTTAAGCGGATTGGATATTCATTATAATTATAAATATTGTTTTTATTATAATTATGAATAAGTCTTGGCTTACTCATGTCTATTTTGGCATTTTTTTCTACGAGTACCTATTAGTTTTTACAAAATGTTTAACAGTATCAAAATTATTATTATTTTTCTCAAAACGATGATCAGAATAACCTAGGCCTTTCTTTTTCATCTCTTGCTCTTGCTTTGGCATAATAGGACATTTCTTAGGCCTATTGTCTCTGACTGTCCCTGTAGCTCTGAACCCTTGAGATTTCAAATCAATCAATCAACAATTGCGTGTTGCTGAAAAAGTTATCGCAGTATACTACATGTGCTCTGGGATCTGCACATACTGCAAGCAACTTTTTTACCTCTGTTGAATCCAAGCCATCGTCAGTATCAATTGTATACGAAAATTCCACTTGACCAGCTACATCTGGCACACATCTGATATCGCAAAACTCCAATATCGTGGTCAGGATCTTCTTCTACATATATCAGTCATTTCATCTGCATCACCCGGAAGCAATGGCTTAACCGGATCGAACATGCTTTCGCGACAAATTGTACAGATATTTTCCCAGTGTCATATTTATAGTACGGCTTATTTCGAATGAATACCACAAGTTCCAAAAATATATTTTGTTTACTTTTTTTATTTATTGGTACAGGTCAAAGAAGCAGTTTTATGTATTTTGAAATTGGTAACTATTTTCTTTTACGGTATTTTTAATCGAAACTTAATGGTCTTCTTGAGGCAACAAAAATGATCAATCTGGAAAAAAACACATTAAAATTACGTAAACATTTTTTATATCGAAAAAAAAAATTACTTTCAAAGCTGGAGTGCTTTGATCCAATGGAACGACATGACCTAGCTAGCGTAGCCGCTGTCTCTTCATTCGCTGAACTATGACTTGTAGAGTTTAGTTTTCGTTCGCCGAGAGAGGGCTTTGCCTACTCAGTCCAAAGTAGCACCCATTGGCAAGAGTGCTTCTGCGTTGAATTTGCAAGCTGACATTGTTGTTGGTGTTAATACTGGTTGCAAGATTGACGAAATTATCTACGACTTCACATGTGCATGAGAGACAAGTCGCGAATGCGATGAGTGTTTGTTTAATGTCCTCATTCACTACCAGATCCATTTGCTTCGCTTCTTTATCAAGTCTGGAGAAAGCAGAACTAACGGCGCGGTTGTTGAGGCCAATGTTGTCAATATCATCCGCAGCTGTACACACTTATAGAAGATTGTACCTTTTCTATTCAGCTCTGCAGTTCGTATTATTTTCTCCAGCATTAAATTAAAAAAGTCACACGATAAGGAATCACTCTGTCTAAAACCTCGTTTGCTATCGAACGGCTTGGAGAAGTCCTTCCCGATTCTGACGGAGCTTTTAGTATTGCTTAAGGTCAGTTTACACAGCCTTATAAGTTTTGCAGACAGTGGGATCGCCTTTTTTGTGGATTGGGCAGAACACAATTAGGCTCCAAACTTCGGGCATGCTTTGATCCGACTATATTTTTCAAAGGAGCTGATGCATGTACTGATCAGTTTTTCACCACAGTATTTGGATAGCTTGGCATGTAATCCATCGGTCCCTGCCGCTTCGTTATTTTTAAGCGGACGTTTGCTATTCGGACTTCTTCATAGTCGGGTAACGGAACAACTTTTCCATCGTCATCAATTGGAGTTTCGGGTTCATCTTCACTGCCATTCAGCAGGCTGGAGAAGTGTTCCATCCATAAATTCAGTATACTCTAAGCATCTGTCACTATCTCACCTTCCTGGGTCCTACAAGGGCTTGCTCCGGTCTTTAAACCTTCCGTAAGTCGCCGTATCTTTTCGTAGCCAGCTTTTCAAGCTCCTCGTACTCACGCATTCCCATCCCGAAAGTGTTGTGGTCGATCTCAAGGTTGCGAGGTAGCCAGTCTGTTTTCTCTTTACCCCGATACGGCAGTCCTCATCGTACCAGCTGTTTTTGCGATCTTTCCGAAATCCAATAGATTCGTTTGCTGCTGTACGTAGGGAGTTTATACTTAGTTATCACTTGATCATAGATATAGGTATATGTACATAGATATGTAATTGGTTTTTGCATCTTGATGTTTTTCCCACAGATGGAGGGACCTACAGTTTATCCTAGCCGCCTCCCAACGGTTGGTGGTTTTTTATAATTTTTTTTTTTTGATTTTCATGTCATAAATACACTCGAAGGGCTAACCTTTCCTGTCGAAGGTCGACCGCAACTAGAAAATTTAGATTAATTTTTTATTTAAATTAGTTTTCTCTTTGGATGTTAGCACGACACCAGGATTTGAACCCGAGCCTTCCGAATGACTGTACGCAATGCTAACCATCCGGCTACCGCGGCCGAATAGGACAGTGTTAAGGAACAGGTGCCTGGGGCATGATTACAGTTTTTTCTGTTTTTGGCCAAACGGCTTACGAACAAGCATTGACAAGTAAGCAGGTACATAATAGTGATATAAAAGCTATGAGTTTTCCTCTTTTTCTTATGTCTTTGTTATCGTTTCGTGGAACTCAAAATAATGCTCCTTATTAATTCCACCACCATGAAATTTGAGCTCCAAATGCACTACACCATGCTAATCGAAGAAAATAATCAGATAAACTTCGGCGGTTTTCATTGTACTTGACGGGCTCTTTTCGATTTTCGCTCTTCCAATGAGTCGTTTTGGCTTTGGTTTCGATGTCCAATGAGTCGTTTTGGCTTTGGTTTCGATTCGTCACCGCTTTAATCGATTGGAGGAAATTGTGAACATTAATGATTTTATTCAACAAATTCCTTAGATATGCGTATACGAGTTTTTGGCCTATAATAATATTTATCAGTTTCTTAACGTTTATTTCGCTTGTTGAAGTACTTGGCATGCCGCATGTTTTCGAATCTCTGTGAAAAGTCCTCACCACATTGAGCCCACTCATCGTATTCTAATGCCAAACATTTCATATGTTTTTCATCACTTAATTCTATTATATAAATGATAAAATTTTTTACAAATCTTTATCCCCGTTGCTGATAGAAGAAAATTCCTTTATATGTAGATAAAACTGTGAATATATGTCCAAGACCCGTGAACTAACATGCCAAATCGATATTCTAATTTTTTAAAAATCCGTTTACAATATAAATTATTTTATTATAAGATTTGTCTCACATTTTGTTGATGAGCGAAAACTACGCCAATAATAAAAATGGAACGAATACGAATACAAAACCCAGGTTCCCCCCCGATGGCTACTTCAATAAGCAAAACTATCCCATCATGGGCTCAGATAAACAAAAAGAATTATTGTTAAAAAGCCTCTCCCCCAACGTGTAGCTGTCTGGTGCGGTTTATAGTTCGGTGGGGTCATTGCGCTATCGAAAGATGATTAATGATTTTTTTGGCCGGAATTGGATGGTATTGAGCTAGGCAACGTTTACTTTCAACAAGAAGACTTACCATGCAAGCAACGAAACTATTGATATTTTAAGGGAAAAGTTTATTTCAATATCCAAATAACGCCTTTGATTGGAAAACCCTTTATAAACAAAGCTTGGACCAGCCAAATGTCGACAATCATAAAACGTTTTCTGATTTTAGAACCAAGATTTTAATCAAAAATTCAGTTTTATGGACATTTTTTCTTAACAGTTTTTTTTAAATATTCCATAGATATCTTGACTTAGAAAACGGTAAGAACGCATTTCCTCATATCTTTTACAATATAATCCATTGAACAAACCCGGTGTGACTGTTTTGGTTTCATCATATTTTTTCGTAAAAAAAACTAGGAGATAATAAAAAAAATTCGATGTAATGGAGAAGATTTCAAGCCACAGGCGACCTTTACGATATAGAATAACTCTTCTAAGTTTCCTCAGAATTTATCCACTTATATTTAGATAATAATTATTGTGTCACTAAATTTTCTCAGAATCACATGACTTTTAAGGCAGAACTAACATGTTTTTCTTGCTACCATTGTTTGTTAAGTCAGGTGGGCATATTCTGAGCTAATTTGACTCATACAGATACAGAAATTATCGCACAACGAAATAAAGTCACCACAGTAAAGAGGTAAATACAAAACAAAAAACGTAGAAATTTTCGGAGAAAATTTAGGTTTTTAAAATGCAGGTATTAAATGTATTTAACGCCAACAGAAAAATAAATGCAGCAATAAGCTCATCGTCCAAAATACATACCATACATATATATACGTGTATACACGCACGCCGAGTAAAGTGAACTTCGAGAATTTTAAAAATTCCATATATAGATAAGTATATGTTTTTTCGAATGGCTCTAAATCAGGTACTTACAACATTTCTTGACTTCTTCGGTTTACAATAAATTAATTTCTTTCATATGTCCGTAAAGACCGCATTTTTATCGAACGTCGAAGAGGTTGCGTATACAACATGTACCTATATTACATTAATACATATGTATATACATACACACAAAAGTTAGCATATGCATTTGTGAGTGTGTATATTTGTTTTTATATGGATATGCGTGTGTATGGGCATTGGGTTATGATGGCAAGCATACTGAAATTGAAATTAAATAAATCGCTGCAGCTTAAGCTTTATGGGTGATGTCATTGGAATGTCATAAAATGTGGTGGTGTGTTGGTAGTATGTATGTATGTAAGTGTATGTATTATGTGCACATTGCTGTTATTGTTGTTGTTAATTGATATAATTATATATGTACGTGCAAAATATGTTGCATTTAGTGGAGTTATTGGTTATGCCACACACACACACACCCACACACAGAAGTCTACATCAACCCACCTCACCTCACTTCACCTGACTTTTACGAATGGTCTACAAATCAGTTGAGTTACTGATAATTCCACATTGCGTGCAAATATATATTATATATCTTTACATATTATATATAGGTATATATTTATAAGAATATTTGTATACTCAAGCTTATGTATGCTTGTCAATTCTAAAATCTGACTCCAACTAATACCACCGTCGTCGCCGTCGCGCCGTGATATCAGCAATATCTACCTTTGCCTCAACACATGACTGCCTTCAATCTGCCCATACACTCACTATTACCTTACCAGCAATGGTGGCGTATCTCTGCCAAGCAAATCCTATCACAAATAAAAACTCATTTAATCCAGCATTGACAGTTCTAATGAAAAATACTAAAAAAAAAAAATAATGAATATAAAAATAAATTATATTCAGTTATAATCTATGGAAAAAGATAAAGTAAGCACAGTAAAAATGACAGTCATTTTATTTTATTTGTTGTTACTGTCTTACGCGCAAAAGATTAAGATAATAAAAATATCTGCTGAGTATTAAGTGCTGACAAAAAGTAGAAAAAAAGTGCAAAGAAAAAATTTAAATAAAAAAATAAATAATAATTAAAGCATAATGATTATCACAGCTAGGCACAAAAATACATACATACATGTAAATACCAAAAAAAAAATATAATAAAATCAAAAAAATTATAACAAGCTAAATTGTAAAATTTGCCCAGAAATGGACAAAGGCAACAATGGAATATGGGGTGATAATATGTTTTTTGTCATACTCGTACATTATGTTGTTGTGTTTATGGTTTGAAACCTCACAAATCACATTTCGTATTTTTGTTAATTATAAAGCGTTTAACTTTATTGTCGTGATAATATTTGCGTTTATAGTGCGAGAGTTTTAATATTTTTTCTTCGATTATAAAAGGTAATTTTTTCTATTTTTTCGGTCAAAGCTTTGAGCATTTTTGTGCGCCTCAATAGCGGATTGACAGACACGCACTACATAAACATACAAACAAATACAAAGATACTTAAATAGCTCTTGTGTACCAAACAAGCAGGCAAAACTCACACATACAAACAAACCATTTAGGCCAATGGGTTACTGATATGTGTAGCGTTTAAGCAGCTCATAAATTTTTCCGCTTAATCTGTTGATTTTTGGTGACTTTGTTCTTTCGGCTTTTTTTTTATTATTATTATTACACATATTTGGGGTTTTAAGTTGCGTGTGTTTTGTGTAAATGTGTGTGTATAACTAATATTGGTTGTTATATGTACTGCTACTGATAGCTGTTTTCTTTTAGTTCATTTATGGCTGTGCTTTGATGACACAACAAGGTGTTGGAAGGGTATATTTTGTTAAAAAAAAATTTCACTGAATTGGTGTGACTGTTGTATATTAACGGTATATTTATTTTGGTCCGAAGTATATGAGTACCAGAAGGAGAAGAAATGGACCCACCAAAATTTATACCGATCGGATGACGAGATGTATTGTTTTAGCCATGTCCGCCTGTCTGTCTGTTTGAACGCAACTCAGTTTTTGAGATATTTCAATCAAACTTGGTACGCAGATGTATTTTTATGCTGCATTGATCATTTGTTGGAACCGGCCCCACCGTTAAACAGAATCTAGAGGCGTAAAATTTGCAATTTTGACCATATACGCTCATGAAAGGTATAAAGAATTCTGCGTGAACAAAGGCAGCGTTTCGTTCTAGTTATTTGTTTTAGGACTATAGTTCAAGTGTAGTGCTTTGATGTGCTATGCTCAGGGGTCAGAAAATTAAGGATACTTTAACTGTTTTGCTGAATTACAAGATTCGTCCCACAGAAAACGAGACTGATCACAAAACGTAACAATAATTTTTTTGGACAAATTCAAATTATTATATTGAAACTTATGATTCTTTCAAATAGATCGGTCCGAAAAAAAAAAATTCCATGGATTGATATAAACTATGAGCCATCTATGTTCCATATATTAGCAAAACCGGTCCATCGAATGGATCAAAGGCCACTTACCGGAAGGAAATTGCTCTCGACGTTTACTTAGGTAAAAAGCTATCTATGTACCAACTTTCATAAAAATTGAATCATAAACACGAATAAATCAAATAGATCGACACCCCGCTCACTTCCCGAAAGAAAAGTATTCACCATATTAATTTAGACGAAAAGCTAACTCTGTACCACATTTTATTTAAATCAAACGATAAATAAAAATTTATCAAATAAGTCTGTACCAAGACTATTTCCAGGAAGAAAAAGTCAGTTTAGGCCAAAAACCTATCTATGTACCAACTTTATGAAAATCGAACGAATTAAAAATAAACTCGTTTTTTCGAATAGATTGGTTCCAAGTCGGCATTCCAGAAAATTCGTCTTTATATATAGATAATTCTGCTGTAAAGGGAGGGTCACGTCTAGGGCGATGATCTGCATCTTCCACTGACCTGTACATCTTTATAACCATCAGTGAAAATTTACATGGTTTTCCTGTAAACTTGAGTCACTTGCTCTCTCCTGCTGTCAATAATATAGCTTCCAGCTGTATATACAAATCGAGATTTTACAGTGTAACGGAGTTTTCCACTTGGCTGGGGTAAGCTCAGCCTTTCCAAGGGTTTCCTAAAGTAATAACACGCTCTTTTCGCTACAACAAATTTATTAGGTATTTACAATATATGTATATATACAAGGTTTCTAATGTATTATATTATATTTCTACGACAATTATCTACTTTCTTCGTACGAGCTGTGGAGGTGAAAACTCTCAGTGGAGTATAAATAAGTGTTCGTGAGGTGAAAACCGTCAGTTACACTACGTTTGCCGGTGGTGTTGATCCCACGGGCAAGTATACCTAATGATAACACAAAGACTACTTCTTTCGTATGAGCTGTGGAGGTGAAAACTCTCTACTAGCCCTCGTTCCAGTAAGGTGAAAACCCTCAGTGGAATATAAATACAATAAGTGTTCATGAGGTGAAAACCCTCAGGGACACTACGTTTGCCGGTGGTGTTGATCCCGGACAAGTATACTTAACGACACGACAACACAAGGCCACTTAATTTACTTTAACATTTTCCTCGCCTTTTATACTATTCAGGCAGAGTGTTATTTTGTAACAACAATTCATCACTATGAACAGTTTTCCTTAAAGCTATGTGTGTATATGTATATATGCATGTTCGTATTCATGTTTGAACATGTTTCTTCTAGTGAAAGTAAAGCGAATACGCGTAAAACGGAATTCTTAAAATGTGTATATATATATAAATACTTGGTTAACTTAAAATATTATTTATATATATGTATGTATGCATATTTATAAATACTTGTTAACTTAAAATATTATTAATATACATATATGTATGTATGTACATGTGTATTCGAATTTATATTAGGTTTACATGTACATACATATATTTTCTTGTATTGTTGTAAGGGCTAGGGGTAGAAGTAACTGCTCATGTGGGATCATTTACAATGCTGACTAAGCTTCACTTCGATCCCTTTTTAAAATTCATGAAGTAATCTTCCCTGAAGTCTGCTATATAGACAAATCAAATTGAAGAAGGCAGCTTTCAGATATCGAAACCTAGCTCTGCCCAAGGCTTTCCAGTTGCATAAAATATGAAATACAGATTCTTCTGCGGCAGTTCCCAAAAGGTGATGTACCTAAAAGTAATGCATATCGTCCTTTCCAATTTCCCAAAGTTCTCGCCTCTTGTGAGATACTATGTTTCTCGTAATCTTCCCGATCTCATTTCGGCCAAGTTTGTCTAGATGTTGTGCTAATAGTAGCGCGATTCCAACTTAATTTCGCCGGTATATAAGCTAAAATATTGATTACCTGTTTTCAGGTAGATCGTTCCTTTCTTGTTCCGATAGCCAGGAACCATCGTAAGAGATGTTCGGTTTGACCTTAACCTGTAGAGGTCGGCAGTCTAACGCAATAATTGACTTTATACACTTTTAAATGAGATCCTTGAAGTGTTGAATTCACCGATAGTTTTTAAAAGGCTGGAAATATTTGTATGAGCAATATGCAAGTCACCATTGCAAGCATTTAATATTATCAGTTGAATTTTGTAGCTTTTAACAATGTAGCGATTTTTGATTACCGTAATCCATATTTTTAATCTTAGTAATTTTATTTTATGAATGCAAATCACTGTTCGCTTTAATCTAATCGATTTACCATCATGCATTAATATTCTTTGTATTGTTAGACTTTCGATAAATTGATACCGCCTAGACTGATATAAAATAAACAAAAAAAGAAGTTTTAAGAAACAGAAAAAATAACACAAAAACATAAGACCCATGTGAAAGTAACAAAAATTTGCGCCTCTTACGGGCAGGGACAAAAAAAAAAATTTGTATATAACTTATTTTGTGCACGTTAAATTTATACAACAACCACTGCGTAAATACATAACTATATAACTTCCATGAGCTACTAAATTCTACCTTTTATTTTTTTTTGTTCCTTCCGTACTCATTTCGATTAGCGTATTTCTCACACTCCACTGATTCGTATCGATTTGGCCCGTTTTTAATTCCAGTAGCCTAATGCGCATGCATTAAGTGTCAAAACTTGTGCTTCAACATAACTAAACAGTGTGTTGTTTGTGTGTTGATGGTTGTTTAAATATGAATAAATGTGTGGAAATGCAAATGCATGCTGTGCGTGAACCCAGTAGAAAAAGTTTCAAGTACGTTTTATTATGCGTCAATTAAATACTGATAAATATATGGATTACTTACTTCCCAAATATTTTCTAAAATTATAACTTTGAAAGATTTTAAATAAAGCAGAATCATAAAAAATATTTTAAAATGAAACAATTTTTATTTTCATTTCATATTTTATTGAAAATGATAATAATAATGGTATTACATAAAGTTTGAATTAACATTAAAAAAAAACTAAAATAAATAATAAGTATAAATTTTTAATAAAAATTGTAATAATATCATTATTGTTTTATTTAATCATAGTAAAAGCTGGCGTCAAAAATTAAAAAAAAATTATTTTGAAAGTTATTAAAATAAAATAAAAAGTGTTTATAAATATTTAAAAATCAATTCTAATATATATTTTAATTTCCTTTTTATTTATTTTAAAAAATCATTTTTAAAATGAACATGAAATTTTAATAAAACAATTAAAAAAAATTCACTTTGAATTAATTATTATTTCTTTTGTAATTTATAATGAAATTTAATTTTTTAGAAAAAAATTACTTTAACCCTAAAAATTCACAAACCATTTTTAATTTAAATGTACTTTGTTCAAAAAGTTTAACTCTTCTAACTAAATCCATTCTGTTTTGTCTTGTTTATTTTTATTTTATTTTCTGTATATTTTTATCAATGTTCCCTTATTCTTCAATCATTTAACACCTTCTAAACTTTTATGCTCACCGTCATTTGTACACAATACGTTTAAAAATTCGTATTTACTTCAATTCGGTTTTGTATCTATGGTTTAAAAATTTTTCATTATTTCTTATTATCTAGCTTTGTGTTTATAGCTTTTTTCATTCATTTGTTCATATTTTTTAATATCAAGTCGAACGTTTTGAGCTTAATATTTTCATATACATTATATGACTTTTTTCATAGTGTTGTTGTTGTGGCTTAAGCGTTTTACTACTTATATTACTATTTTTCGTTTTGTACGTTTAAGCTCGGCTTCAATCTTTCCAAATCACCTTTGTTTCACTTTATTTTATTTTTTCTGTTGTTGTGCTGTTGCTTGACAAGCCGTTTTATTTCTATATACACACGCTGTGATTATTGTTTGAATGAATGCGTTTAAAATTTATTAATTATTCAAATCCGTTGAGATTATAATAATTTATAACGATAAGTCGTCGCGTTCATTTATGGTGAATGTTAATACGTTAAATCGGTTTGTACGTGACACGAGGCCAGTAGGACATAGATGGAGCAAAGCAAAAAGGCTTGGCAATAATTTCACTATACTTTATTTTAGTTCATTTAATATTTTTTATTAAATTTTAGTTTATTTACTTTTTTATGTATTTCGTTTTATTTTTTATTTTTCACTTTTATGTTTTATTTTACTTTTTTAATTAATTTAATTTTACTTCATTTTATATTATTTTATTTTGTTTTGTTTTATATTATTTTGTTTACTTTACTTTCATTTTATATTATATTATATTTAATTTTCTTTTTGTATATTTTATTTAATTTGATTTTATTTTGTATTTACTTTAGTTTTTCATTTAATTTAATTTTATTTTAACTTATTTTATTTTTTCTTACTCTATTTTTATTTTATTTTATTTTTAATACTATTTTATTGGATTTTTTTTATATTATTTCATTTCAATTACGTTCTTATTTAATTTAATCTAATATTTTTATTAATTTTATTTTTTTATTTATTTTTATTTTATTCAAATTGTTTTAATATAGTTGGAATTAAAGTAATTAATTTCATTTTGTATGGTGCTTCAATTCTTAGCCGTGCTGCCAATTCCTACCAGGTCTTTCCGTACCGCGCACAGTTCAAACTCTTCACAACAACAACAGTGCTTAAGGAATAAAGCAAAAATTTATTAGCACTTTGCGGATTTGCAACTAATGCTAATCTCCAGCCATAAATATGCATTAAGAGCTTATAGAATTTCAAGATTTTCCAAAGCAGTTCATTCGATTTACGCGGAGGAATAACAAACGCAGTAATGCAGATAAGAAACAAATGGTATAGAAAAAAAATGTTTATTAAAAATGAGTCAAGATTTAAAAAAAGCATGTCCCCATTTTGGCAATAGATTATGGTATCACTTTGGCAGAGCTCTCAATATCTTTGCACTAAAACATTCTTTGCTTCTTAGTAAAAAAAAATCACATACTCATAAGATAGCAGTAAAAACTATTTAATAAACGTGAAAAACGTTTTAAGTTAATTGCTTACAGCCGAATTTTTTTTCCAATCGTTTATCGAGGTGTACACCTGGGAAATGTGGGTTAAGTACATGAGTAAGTTGTGAAAAACAATACATATCGACCACATGTGTATGTACTTATGGTATATGTACTTGTATCCATGTCTGAGTCTGTAGCTGTACATATTGATAGGATGTATTATTAACTTCAAAAGAAACCGCCTCCGAATGTTTCCACGTTCCATTTTTGGTGTTTAAATTTATCTCCTAAAGTAGTTGTTATTGTAACAAATCGATTGAGGTAATTAAAGTGCTTAGAATCAATTTCTGTTTTTCTCCAAATGATCTGTGAAAAGTTTTTACCAAAAAATGTTTTAATAAATCGATATATATATGTATGTATGATTGTTAAAAGTTAATTATTTACGAAATACTGTCAGAGTCCCTCATCTGCATATAAGATCTAGAAATGTTTTGAAAAATTACTTATACATATATAGCTGAAATAAAATTAAATATATCCATCCAAAAAGGAATAAATAAACAAAATTAATTTTCAACAAGCTTTGAACTGAATTTTCGTAAATTGTACAAATTACAAAGTTGAATTCAACAAAACATTAAAACACTATAAGAAATACGTTTCGCCCGATATAAAATTATTATTATTTTTTTGGGTTCCACAATAAATATTCAATTGAAGCCCAAACCAACAGATCACCCTTTATACATGAAAAAATACAATAATTCATAAATTGAAATTAGAAATAAATAAATATAAAAAAAAGAATTAAAACCTTATCCCACACCATTTAAAGCTCAATATTTTGCTTGAAAACGAACACGATATTATTTTGCAATCAATCTGCGTCTTAAAGTTAATCCGCATTAAAAAATATGCGAACAAATACTCGTTAGTAATCAGACAGCAGTAGGAGGCGAATAGCAGTTATGGATAAGTGTGTTGCGTTCCAGTACATAGGTACATATAACTCCCAATTTTCAGTGTAATATTTTAAAACTGGCGTTCATAACCAAGGGCTAAAATAATTTTTAAACTTAATCTTTTTTTCCTTAAATGAAATGCTTTATTTTTAAAATATATATTTTTAATACATTTTTATGTGCAGAAGTAGTTTTTTTTGTACAACTTTAATATTAATTTTTTAAATGTTTTTATTTTAATTTAAGTCATCAGGTTGCGCTTGCAGTAATTAGAGTCTATTTTATAATTAAACCATTTTTATAGTTAGTCTATACATTTTTTTTATTTGAAAAATTAATTTATATACATACCTCATTTTATATAATATTTAATAGTATTATTTTGTAAAACTTCAAAACTATTTCTTTTGATTTATGTATATTATGTATAGTTTTTTTAAAATCAAGCAAATTACACTTTAAATAAAAAAATATCCCACGGGTGAGTTACCTTACTCCATATCATAAAAAAATTCAATTAATAATATTTAATAAACTTTTTTTTCTAAAACTTCAAGACTAGTTTGGTTTTTTTAAATTTTAGTATGGAATTATTTTTATTTTTAATATTTAAGATTTTAAAATTTTTAATTTTAAATTTTTTAAAAATCTTCTTGGTTTGGTATTTGTACTTAAAATGATAAAAATCGCGTAGGATGGGTCACCTGACTCCTCAACAGGAAAAAAAATTTAAAATGGAGTTTAATGCGGCCGCGGTACCCGAGTGGTTAGCATTGCGTAATGCCATTCGGAAGCCCCGGTGTCGAACTAACATCCAAAAAACTTATAGAAAATTAATGTAACAACAAATTAATTAAATTTTCTAATTGCGGTCGTCCCTCGGCAGGGAATGTCAACCCCTCCTCTTTGCATAGAAGTTAACAGCAGTTTTTGCCATTCTGTACGCAACTTACGCTTAACCAAAATTTGGGCCATGGCTTGCTGAGATTTCATTTCTGCTCAATACCTTGGATTAACCTTTGTCTGGCCTCGGAGCCGAATCAAGCTGTGTATGTATATATTTTGTTATTGAATCGCCAGGTCCAAGGGGATTTACGAGCACGAAATGGATTTACAACGCATTTAAATCACTCCTGTATATGTATATACATACATATGTATGCATATACATAAATATACATACATATGTATATATAAGAAATATACGTTTTAGCCAATATACAAGATTTATAGACACAAAGCTAAGAGAGTGACCTTATAAAAGCTCTCTAACGATGCAATTGATATTAAGAAAATCTATATACGGTGGCACGGACAAATGTATGTATGTACATATGTATGAATGTATGCATATAAGAAATGTCAAAAGGCCTACTTATTAAGAATAAAAATTAAAAATTCATTCTAATTTATTTTTTATCCATTTTTAGTTTGTTTTTTTTTTTTTGTGTAATATTTAATCTCAGAAAATCTGCCAGCTGGTTTTCGAATTTTATCAGGTTGCCTACAACAAAAATATGTACAGATATAAATAAATCTGCTTTTTATATCGCTATATATCTGTGTAAGTGTATCTGCATGCTCTTGTATACATATATATTTGTATGTCGTTTTAGTATGCCATAAATTCTCGTCAAACTTGTCGCCTTCATTTCGCTAGCAGCTCAATATGATTTGTCGTAAATTTTTATAAATACATACACGTACATACACGTGCATACATATACATATTTATTTTGTTGTATTTTTCATTTCATATTTAATTTTATTGATTTCCTTTTTTTCCCCACTAATTTTAAGCTTTTCACTTTTTGCTTGTGAAATTATGATGGGTATTTGGTTGGGAAAACATATGATTTGGAAAAACAAACAAATCCTATGGGGGCTTTAGGCGTCTTAACGAGATTCACTGGGTGGAATGTACAAATAAAAATACGTATGTACGTGCGTACGATATATAGTACATATATATGTATGTATAAACTTTTCTGTTGCCTATGCCGCTATGGTCGCCTCCCAGTATGTGATCATTTAACAATGTCATTAAATGTTTTCGTTCATTAAATCATGTTTTCGATATAACACACTTTCCCTCTAATTCCCCAATGGCTTCAACGTGTTTTACCTATATGGATGTACATATAAACATATACATCTATATAAATACGTGTACTTATGGATGTACGAATGTGCGTGCAACACTATGGAATATCCACATTTCATTTAATCTTTCACACAGTTAATAAGCTCAATGAAATGTGCGGCTGAGCGTTTGTAAGCACAAAACTACAATTGCACATACATACATACATATATGTATACATATATACATAATAATATATTTATACACCTTCATGTGTGTATGTATGTGTGTACATCTTTGTTGCTTTGACAAGGTGTTTCATTTGCTTATATGTATCTTATACGTGTATGTTTGTGTGCCTTTGCGCTGCTTTATTTCGCTTAATTTTCATTTATTATCCATTCATCTGTATCATTCCGTTCCGTTCGCTGTGTGTGTGATTACGAAATGATTATGCGTGTTAATTTATTTTTTCAACACTTCTTAGTTAAATTTTGTGCGGTGTGTGTTTTTTCAGTTGATTTGCTGCTGCTGCTTCTTCTCCATGTTCTTTTTCCTCCACTTTTGTCTACTTTTGCCGCTTACATTTTGAATTTTTTTACACGCTGTTGTTCTTTTTGTTGCTGTTTGTAATTGTTGTCGCCTTGCATTAAATTTGAATTAGATTTCGTATTATTTTGTTTCTGTTGTTGTTGTTTTTAATCTATTTTTATATGGAATAGAGTAAATGAGAAAAATTTATAATTTCATTACATCGATGTCATTAATTGCCATTGGATTTAAAATTTCACTGATTGTGTGTGTGGTTGTTGCGAGTTACAGGTGTGTGCCGATGCTATAAATCTTTTCGAAAATAGTACGAAGTCATTTCCTTGACTTTATGCGCTTACGTTTGTAAGCATGTATGCAGATGTGTGGAAAAAATGTGAATGAGTGTCGGACATTTCAGGCAGAGTGAAAAGCGAAGTGTCAGTAAATTTTGAAAGATTAAAAGTTAAAAAGTAAAAGTTAATTTAAATAAATTAATTAATTTTTTTAATTTCATTTTATTTTATGTTATTTCAATTGCGATTAATATTAATTTCCTTAATTTTATTTTGTTTCAATTTATTTTATTTATATTGTTTTTTATAGTTCTTTAATTTATTTTGTTTTAGTTCATTTTATTTATGTTAACTTAATTATATAATATTGTACACATTTTATACTTACTTCATTTTAGTTTATTTTATTTAATTTTATTTTATTTTAACTTTATTCTATTTTATTTTTTATTATTTTAATTTATTTTGTTTATCTTTATTAATTTTTATTTATTTAATTTAATTTTTTTAATTAATTTTATTTAACTTTATTTATTTTCTCTATTTTATTTTAATTTTGTTGAATTTTTTATATGATTTTGTTTTGATTTACTTTATTTTATTACATAAAATTTTATTTTATTATCTTCTAAGCTATTCTAAATTATGTGCATTAATTAATTTTATTTGATTTAATATAATTTAATTTATTTTGTTTAATTTTCTTACTTATTTTATTTAGTTTTTATTATTTTATTTATTTTTATTTAATTTTATGTTGAAATGTAACACTAATAGCAACTAACATATTATGCAACCCTGTAATGCTTTTCAAATAACTGAAACCGAAAAGATCGAGTCAGTCTTTTGAATACTGTTGAATCAAACCTTATACTTATTATACTGAATTGCATAGAAGCAAGTGTGTTTTATTTGGAACCTGAAAAGTAGCAGAGTAAGAATACAAAACTTTATTTTAATTTACTTTATTTAATTTTTGATATTTTGATTTATATTATATCATTTTACTTTATTAATATTTATTTCTTTTATTCCATTTTTTTTAATTTCTATATTTTACTTTATTTATTTTATTATTAATTTTTTTTTGTTTTATTCTATTTTATTTTATTTTTTTATTTTATATTATTTTATTTTAGTTAATTTTATTTTATCTTATTTTTTTAAATTTATTTTATTTTACCTTATTTAATTATTTTATTTTTTTTTTTTAAATTGATTTTGTATTACTTTATTTTATTTGACTTTATTTTATTTAATTTAATTTTATTTTATTTTATTTTATTTTAATTTATATTATTTTATTTTATTTTATTATATTATATTTTATTTTGTATTATTTTATTTTATTTTATTTTATTTTATTTGATTTTATTTTATTTTATTTTATTTTATTTTATTTTATTTTATTTTATTTTATTTTATTTTATTTTGTTTTATTTTATTTAATTTTATTTTTTTTTAATTTATTTTATTTGACTCTATTTTATTTATTTTATATTTAAAAATTTTATTTCTAACTTCATTCTCTTAATTTTTTATTTTATTTAGCCATTATTTTTTAATATACTTCGTTTTCTTTATATTAGTTCATTTTATGTTATTTTGTTTTATTTTATATTATTTTATTTTATAATATTTTATTTTTTATTTTATTTAATTTTTTTATTTTATTTTATTTTACTTTGTTTTACCTTATTTTATTTTATTTCATAACATTTTAGTTTTTAAATATTTTTTTTAACTCATTTACTTAATTCTTACTTTCTAAATTTTTTATTTTATTTTGTTTTTTTTTTTAATTTTTTTTTATTTTATTTTTATTAATTCATTTTCTTTATATTAGTTCATTTTATTTTATTTTATTTTATTTTAATTTACTTTATTCAATTTAATTTTTGTTTGTTTGGTTTTATTTTATTTTGAATCCTTTTATTTTATCTTATTTACTTTTAATAAATTTTATGTTATTTTTTATTTATTTTTATTGGGATTTCTGTTATTTTGTCATCCTTTTTTGCATTTTAACTTATTTATATGTTGTTGATTTGATTTTGATTTTAATATTATATTTTGTATTTCATTTAATTTTACTTCAATTTCCCTTATTTTATTTTATATTAATTTATTTTATTTTTTATTTTTTTATTTTTTTTTTTATTTTATTTTATTTTATTTTGTTTTTATAATTTTTATCAAAATTTTATAATTTTTATTTTTAACTATTGTACTTAGTATTTATTTTCTTAATTTTTTATTTTGGTTTTTGCTATTTGATCATTTTTAAATTTTATTTTATTATACTTCATTTTATTTAATTTAATTTAGTTCGTTTTATTTTATTTTATTTGATTTCATTTTTTATTGAGTTTATTTTATTTGTTTTGTTTTTAATTTCATTTTATTTTATTTCAGCTTATATTATTTCATATTTTAAACTATTTAATTTAATTTATGTTATTTAATTTTATTATTTTAATTTTATTTTGCCTTAGTTTATTTATTTCTATAAAATGTATTTGATTTAAGTTTTTCTCGAACCGTAAAGTAAAGATGGCCGGAGGTTAATGAATTCTTTTGAGCAATTGAGTTCAACGAGAAATGATTCCACAAGCGTGGAAAATTAGTAAGCTTCTGTATATCGCACATTTTTACGAGTCATATTTGAAATCCGATTTTCTTAATACGCCCCTACGGGTTTAACGCATAAATAATAGTGCCTAGTATCGAGTTTATACATACCACATACGTACATATATTTAACACAAATCAAATTAGTTTAAGTTAAACTCCAACCGCTTGGCCCTCACTTGTTGCGCTATAGCCTAGCGCTGAAACGATTTTTTTCATAGCCGGATTTCATTTCTTAAACAACCACGAAGGATTTTAATTATAAAGAGAAAAATATTTTTAAACTTAAGTTTGAAAAAAATATGTCACGTTGTTGCTTGCAGTGGGGAAACGGCCGTTGGCTGTAATGGAAGTACTTTAGGTAAGTAAGAAAAGGAAGTCAGCGAAAATCTGTAACCTCGATTTATTTAAAGTATTAACTACTTGCCGCTTACCTACTTAATCACGTGCACTGAACAACAACACCAGCATGCGGGGTCTCAATTGACTTAAGTACGCGCCATAATAATAAGTAACACAAACAGATCAACGGTGGGCAAAAATCGCATTGCATGAAAGCTTAAGCTCTAGACATGATCGTGCAAACTATCAGCGAATTTAAAACGCTTTCATGTGTATTTTTCTTTTATTTTGTATATTTTTTCATGGGTGGATGACACACAAAATGCAAAGAGTAGAAGTGTAGTGCTTGTAATAGCAGATGGGCGGACACGCGGTTGGTAGTCGCCCTCATCAATGTCGCGGTGCTTACAAATATATACATGATCATCAGCAGAAAAAGTAAACAAAGATCAGTATATAAGACGCTCAAGTTCAAGCCGGCTTAGTGTTGCTGGTCGATTGCCGCCTGGGCAAGTAACTGCTGGCCGTTGGTTGTACGTAGTTTGTAGCTGGCAGCACGTAAGAGATAACTGGTGGAAGTTACAAACACATATACATATATACATACGTACATATCGAGCTCAAGACTGGGTTGGCATGTTGTGCTCAGCTAATGAGCCGCAGAAAATACATATATTTTATATACTTTCAACTACACACAGTCTATATACATTACATACATATATGTACATGTACACATGCCTATGTATGCATCGTCTATGCTATGCGAGTGTAACAGGTGATCGTAGTGGCATAAGAGGTGATCATGCCAGCATATACAAAAGAGATTAAGTGTTTATAAGCTAAGAAAATGAATGAATGCGAATGCGAATGGAAAGAAGCGCGTATGGAAAACTAAGCCGCATGTAAGAAAATATACGCGTGTATTTATGTATACTCGTATGTGCGTATATATATAAATATGAAGAACTTAGTGATCGTAGACGTTCATGGCGATCGCCGTCGTCTCCGTCGTCGTCGGCCGTTGTAACGTGAGCAAGATCGTAAGCGTGAGTGAGCGTAGTACATATATACACACATAGTCGTTACTGTAAAGGAGGAAGTGCTTTAATGTTTGGCGCAAAGTTGAGCTGCTTAACTAAATCCGGCTTAAATTCCGACAGAAAATTAATGCCGTTGAGAAAAAGAAACCATCAGCAATACCAACAAACAGTCAGTCGGCAATGTCAACGAACGTGTGGCTCTGTGTTAAATAGTTGTTGCTTTTTGTGAAAGGGTTCCAGCTGATCGCAACAAAAGTCACACATTAGCAGTATGGAAGAATGGAAAAGATAAAATTCTCAATTGAAGAATAACAAATGCTGGTAGAAAAGCAAGCGTTTACAGACCGTTATACAAAAGCTATATTTTCACGATCGATCGATTAAGAGTTTGGTTATCAACCTACAGATAGAGTTTATTTATTTTCATTAGAATTTAATCATTATATTAGGTAAAGGGAATTGGCATGCGCAATAACCGAGTGAATAACAGTGTATACTACTATGCGAATTGTCATGGATTCGAGTCCTGGGTCGATCAACATCTAAAATTGTGAAAATTTATTTCAATAAAAAAGTTTATTTTATAATTGCGAACGCTCCTCGGCATACAAAGTCAGTCCGAGTGCATTTCTGATAAAAAAAAAAAACCATCAGTGGGTTGGAGGCGGCTTAATGAAATTGTAGGTCTCTCTGAAGGATGAACTCGGCCGAAAATCCGTTCCGCGGGTATAATCCGCTAACATTATTTGTTTTATACAGATAATTATTATTTTTATGTAGTAAAAGAGAGTTGAGAACCTTTTTTGGATACCATTCATTAGTAATATCTTAAAAAACTCATGATCAACATTGATCTTAACTATGACTTTCACTCTCTAAAGACTAATGCACATCACATCGTTTCTTTGGTTAGCGCAGAGGAGAGATGGAGTAAAGTTGAACAAAAGTTATCAGGAATTTATGCAAGATGTAAACTTGATCTGGTCTCAAAGGACCTCCACAATTTTTGGGATCTAACAACTTTATTTTCTATGAAATAACCGATTGACATTAAATTTAAACACAACTTCGCAGCTACAATGACATTTTTTAGGTTTCAATCAGTTGAATGAGCTAATAGAGCGAGGGGTGAGGTTTCAGAAAACAATACAAGCGATCACCTCTATTCTACTTCACCATCTCTTCAATATGTAGCGATCAGTGGTGATCTTAACCTAAATTGTAGTCTCTAAATTGCATTATTATTTTTTTCTCGAAATTCACATCATACAAGTCCTGATATAATATTGAGATTACTAGATTACAAAGGATATCATTTAAAATCATTTGTTGGGATAATTACGATATAACAAATTAGCTATCAGCTCAACGCGATCAACGCAGTAACGAATATACATTATGAATTTCAAGTGGCAGGAAGCCTGTTGATATAGCGCACCTAAGGCGAATACTATAACCAAGATACCAGCTTGGAAGGGGTAATTTATCTACTAATGTGATCACGTCACAGTGATCAACACACATTATAGGATTATAGCTGACAAATGCATACTGGCCCGTACATACATACGTGCATTACTCCAAACTTACTCTAAAATATTATAAACGAAGTTAAAGGACACAAATGTAATAGGATAAAATCTACGTAAGGAAAGAAGTGTAGAATGCTGTATAGATTGCAAACTGCAACGGATAAAATAGTGATCATTAATAACGATATATGTACATATGTGTGTATTTTTAAAAAAAATTCTAAGCACCTTATTTGTTTGCCATAAGCGAATATCGCGTCGGTAGTTTGTCAATATAAAATTAAGAATCGAAGTGCCAATGAATTGACAAATCCTTAGATATCATTAGTAGAAAAAAGAACGCCACAAGAAGCATACGCAAACAACATTCAAGACACAAATACTCACTATTGCATTTTTATAAGAGTGTTTGAGCATGTGTGTGCAAGGGGTGTAAAAGGATATGGGTTTACCAAATAGATATCTGTAACTGCATATAAGTATACACATACATATTTATATACATTTGTACGGGAAGATTAGGTAGCCTAATAAGATTAAAATTTGTGACAGCCATAGCACATGTAAATGTATATAAATATGTACATATGTAAACTCAAGTGTATATATGTATAGCAATATTTCGTTGCTGAAAAAGAAAGTAACCGGAAAGTAATACACGACAAGAAAGGGTGCTCCAGGCGCTCTTCCGGCTTAGCATAGGTATTTGGTTGAAAAAAGTTAAGCGCAGATGTCAATGAACCATGGTTTTACGCTCGAGGATATGAGTGAAGGAATTAAAATCTTTGCCTGCTGGTTTTATATGTATTTGCGTAGTAAGAAATTTTCTTAAGCCTGCGGCTATAAAAGAAAATTCATCAAATATTTTTAGAAAATTAAATTGGCTCAATATTTATTAAAAAATTTAGACAAAAAATAAGGAAAATAAACAAATTGCTCAATTTTCTTTTAATGTAATGGCAAAATCGAAGCTTTTTGTTGCACTTTCATAAACTGAAAATACTTTAATGATAGAAATATACAACAGTTAAATTCTGGTCAAAATTATTTGCTATAAATATAATATAACCATTTTTTCTTACTAAATAAGTATTTAAATTAAATAATTTTTAAGCTTATACACTTTTCGTTTTTATGCTACTGGTTTTGAGCAAATGATTAAGAAAAATTAGTTAAAATAAGATTTTTAAATAGTTTTTAAAGGAAAAAATTATTTTCAATAAATTATAATAAATTATTATTATTTTTTAAATTGCTAAATAATTACAAATACCCTAATATACTGAACCCTAACCCGTAATTATTATTTTATTTTAGTGTTTATCATTTAATTTGTCCAATCCCTGTTAATCAATCGTTTGTTTTTGTTAAATTCGAAATTCCCAACATGGATATCAACAGAATGGTTGGGCGTATCTATAAAAATATTCGCGATTTTAAAATTAAAGCACTCAATAAAGATAAAGTGAAATATATCGTAAATTTTTGTACTTAATTATATTTGCTGACTTTTTTTAATATCTAATAAAATTTTTTTGCATGGCAATCATCAAACACCGTGGTGGCAAATACTCTATAACAAAATTAAACACTGTTATGATATCAAAAAATAAAAGTCTCGTCTGCTTAAAATTATTGAAAAAATACGATTAGATTAACTTCTAACACTTTAAACATTCTATAAAAAGGCTAGTACGTATGTGTGTATGCATATTTGTTTTCATTATCCACTGTTGCTTGACTTTCATTGATAGATGATTCGATTACTTTGTTGCTTATCTTTAAATTTAAAGTGGTCTTAGCCAAACTTACGCACTCACAAATGCGTCAACATTTGCCAAATGAGTTGCTAATGAGATTTTGATAAAAGCAAAAAAAAATAATAAAGATATTTACAACTACAAAGCTCGATCCATTATTTTGTGTAAATAAAATTACCCAGGTTATGCCGTATCAGCTTTAGCTTCATTTTGGGTAATTTCGTTTGTAGGTTAGTGTGTGCTTAATTTTATTTAATTTTTTTTATCGTAGATTTATGTGTTTACTGCTCACTCGAGAGTATTTCTACGGGTATATACTATATATATTTTAACAGTTAATTGCGATTGCAGATATAGGTACGAGTTTATCGCATGATAAGCTGTTGAAAGTGTAGATTTCTTTGTAGCTGCCATATTAATGGAAATTGATTAGATTTGTGTTTATATCCAAAGTGACAGAGTAGGTTTTCCTTCAACTTATCGTAAGATTTTTTTTTATATATTTTGCTGATGATAAAAAACGATATAAAATCAATAAAAATACTACACAAATATACATACTACACAAATATACATACAAGCACAAAAGATATGCAGAAAAAAAAGAGAAAATGTAAATCAAAAAAAATCAAATGCAAAGAAATAAAACAAAAAATAATATAAAACAAAGTAAAATAAAAAAAAGAAGAAAAAAATTAAGTCAAAAAAGATTTATTAAAATAAAGATAAAAAATATAACAAAAAAAGTAAACTAAACTAAAATAAAATAAAATTAAAAAAAAATTAAATTAAATTGAATAAAATAAAATAAAATAAAATAAAATAAAATAAAATAAAATAAAATAAAATAAAATAAAATAAAATAAAATAAAATAAAACGAACTAAATTAAATTAAATAAAATAAAATAAAATAAAATAAAATAAAATAAAATAAAATAAAATAAAATAAAATAAAATGAAATAAAATAAAATAAAATGAAATAAAATAATATAATATAAAATAAAATAAAAAAATAAAATAAAATAATATAAAATAACATCAAATAACATTAAATAAAATAAAATAAATTAATATAAAATAAAATAAATTAAAATAAAATCAAATGAAATAAAATAGAATAGAATAAAATAAAATTAGATTAAAATAAAATAAAATAAAATAAAATAAAATAAAATAAAATAAAATAAAATAAAATAAAATAAAATAAAATAAAATAAAGTAAAATAAAATAAAATAAAATAAAATAAAATAAAATAAAATTAAATAAAATTAAATTAAATTAAATTAAATTAAATTAAAT
This sequence comes from Ceratitis rosa, assembly GCA_037013455.1. Lineage (NCBI taxonomy): Eukaryota > Metazoa > Arthropoda > Insecta > Diptera > Tephritidae > Ceratitis > Ceratitis rosa. Next base: position 9,250,359 of record JAWMAG010000029.1, on the reverse strand, counting down.
AAAATAAAATAAAATAAAATAAAATAAAATAAAATAAAATAAAATAAAATAAAATAAAATAAAATAAAATAAAATAAAATAAAATAAAATAAAATAAAATAAAATAAAATAAAATAAAATAAAATAAAATAAAATAAAATAAAATAAAATAAAATAAAATAAAATAAAATAAAATAAAATAAAATAAAATAAAATAAAATAAAATAAAATAAAATAAAATAAAATAAAATAAAATAAAATAAAATAAAATAAAATAAAATAAAATAAAATAAAATAAAATAAAATAAAATAAAATAAAATAAAATAAAATAAAATAAAATAAAATAAAATAAAATAAAATAAAATAAAATAAAATAAAATAAAATAATATAAAATAAAATAAAATAAAATAAAATAAAATAAAATAAAATAAAATAAAATAAAATAAAACGAACTAAATTAAATTAAATAAAATAAAATAAAATAAAATAAAATAAAATAAAATAAAATAAAATAAAATAAAATAAAATGAAATAAAATAAAATAAAATGAAATAAAATAATATAATATAAAATAAAATAAAAAAATAAAATAAAATAATATAAAATAACATCAAATAACATTAAATAAAATAAAATAAATTAATATAAAATAAAATAAAATAAAATAAAATCAAATGAAATAAAATAGAATAAAATAAAATAAAATTAGATTAAAATAAAATAAAATAAAATAAAATAAAATAAAATAAAATAAAATAAAATAAAATAAAATAAAATAAAATAAAATAAAGTAAAATAAAATAAAATAAAATAAAATTAAATTAAATAAAATTAAATTAAATTAAATAAAATAAAATAAAATAAAATAAAATAAAATAAAATAAAATAAAATAAAATAAAATAAAATAAAATAAAATAAAATAAAATAAAATAAAATAAAATAAAATAAAATAAAATAAAATAAAATAAAATAAAATAAAATAAAATAAAATAAAATAAAATAAAATAAAATAAAATAAAATAAAATAAAATAAAATAAAATAAAATAAAATAAAATAAAATAAAATAAAATAAAATAAAATAAAATAAAATAAAATAAAATAAAATAAAATAAAATAAAATAAAATAAAATAAAATAAAATAAAATAAAATAAAATAAAATAAAATAAAATAAAATAAAATAAAATAAAATAAAATAAAATAAAATAAAATAAAATAAAATAAAATAAAATAAAATAAAATAAAATAAAATAAAATTAAATTAAATAAAATAAAGTAAAATAAAATAAAATTATTTTAAATGAAATAAAATAAAGAAAGTAAAAAAATAATATTAAATAAACTAATAAACTAAATAATGAAATGAAATAAAATAACAAATAATTTTTAAACATTTTTTCTTTTATAATCAAGATATAAAATTTGCTAGAACCTCTAGTTTTTCCCTCCTAAGTACTTAAATTTTCACTCTCAAATAAATTAAATAGCACTCACTCATAGACCCCATCTACCGCAAATCGAATCGTTCCACCTTATGTTATATATACATCAGCACATATAAGTATTTTTATTTATCCACATGTAGATAAGCCACAATCATTCATATTTAAGTGCAAGTGATTATTCATGTGATAATCGCAATTATTATGCCCTTGCCACAATTAAATTTAATTAATCTATATGTATGTACCTACACCATCATAAAGAAAAATCGACAGATTTGTGTACACACTTAACTGTTAATGTGTAAGAGCAAGGAAAACGCGAGGTTTATCGACAAGTTGCGTGTTGTCAGCGTTGATAGTTGCCAATGATTTTGTACGTTTACGGCAGGTGACAATTTTGCACCCAAATACTGTCATGCATACGTATGTATGTAAGAAAACATGTGTATGTTATGCTTGAGTCAGCAAACAATGTGAATAAGTGAATAAATCGGTTTGAATTTGTATTTATTTGAACGACTGTGATTGCATGTGAGTTTACTCGCTAGCTTATCTTCTGTAGTCTGGTCGGGAATGAAATAAATAAAAAAAACTTGAAAATAACATTCACTATCCACCAGTCATACACTGCAAAATTGCATGTTATCTATATTTAATCCAGTTCCGTTTTTTTTTTGTTTCAGCCATCTCACTGAGCTGTACTGTGTTTCCCCTTTATTTTACAATTGCTTATTTCATCACAAATAAGAATTTTTATTGTATTTTTACAAATAGTTGTGTAATTAGTTTTTTGACTTTATCTCGTTTGCGTAATTTCATAAAAAAAATTAATTCATTCATTTATTTTTAAGCATAAAAATTGTGTTGCAAGTTTAATTACCAGAATTATTTTTCATTTTTTTGTTTTACAATTTTTTATTATTTGTTAATAATGTATGGGGGCGTTTTGTATAGTTTTCACAAAAACATACACGTAGAATTCTAAATATATGTAAATGCTAATCATTTGATTATTATTTGTGGTTAGTAATGCGAAGCTAAAGCTGTTGCTAATCTTACTTTGTACAAAATTATTAAAAATGTGGGCGTTAATCGATTCATCTTTTTTTGATCGTATGTATGATTTATAATATGTAGGAATACCAAAATCGTGGTTTTTAACAATCCAAATTAATTTTGTATTAGTAATGATTTCCGACTTAGAGAAAAATGGCTTTTGTAATTTTTTTTTAATATTGAAAAACTGATTTATTTATATATAAATATCAACTCATGCAACATTTAGTGGTTAATTGTTTTTGCGGTTCCAGTCCAAAATTTTAAGAGCACTAACGGGCGCACCATGGTACGTTCGTAACGTAAACATTCACAAAGACCTTGGTATTTTACTGGTTAAGCCTGAAATTGAAAGAAGCAGGACGAAGTACTTCACAAAGCTGAGAAATCATCCAAACCCGCTAGCTAAGGAGAGCGCCGTAGTTTGAAAAGGGCTCAGAGTTACATAACTCGAGCTATCATATTTGTAATTTAGTTCTTAAGATTTTTACACTTACTGTTAGGCTTATATTAAAGCAGATTCAGTAAATAAATAAATTGTGTATAAAAAAAAATTGTTTTTGAGGTCTGTATTTTTAGTTTTTGTTATGAAATAATGAGTTTTATTTAAAAGCCCTATATGCCTTGCATAATTTGGATATATTTATTATTAACAAAAATGAAAAATAATACAAGTGACAGCTATTTCCGCCGGCACCATACCAATGCTTCGTGGCTTAACAGGCGAGTTCTCCACCACTGAGCCAAAATCAAGCATGTTATCTATTTTGTTGATGTATTCCAAATGTACTATTTTGCATCCCTCCATTCTCCACGTTAAGATGCTTAATTTAATTCATAGATAAAGATTTTCCAAAAATACATGTCACGAATACAAAATTTGAGAATATTTGAAATCACATTCCTTGTTGATTCTCTCTTGACCTCTTAGCGAGTTATGGTTGTCAGATCTACCTTACCACATAGCATGTTATTTCAATTTTAACTTTGTCCTCTTTAGTGAATTACAGTCATTTGTAGAGTTTGAATTAGTTAAAATGGTTTTTTCGCTCGAATTTAGTTTCCCCGTAGGATTTGTTTAATAACTTATTATTTGTGGGATGCGCCTTGATGTATTCCTAACAAATAGAGGGGCCTACAATTAATTCCAAGCTGCTTCTGAGCGGTAGGTGGATTTTTATGAGGAGTTTTAATTTCATTTCAGAAATACACTCAGAGAGATTTACGTCCATCAGACCACATTTCAAAAAATTAATTTTCTATAATTTTGATTGTTGGTTTATAGAGTAAAAGGTTGGTTAGTGGGTATATAGTAGTAAGATTAAGTCGGCCATTCGGCAGTTTCTGTGACTGTAACAAGTTCTGCTTGGATGACGTTGAAGGGGTCCAGTGGTATCATATTTAAGTTGAGTGGTAGTATTCTGAAATTAATTGTGCATCCAACCCGTGATTGAGTTTTGAACGGTCTATAAGGGTGGTTATTGCTCCTCAATCAAGGAAATTTAAATTCTGCCTCTCAGGGATCTTTATGAAAAAGAGATTATCAAAACAACATTTAGATATTGTGCAGTCCACCACCTTCCGAAATATAATATGTAAAGAAGATGTTATCCGAACGGACCTAGATTTCGGTCCCTCCTATACTGAGTTGCGTTTAATCTAACTGCGTTGTAGCTCACTTGAAGTTTCCCATAGAGATTTAGTTCAGTTTAGGCATCTAGGCGGCCGCAATAGCCGAGCTAGCATTGCGACCTGCCATTCAGAAGGCGAAGGTTCAAGTTTTTGTTCGACCAACGGCGTACCGAGTATTTTTGACATGAAATAAAATACTTCTCATCAAAATTCATCGTCTGTTCGGAGGCGACTTCAAATAAACTGTAGGCTTCAATTTGATTATATATATATTTAAAAGAGGCTATCAACGCGACGATTCGCTAGAACATTTACATCTGCCCGATGAGTCATGACGGCGATTATTAGTATACATATGTAAATCTGTCAACAGTGGATCTAACTTGAGTAACTTTCTACTTTGTCTGAAAAAAGCTGAAAATTGGAAAAAACGTCTCCTGAAAAAACTGTACGTGGATCTGAATCTAACAAGGGAATTCAGAGAATGAGGATCAACCCCGCAGTCGCAAATATTCAATCGGGCTTAGCATGTGTTCACATATTTTCTGAAAACCCAATACAGAAGCAATTGCCGAAAATTGCTGAGGCGAAGAAAAAAACCACTCACTCACGACGGATTATCCCATAATTTATGATGCTCTTACAAGAAAACGATCATTCAAGGATTTAAGAAACAAACACACGCACACTGATGATAGTTAGAAAAAGAAGAAAATACAAAAAGGAAATAAATAGTTGTGCAGCACTGCTGTGTCACTCACTGCAACTGCAATTGAATAAGCCAAAAGTTAAGATAAGTTGTAATTATTTACTGAAAAAAAAACAACAACAAGGAAAAAACAGAAAATAAGATCAATCATCCGACTGTTTAAGTGAATAAATGAATGAAAGGAAAGTAGCTACCGGGCATGCGGCATAGGTAAATATATGCATAAGGTAAATGTAAACTGTGGATAAGTTGCCACTAAAATGCGTTTGTAAATATGCACACGCATATTCATATGTATGTTTGCATGAAAGAACTTGTGTGTATGTGAATAGCTGCGGGTCCCCATGGAGCAGCTGTATGGCGGTATGACAAAATGAAATTGTGTCATTCGTTTGTATGTAATAAACAGGATATTACAGCAAAAAGTGAAACTGAAAGGAAAAAATGACAACAGAAAATAACAACAAAACAGAAAAAGTCACCAGACGTTATAGACAACACGGAGGGTGTTTAGAGAAGCAATGTGATAATACGAGTAAGAAACCGGAAGAACGCGATAGGAAATTCAAGGGTACACAAACAAAAAAACATATAAACCTGCAGGCATAAGCGCATGCAGCGAGCAAAAGAGGAAGCGGCTTCAGAGTTTTATTTGTATTTTTCTACCATTTTTTATTATTGCCACTGCTGCTGATGAGGGGTTTCTATTGCTTGTTGTTTGCTTCGTAAAAAACGATCAAAAGGGAAGATGTAGTGAGAAAATCTTAGGCTAGGTGTAAGAAAATGCAAATACATAAAGAAAATTTAAATAGAAGAAACAGAACAATGGTAAAAAATGCTTTCAAACAACAACAAAACATTCGAGAGCAGTTCCGACAAAAGCAAAGAAAGCAAAGATAGTATTCTTTAATTTTTTTTTTCCACTAACAGCTGGGACACGTACTATTGAGTGGCGTAATTGCAATGCTATTTACAACTGTCAATATATTTATTTGAAAAAAAATATATATATAGAAAATCTTTGTGCATGAATATGTTTTGAGAAACATTTCCATGAAAATTCCGCCACAAGAAAGTAAGCAAAAAAAGAGAATGTAACCAAAGAAATAGTAAAAAATAACAGACACACAAGCATTAAAATGATCAACCGACCGACCAACTGTTCATTTGGTGGTAGCAGTCAACTATTCATACTCACCAAACTCGCCCAAACACCTGTTCACTGCTTTGCTGATTGTGTGTCTGCATGCATTTTAGTAGCAAAATAGTTGCCACAAGAACGCTGTTGCCGCCAAAGAGTAGTGAGACTTCGTGTTATGCCGCCTATTATTAAATGGTAGTAGCGGTTTCAAACAACAACAGGCTTCATTAGTATTTGTGTTAAATGTTTTGTATGGTGTGCGCGCTCAAACGCACACCCAGTTGGAGGGTGCAAAGCAACTGTCGTAAAAGCATAACAAATAATAAGAAAACAGCAAAAACCTAAAATAAGAAGAGAAACATTCTACACCAATAAAGGAAGGGTGTCAGTCACTACGAGGCAACGAAGATGCTATCAGCTTAATTTCGGTAAAAAAACCGAATGTGTGCTGCAAAACATTTTTTTTTTTGAAACTATTTGTTTGCCTATTAAAGTAGTGACAAGCAAACAGCTCGTAAATGTCAACTTATGTATGTGTAATTCTAAATTAAACAATAGACGAGGCAGCACCGACATCGACTAACCTTGAATACGGTAATAATGATGCTGGCTGCAAGCGAAATACTCGCAAGTTATAGAGTTGGGTTAGGTCGGCCATATGGTGCTGGGGTATTTAGCGCGAGTGTGGGATTAGGAGGTATAGGAAGTTGAACGCAGCTCTTATGAGAAAACTAAATAGAAAAATTAATTATATAAAAACAAACAGTAAAATGATTAAAATAAATTAAACAATTTTTTTTTTAATTTGAGTAAAAAAATAACATAAAATAAAATAAAATCAATTACATTAAATTTTATTACATAAAATGTAATAAATTATATAAAAATATTTGAAATAAAAAAATAAATTAAATTTAAAAAAATAAAATAAAATAAAAAAAATGAAATATAATAAAATAAAAGAAAATGTAATAAATTATAATAAAACAACATAAAATAAAATAAAATAAAAAAAATCAAAAAAATTAAATAAAAATAAATAATAAAATAATATAAAATAAAATAAAATAAAATAAAATAAAATAAAATAAAATAAAATAAAATAAAATAAAATAAAATAAAATAAAATAAAATAAAATAAAATAAAATAAAATAAAATAAAAATAAAATAAAATAAAATAAAATAAAATAAAATAAAATAAAATAAAAAAAATAAAATAAAATAAAATAAAATAAAATCAAATAAAATAAAATAAAATAAAATAAAATAAGATAAAATAAAATAAGATAAAATAAAATAAAATAAAATAAATTAATTAAATTAAAATAATATAAAATAAAATTAAATTAAATAAAATTAAAGTAAATATAATAAACAATTAAACAAAAAAAGTAAAAAAGAAAAAAAATAAAATAAAACAGAATTAAATAAAATAAAAAAAATAAGATGTTTTCCCCTTGAGTTCCTAAATCTTACAGAATCAGCAAATTTACAACACCTAAAATTCGACTGTTCTCTATTAAAAAGTAATTACAATCCCGTGTTGTTTTCCCCAGGAGCAACTCACAGTCTTTCTCAATAAATCCACACTTAAAAAGCAACAGAGTAAGTTCAAACATTTATAACCCTCCAGGTTTGGACTAGAATTCTGGAAATGAAAATGAAAAACCTGACTACTGTTACAGAATTCGTGAACCGGACAAGCCATCAGCATAAAAGAGTTAAATAATATAATATTAAATATTTTTTGTTTTTTGTTAATTGAGAGAAGATTAATCCCTTCTGCATCGTCATATGTGTTATCCCATTAATTTAATTGAGAAAGTTCTTTCTTATATATACACAGTACAAAAATATTTTTATATTGAGATTTTTTTACTTTTGATTCTTAAATATTTCATGTTTATTATTTAAATAATTTTTTGGTTTTTACTGGTAACAGACAAACTTTTTTTTGGTTAATAAAAAAATTTTAATTCATTTTATTTCAGAAATAAAAAAATAAAATAATTGCCAGCGTCGTCGGAGATCATATCTCTTTCTGTTTGTCCACAACTACCTTGTTTTAATAAATTATTTTATAATTAATTACAATATTCAATAACGAGATAAAATAAATACATAATTTCAACGATGAAAATAAAAGTAATAAAAATTTTCTGCATAAGGAAAATATTGAACATGAAACCAATTTTTTTTCTTAGAACAACTAAAAACATGGAAAAGTATTTCACTTGGGGACATATTTTAATATAATTTTTTCAAACCCTTTTCCAACTAAATAGAGCAATTAGCATTCAGCCAAAAACATGTGAAAGTCTAACACTCAAAATTACTAAGGGAAAAAAACATAGCGGAAAATGTAAGCATAAAAATGAAAAATGCACGCAATTCATGAGAACACATGATTTTCCACTTGCAACAGCTCTTCATATGGAACTTCGGCGGCGGCAGTAACACTGAAGTTTTCACTTAAAATTTTCTATGCAGTTTCGTTGACAATTTACTGTTGTAAACACATAAAAATACTTAGTTGTGTTTAGTGCGACAATAATGCGAAGTAGGGAATGGCAACTGCGCGCGCCCCGTGGGCGTCACCGGGATGCTTGTAAGCGGCTGTGTGCGGGTTAACAAACGTTTAATAGTTTCAATATGTCAAAAATCGGCAAAAACTAGTAGCGAACGCATAAAACTGGCGACGCGTTGTCAACTGCAGTTTTTGTTGCTATCGTTTTTTGGTGTTGGCGCGTACTTGCCACATCTGTTGCAAGCGACGTGTCAACGAATTGACACAGGAAGGGCGCAGATAAGTTGCAAAACACCACAGCAGCTACAGCAGTGGAGAAGAGTACTGTAAAGTAATTGGGCAATAAAATTAATTCACGCCAATAATATATGTTTTGTTTGTATTTAATTTGCAGCAATAAAAAGTGAAGGTGGTAAGCAGATGCGAGTATGTGTTCATAAATTTAGGAAATAAACGAGTAAAATAACAAATAAATAAAATGCGAACTGAATTTATGGGTATAAAATTAATTTTGTTGTAAGGAAATTAAAATAAAATTTCCAACATTAATTACTTTTTATTTCATTTCATTCGATTCGAAGGTGTGACACAATAGCCGCGCAGGCGGCCGCTGCGGCGACGCAATGAACTTTAATAGACAATGCGCAAAATGCAGGGTGTTTGCTACGTGTGTGCAACGTGCTATATGCGACGGCATCTGATGATCGCCATTAATTCACCTGCGCCTCCTTCCTGACGCCACTAAACGGCTATGCGTCCGTCGACAGTAAAATCATCGCCAACAGCCCAACCCGACTGAGTACTGCGTAAGCATTTAAGTTGAGCGTTGCACATTAACGTTGTGCGCATAGTTTCCGTTCGCCGCATTTACATCGGTTGCATTGCCTGAAAATGCTGCGAAAGTGTTTGTGTAGCATGTTGCAGCAGCATTTGTTCACGCATTCGAGACCTTACGCGCAATTAGTTGTCCGTTTGACTAGCTTTTCGGTATATCTGTCTGTTTGTTTGCCCGCTCATTTGCTGTCGCTTTGTACCTCATCTTCCTGTACAGACGCTCAGCTGTACGTTCGTCCGTATGTCGCCTATTTTATTACCTCTGCCACGTTCATGCGTTTTTCGTGTTGCCAATGCGATCGCAAATGTGCGTCGACAATGTGAAATATGTTGCCAATGCATTTGCTTTGTGTAATTGCAAGTGAAAATGAAATAAAAAATAACAAATAAAACGCAAAAGAAACACTGAAAATATAAATTATGAACGTGCTTAGTTTAGGCAGGGTCGAATACTAAACACCAGACCCACCACTTAAAAATTGTTAATCTGAGAGCAATGAGTACTCGAAAATTTCAGTCTGGGAGCAAAAATTTCACTTTATTTTCTTTTGATGTAATTTATGTGTTTGTTTTATTTTATTCTATTTAGTTTACTTTATTTAAATTTATTTATTTTTATTCTGTTTTACTTTTTTATTTTATTTTATTTTATTTAATTTTATTTCATTTTATTTTATTTTGTTTTATTTTATTTTATTTTATTTTATTTTATTTTATTTTATTTTATTTTAATTTATTTTATTTTATTTTTTTATTTTATTTTATTTGATTTTATTTTTTTTATTATTTCATTCTATTTTATTTGATTTTATTATTTTATTTTATTTTATTTTATTTTATTTTATTTTATTTTATTTTATTTTATTTTATTTTATTTTATTTTATTTTATTTTATTTTATTTTATTCTATTTTATTTTATTTTATTTTATTTTATTTTATTTTATTTTATTTTATTTTATTTTATTTTATTTTATTTTATTTTATTTTATTTTATTTTATTTTATTTTATTTTATTTTATTTTATTTTATTTTATTTTATTTTATTGTATTTTATTTTATTTTATTTTATTTTATTCTATTTTATTTTATTTTATTTTATTTTATTTTATTTTATTTTATTTTATTTTATTTTATTTTATTTTATTTTATTTTATTTAATTTTATTTAATTTTATTTAATTTTATTTAATTTTATTTAATTTAATTTAATTTTATTTTATTTTATTTTATTTTATTTTATTTTATTTTATTTATTTATTTATTTATTAAATAAATTTTATTTTATTTCACTTTATTTTATTTTAATATATTTAAATTTATTTATTTTATATGATTTTAGTTTGTTTTATTTTATTATTGTCCATTTATTGTTATTTTAATATTACAGCCATTTTTTGAACAAACTTGATATACCTTGTTAAAAATATATGCGCTCACTCCTAAAGGACAATATGTAGCAAATACTTCTATAGTTCAACTCGCACTCACAACACCGTTCGTATTTTTATAGCAGTCGTATGGGCTGTCATTATGTCATGTTGGCGTGTTGTCTTTGCTACGCATGAGAATTTGTTGTTGCTAACAAAAGCTAAGCAGACAAAGAGACAAACCAAGCAGTCAACCGCCAGCTCGTCAGCAATCCATTGAGCGCGTTGACAACAATTCGCAATGACAATCGCGTGCCATAATCATAAACGTTGCTTAAATGCGATCAAGCAGCAATCAGAAAAATGTTGCTGACACTAACATTGCTACCGACATTACTACCACCGTTGCTTGTGGAACTCAACTGACTGCTTGGCGAACGGGCTGTCATGAAGAGTGTGTTTCTCTCCCCATGACGTGCTTATATATTTTGATGCTATTAATGTTGGTTTTTTTTTTTTTATTTCTGAAGCCGGTATTTGGTGTTGATATGCGCATGATCAGCATGATCATCGGCATCACTTCACTCCGATCAGTGCGATCACTCCAAGCGGATAGCGTCTTGTCTCTCGTTCGTTCATTTGATTGCCTTCTTTCGTCCTTCACGTTTGCTACGTCAACGCTGACTGGAATTATGCAAGTATGTATGTATGGACGACGGTATGCAGTTATGGTATTTCGCTTTGACAGATTCCCTCATTTAAGCTCACTTATGAGCGTATATTACTTGTGCCCATAAATGTATAGATGAAAATAGTTTTAATTACTAATTTTATGTTAGTTGCCATTCATAAATTTTGCTTTATGGGTGCACGATAAAGTGACGAGTTTGAAGTGCGGTAAAGAGAAGAGTTTAAAATATATTTCTGCAAATACTATTTTCTGCTCGATTATTGCAAAATTGAAGTTTTAGGAAAGATCGATGAAAGATTTATTGTTCTCGGTTTGAAGTTCTACTAAGAACATTTCCTTAAAATGGCTGAAGATTTTTATACGCTTTTATTGAATCCCTAAAACTGATATATGAATGTAAGATCATCAAAACAAACATTCCCATTCCATACCCTCTATCACTTAGTGAAACCAATCTGCAAAGGAAAGGTACAATTCTTTTTAAGAGATTTCCTAGGTAAGAGTACAATGAGAATATCCAACGATTTATGATTTATTTGGTACAGTTCTGGATAATATTTTGATTTGCCAACAACGGTTCTTAACTAACGGAGTCAAGTGGACGTAAATTAATATACACAAAAATTATAAAATATCAAATAAAATGAAATGAAAAACAATAAATAAAATAAGAAACAGAATTAAATGAACTTAAATAAAGTACAATAAAATAAAACAAATTGAAATAAATGAAAATAAAAAAAATAAAATAATATAAAATAAAACAAAATAAAATCAAATCAAATAAAATAAAATAAATTAATATAAAATAAAATAAAATATAGCGTAATAAAATAAAATAAAATTAAATATTATAAAAAAAATTAAATAAATTAAAATAACATAAAATAAAATAAATTAAAATAAAATAAAATAAAATAATATAATATAAAATAAAATAAGATAAAATAAAATAAAATAAAATATAGCATAATAAAATAAAATAAAATAAATATAAATATTATAAAAAAATTAACATAAAAGATATATAATATAAAATAAAATAAAATAAAATAAAATAAAATAAAATAAAATAAAATAAAATAAAATAAAATAAAATAAAATAAAATAAAATAAAATAAAATAAAATAAAATAAAATAAAATAAAATAAAATAAAATAAAATAAAATAAAATAAAATAAAATAAAATAAAATAAAATAAAATAAAATAAAATAAAATAAAATAAAATAAAATAAAATAAAATAAAATAAAATAAAATAAAATAAAATAAAATAAAATAAAATAAAATAAAATAAAATAAAATAAAATAAAATAAAATAAAATAAAATAAAATAAAATAAAATAAAATAAAATAAAATAAAATAAAATAAAATAAAATAAAATAAAATAAAATAAAATAAAATAAAATAAAATAAAATAAAATAAAATAAAATAAAATAAAATAAAATAAAATAAAATAAAATAAAATAAAATAAAATAAAATAAAATAAAATAAAATAAAATAAAATAAAATAAAATAAAATAAAATAAAATAAAATAAAATAAAATAAAATAAAATAAAATAAAATAAAATAAAATAAAATAAAATAAAATAAAATAAAATAAAATAAAATAAAATAAAATAAAATAAAATAAAATAAAATAAAATAAAACAAAATAAAATAAAATGAAATAAAATAAAATAAAATAAAATAAAATAAAATAAAATAAAATAAAAAAATAACATAAAGTGAAATGAAATGAAATTAAATTAATCTATATGAAATAAAAAAAAAAAAAAAAATAAAGTGAAATGAAATAAAAAAAAATAAAATAAAATGAAATGAAATAAAAAAAATAAAATAACATAAAGAAATAAATTTAAATAAAATAAAACAAGAAATAAAAAAATTAAATAAAATATAAAATAAAATAATGTATAGTAAAATAACATAAAAAAATAAAATAAAATAGAATAAAATATATAGTAAAGAAAAATAACATAAATAAAATAAAAAATAAAATGAATTGAAATAAATTAATATAAAAAATTAGAATGAATTGAACTTGTTTAAATTAAAACAATTTGTTAAATTATAAAAATTTAAAAAATTAGAATCTGTTACAGCCACTATTTATCATAAATTTAGTTTTTCTCTCTTAACATTTAACCTTGAAAACGAAATATGTAGACGCAGCCTACGGTATTTCTCCATGTCATTGTAATATCTATTATAACATTTAGTCAACTGTCAGCACCGCCTACAAAATATTGATGAAGGTCAAAGATATGTGAACACATTGGACCTCTTTAAACAACTGACTTCGGTATGAATTTGCTTATCATTTTCAAATATCACCGCTACACTCCTTTTGCAACAAAACTAATAACACTTTACAGTTATGTTATCCTTTTCAAAGGGGCCCTTTTGCCCTAAACAAGTAAGTAATCAAAAAAAATTTGCGTAGAGCGAGCAAAAGCTCATAAAGAAGAGCAGACAAATTTAAAATTTGAAAAATGTTTGTACTAAAACCGGAAGTATTCGTTAATTTTTCATCGATTAGTTTTTTTTATTTTCTTTTGGTTAAAACAAAAGGAGGAACTGGTCACAGACGCTGACAGACAGGAAGTTAACTCAATTTAGTTGCGGGTTTAAATACACATGAACGCAAACAAATGATAAAAACAACAAATAGGGTCGTAAATGTGTAAAAATAGTAGTTTATGCTTCTAAACTTCTAATAAAAATCCAATAAAAAAGCAAAAAGAGATGTGTAGTGTGGAGTAGTGAAAAAGATGGCAATATAATAATAGGCAGATAAGCAATATTAGTACTAAGTATGTGGCGGGAACAGCAGCCGGAACACCATATGTATGTATGGGAGGAAAGCTGCATTGTTTTTTTTAGTTCTCTGTATTTGCTATTTTAAAACATTGTCTGGACTTTTGAGCGGACAACACAACGCAAAATTAGTTTATTAGCTGGCTTTTGTATTTCACTCACTTTGTTGCATACAAAATTATATTGGCTGGCCAAAGTAAAGTATTAGACTAGTTTAGTTTAATTAAGTGCTTTGAGTGAGCTATAATAATATTAGAAAAGGGTTAATAGCAACTATTATTTCTTTTACTAAAGAAAATTAAAAAGCGAGATTTCACCACAAAGTGACTTAAATATTTATGGGTTATAACTTTTTACATTTCTTAACATTTTTTTTTAATTTTGAATTATTTTTTGACTGCTCATGCATTTCTGAGCTGTCACTTTGCTATGTATCTGTATAAGTAGCCATCTGCATAGTCGTTGTGAGTCAAATGTAATAAGATAGTTGAAATAGCCCCTGCAAGTAAGCCAATTAAAATAATTACAATTTTTGCAATTTTTCTATAATAGGTCATTGCTTGCAACTCAAGCATAAAACGGCCTACCCCACAGTTGGAAAAAAAAAATTTCATATATACAAACATTCACACATTTTAATATGTGTTAATATGTATTCTTAAGAGCACACAATTGAATAAATAACAAACAAATAGGCGGCACTTACGTCTGGAATTTTGTAGGCCTTTTAATTTCACTTTTCAAAAAATGTCTGAAGCTTCCTAGAACACATGTTAATACATACATACATTTTTAGAATATATTCGCAGTTTTTAATGCAATTTTTTTTGTGGCCGTACACCAATGATCATTTGCGTAGATTAAGTATGGAAAAGAGAAGAACAGGAGAAGAAAATATATATAGATATGTATTCATGCATGTTGGTAACAAGTGAATGAGACTTATATGGTAAAACTACTCAAGGGCCTTAGGCCTAGATCGCAGATAATTTTTGTTTTAGATATAAAACCAAATGACGGTGCCGCAAACGCAATATGTGTGACAGGTAAACGTGCATATGTACACAGAACTATGTATGTGCATATGGTTCTCCGTTTACTGCCAACGAACACCTCAACCACACGTTCAATGGTATGCTGTGTGTGAGTGCACAGACCGGAAGCGCTTGAAACGACCAATTTGCATTGTTTACTCGTATAGGAGTATACTACATCGTATATATGTATATATGGAGCTAGGTAGCTAGCAGCTTTTCGTTGATAGGGTGCTAGAAAAGAAATATTAAAAGTAATAAATAAATAAAAGTGAAAAGAAAAAATACGCGTCTCTATTTTAAATAACCATAATGGCAAAAAAAAAACAAGAGTTTCATTTTATTTTCTAGAAAAAAAAAAAATTATTTAAACTCCAAAATTTGTACTACTTAAAGTGTATTATTTTTTTGCTCATTTTTGTCCTGTGTAAAGGGTAGTTTAAAGTTTTATATTTTTTTAACTCAGACCCTTTTGGCATCAGCACACTTACCTATATTGCGGTATTTAAATATTTTACGATAATTCGATCTCTTATTATTATAATTTTTTTTTTTGAGATAGCAGTACTTAACCTACTTATTTTTTGTGAGTAGCGAATTTACAAAATAAAAATAAAAATGCCTAAAATGTTTTCTTTCTTACAACATTTGCAAGGACATGATCTTGAAAATGAAAGTGATGAAGTGGCATTTCTTTTTAGATAAATATTTTAAATGCATTAAATAAATAACGGTAATATTGTTTTCTATATAGGCAAAATTGTTTCGTCCTCAATATTATGACGGTCAACTTGTGACTTGAGAGCCAAGACGTCAATACGCTGAAAAGTTGATTGATGACAGGAGATATTTCGACTTATCCTCGTTCGCTGACAGTGCCAAGCACCACATGTATTTTTTGCTTTAGCTTGAAATTAATGAAGTCACAGGATAAAGAGCCACATTGTATTAAACCTCATTTAATATCCTATGGCTCCAAAAAAGACCTCCCCGATTCTGTTGGAGTCTTCACCATTGCTCTATTTTGTTAAGGGTATTGACAGCCTTCTACACTTTCATGTTATTCATAAGGCCGCGGTAGCCGAGTGGTTAGCATTGCGTACTGCCATTCAGAAAGCGCGGGTTCATATCCCGTACGAACATCCAAAAATGTATAGAAAATTCATTTAAATAAAAAATTAAATTAAATTTTCTAACTGTGGTCGCCCCTCGGCAGGGAATGTCAACCCCTTCGAGTGTATTTCTGACATAAAATAAAGCTCCTCATAAAAAACCCATCAGCCGTTCGGAGGCGGCTTAGTATAATCTGTAGGTCCCTCCATTTGTTGGGAAAACATCAAGACGCAAAATCACAAATCGGAGAAGGAGCTCGGCCGAAAATCGCCACAAGACCGTATGTACGATATTCAGGTGACTCATCCTTCGATAATTGGGTTCATTTTAGGTATAAAAAAACCTACCATTTTTGAATAGATTACTCGATAGGCTATTGACCTTCACTGCTTTTTTGTTCCTTAGTGCTGGAAATGATATTAGAATTTTATCAAAGTTGGTTCGAATCTGGGCACCATCTCCAATAAGTACCTGCCCACGAAATCAGAATGCTCTGAACATCGATTCAGGGCAACGCATTATTTTCGGACATTTTCGACCATCTTCTGCAGCTTTTTCTTAAATTCTTAGAATTCTTCGCGTTCTTTCTTAAATTCTCACTATATCACCTGGAAAACTTTAGATCAATCCCAACTTCGTGAGATACGCAGTATTTTTCCTCTCCACGGCAATGCGACGTTAACGCACCATTCAAAGTCTAATAGTTTCTATGTTGTTTTATTATTTGTGTTTTGTCGATGCAATAAAATAGTCGCTTGAGTCGATATCACGGCCCCGAATCGTATGTTATAACACTGGAGCCATGACTTCTTTCAACCACAACATGTGGTTACCAGTATCTTGGCACCAATTTCAGCTCCATTGGGGATGTTTCAACTTTCTCTCTCTCTCTCACTATTACTTTTAACAGAAATTAAAATTCCAAATATATACTTTTTTATTAGTTCAAACGTAGTAATTTTATATTGATGGATAGAGGGTTATTCCAATATAGTTGGAAAATATTTGAAAATAGTGAGCTTTCGATTACTAATAAAATTTGAGTTCATATCTAGATATTTCTTTGTAGCTATTTCTGAAAATTCATGAAAAAATATTTAGATTGGTATACTGGGAGGATTCAAATTATAAAGAAGCGCTCTTTCGATTTTGTGATTTTATTGTTTTGAAAAAAAGAAAAAATAATACTATTTTTTATTGGCATGTGTTTCGAAAATTAATTTTTTTGCTCATCTTTTAAGTTTTCTCTCGCCATTTTCTGTTCACGTTTTCACAATTTTTTTTATCTGATTCCATATTTTTTATCTTTCTATTGAATATTTCAATGTACGAAAAATTAGTGATTCTGTTATTTTCTTTTAAATTTTATATTTTTTTTTTTAACCATGAAATTTTTTTAATAAAGTAGTATGCGGTTATGTGAGCATTAAATTTAATTAACTCGAATGCAATTGTATTTCAAGTACAAATGATTCGATATTTATAAATGTAAAATAATAAGTATATCTCATTACCGCTAATTTGGCATGCCAGTAAAACACATACACACCTACACTCAATGAGTATTACTCTGTCAAGCATAACTAAATGGCATTTTGCCGTCACCGTGATATGTTTGCCGTCGAATGTTCGACTTTAATCAAGTTTAGTTTATTAAAAAGTGGAGGAAATAAATAAAAAGTATTAGAGAAATATTTATGGTTTTATAAACATTACTACATTTATTAATACAAAATAAAAAAAGAAGTAAAATGAATTAAAAAACAAAAACAATTGTAGCAACATGTTTAATGCGTTTCTAATGTAGTGGCTAATTTTATTATTACCAGTGCTGGTATTAATGCATTTATAGCATTGTTGTTGTGACATTTTTTCCAACTTGTTTCCCCTCAACACAACACTTATCAGTTGTAACGAATGTAATAAATGTAGACGCAGGAGTTTTGCATCAGAACAATTATTGGCGTGCGCGTGTGTATGTGTGTGCAAAGATGAGCGTGTGTGGTGTTTGTGGAAGTTATATGAATTGACAGCAGACATTGGCTGACAGGCTTTTCTTTATTACCACATTAGCTATAGGCCATGTTACACATGGTTAATTACGGTCAGCTACTGAGTAGTAGTATGCAGTGGGAATAGTAGTAGAAAGAAGTGAAGAATTATTTGAAGAGCAACCAAGGTGTAGCGTAACTAAGTGTGTGTGTGTGATGAGGTGTGGTGCGCTAAAATGAGCCGTTCTAGCTCCAGCTACAGCGACGAGGCAAGAGCTAGTGCATTGTTGGATTCTGAAGTATATTTTCGTGTTGCCATTCATAATTGCTGTAAGCAGCTGTCATTGTATTTTTTACTACTCTACAGCGCTACTTTTCCAATTAGAACATCTAAATCGCCTAATGGCATTTCATTAAAACGATATTTACTTATCAAAAAATATTTTTCCTTTGTCTTTTACGCGCATTCTTTTGCTAATTAATATGTAATTAGATGTTTAACTATTAGTGTTGTATATACATAAGATGACTTTGTCTTCAGTTATTAATAAAAAAATAAACACACGCACACCTTACTTACACGTGCGTTGCTGCATTATGTTTGCTTGCAACACCTTCACTAGTGGTGAAGAGCTAAAAATTTGCTATGCAAATCAACTACAAGTGTTTAGTAGTAACAGACTAACAAACGAGAAACAACTACAATGTGTTTGTTGTGCTATTAGTGTATTGAAGAGACATGTCTTTTAACACCTAGCTTCTTTTAAACACATACCATATACATATGTAAGTACATATATACGAGTTTATATATGTATGTATATATCTACAAACGTTTGCTACACACCTGACTTAATGTTGCAAGTAATGCAACATGCAACGCACTCAACCAACGGGGCATAAACAGTGCATATCTCTATACAATGTATGTAGGTATATGCAGTGATGAGCAGGTACGATATATATAGATGTTTAAGACCGACTTAGCTTGTTGTGTTTCGCATGTTCGAATATAGTTCGAATGATGGACCAACGCACAGCCTAACTACTGATTATAGAGACACAAAACTTGAAAGGTATATTCTAACATAGTCAACCGTAAGGGAATTATTTTCTGGGAAGCTGACCTAGAACCGAACTATTTGAAGAAACTGTTTTTATGGTTCGATTAGCTTGATATTTGGAAAATAAATTTCTTTTTATCTCGGTTAATACTGTTTGTAAAAAACTTTGCTTTCCTTTGAAATAGATGAGAGACTGAAATATTTAAATCGAAATACTTCAAGAATAGAAAATGTGAATAGCGTTCATGATCCTGAGTCCGACCGTCATGTAAGCACCGTTTCGATTGCCCAAGAGCTAAAGATGGCACAAAAAATCGTTTGGAACCATTTGAATAGGACTTGATAAGAAAAATAAAAATAAAGCATTCAATTTCATGCAAAAATAATAGATTTCAATATATATATATATATATATATATATGTATACATATATATTCTCCTCAATTAAAGGAGGCATCTATAGTTTGTTCGAAGCCGCCTCCGAACGGCCGCAGGATTTTATAAGGAGCTTTAATTTTTTTGATGTTACTCCAACCATGACTTGACCCTGGCTTTCGGAATACTAGCACATAATCATTCTTTTTCATACATATAGGTAAATATATATACATATGTTTGAAAAGATTTTTTATGTTGGCAAGTTCCTTGACACTGCCTTTTACATACCATTTACTTGCACTTTCATAACCATTGTGCGATTCATATTTTCTTAAGATATTTAAAAAACAAAGCCGACCGGAAACCAAAATGCGTCACTAGCATACTGTAGATTTCCCCTTAAAAGATCATTATGCTGCAACATCTTTTTCGCATGTATAAACAAATATATAAAAATAAGCAAAAAAAATGTTGCTCATTGAGAGCTACTACCATGCGTGCCTCAAATCGTCAGAGCGTCTCAGCTATAGGCGCTGATTGTCTCTTCCAAATTTGTAATAGTTCAGGTGAATAAAAAAGGTGAGCGCAAGTTTTGAAATACATAAATAAAATATGTATTAACAATATATATATATATTTATATGTAATTACCTGCGCTCGAGCTTGGCCAAGCACTTGAACCATTTCCCACTTCACGCAACTCTTTATATTAGCAAAGAATTTCTGGTTGTAGCCGCTTTGACAATATATAAAGATCCAAATATATTGTGAATATATACATATAGAAGCCAGTACAGTACATGGTATGAGCTCTTAGACTTTCTTTTAACAACAGTTGCATCTAAATGAACACACACACACACACACATACACACTTTGCAACAGGAAATGGACTCTTATCATTTACCCTTTACTATAGTCAGTCAAACGGCGTAACACTTCCCTATCTCAACTTAAGTACTCGAACAGACATGCTTACATACCTATGTATATATGTATGTTACCCATATGTGCTTGTAGTCCGTCAATAGTTTTGAGGCAATTGGTTTTGCACATGAACAGAGGATTTTTCGCTATTTACAACAAACGTGCACCAACTATATACGGTTTATATTTTCATCCAAATGCATACGTGCATGTATGTACGTTGTAAAGGTATGCCAAGAAAAAAAAAAAAAAGTGTTGTATAAAATGTATGTAAAGATAGGGTACTGCCGATAGCCGAGAGCCCTACTTAGATAATAATTGTTTTTTGTTTTACATCCTTGTGTTGCAAGAATGCATGTGACAGCAAAGTGCATGTGCAATGGAATTTTTTTTTTTAATTTTTGTTGAACTTTAGTCACATTGTGCGTAAGCGTTGGTGGTTGTTAAGTGTTTTTTCTATTTATTTATTAGCGCGACAATGTGCGGAAATTATTAACTGGGTCAAGGGTAACGTATACTTTTTTGGGGAAGCAACATTTTCGGAAGAAAACGTAACTCCGTCTTTATTTTACTTTACTTTTAATAGTAGGTTTATTTCTTATATTTTTTCGTTTTATTTTTCTTCCTTTTATTTAATTTAGTTTTTTATAATAATTTATTTTATTTTATTTTTTTTTATATTTTTTACTGTATTTTATTTTGACTTTCTTTTCACTTTACTTAATTTAATTTAATTTTATTTATTTCAAAATTTTGTTTTATCCAGATTTTTCAATTTCATTTATTTATCAGTATAGTAGAACACAGTCTTTTCATTGTACACATATTAACATATAATGAATTACAATTTGATTTTTTTTTAAATCTTAGGAATAACTAAGAATAATATTATGTCTAAAAGGAGGGATTTTAACAGTATGTTGACATAGGTAAGGATAATAGGGATAGGTATTGTGCAAATAGGTTTGTAACTGCCGTTTTGAAGCATCCAATCGTTTTGAAACATTTTATTGAAATTGGTAATGAGTTCCAAATTCTGACAGCACTAACAAGAAACAATCTAGAGGTCGTCAAAGTTTTGTATTTGGGGACAACAATATTGTGAGTACGAGAAGATTGCACAAACTTTATTTTAAATAAAAATATTAAATTACGAACCTTGAGATATTTCTCAAGGGTGAAGCCGAGAATGTTTTTGGTGTACAAAGAGATGTGTTCAAACTTTTTTTGCAGTAAATGAACCTAGCTACGTTATTTAAAGCTAAATTTAATTTGTTTCTGCAATCGCAGCTTAAAGTACCATATACGGCTTCAAAATAAGAAATTTGGGGAATAATAAGGGACTGAACTAGTTTAAGTTTTATTCTAACCAGCAAACAATCACACGTATGCCATAAATTTCGTATTGTCGAATATATTTTTATTACGCAATTGTTTATGTGATCTTCACATTTTAGACGGACATTAATTTTGAAGGCAAGATTTTTTACAACATGTTCAAATTTTAGTTCAACCCCGTTCAAAACAATTGGTGACAGATTGCTGAGATCAAAATAATTACTTTTAATAGGAAGTACCTTCGTTTTCTTAGCATTTAGACAGAGACCATTTATGTTAGACCATTCCTCAAATCATATTAGATCCTCATTCAATCTAGCTATTAAATCTTCACCAAGACCAATGGGACGTGAGTGGTAAATCTGAGTATCATCGGCATATAGATGTATAGAAGAATTTTCGCAACAGTGAACAATGTCATAAATAAATAAACTGAAAAGTATTGGCCCTAAAATACAGCCCTGAGGAACTCCAGAGATGATTTCTCTGCGACTTAAAATTACGTCCCCACATTGAACTTGCTGATATCTGTCCGATAAGTAGCTTCTCATAAGCTTAATTGCTGATGTGTTGAAACCAAAATAAGTTTTCAGTTTTAACAGTAAAATATCATAGTTTACAGGGTCGACATTTTTACATAACTTTATTTAATTTTTTTAGTTATATTTTATTTAAATTTGTTTTATTTAATTTAATGTTATTTTATATTCTTTTTTATTATTTTTTTTTTCAATTTATTATATTTCCATATTATTAGATTTCCAATTTGATTTGTATTTTAATTAATTTTATTTTTTTAACTAAACATAATATAATTTAATTAAATATTCCATATTTTATTTTATTTCATATTATTTTATTTTTTATTTTATTTTTTTTTATTATTTTATTTTGATTTATTTTATTTTATATAATATTATTTTTTAATTTATTAATTTTTTGCTAATTTTTTTATCTCTTTTTTTAATTTAATTTTTTTCTTTATTTTATTTTATTTTTCTTTACTATGTTTATTTTTTATTTCATTCTATTTTTTATTTTTTTATTTCTGTAATTTTTTCGATTTTTTTTAATTCGTTTTTATTTATTTTATTTTGGTTTGTATTATTTTAATTTCATCATCAGAAGGGGGTATCTCATCCGAGGTATGTTTAAATCTTTCAATAGAGCTGATTTCTACGTGGCGGGTCCCAAACACAGCGCGCAACTAACCTGGCGGAGTAATTTAAAGTTTATATAGGTACATTATACAGCCAGCCGCTTGCTTCAGTACCGCGCTCGCTCGCAAGAGCACATCTGGTGGACAGCCGCTGCAATTAGATTTTAGCGAACCTTTAAACCGAAAAAGTCGGAGTGGCTCCACTGAAGCTTCTTCTCTTTAAGCCGTGAGTAACTCAAGGCTCCACATGGGTTGGTTACCACATCTTGCACAGGGGTTTCTCACGTTTCCAGGGCGCGCGGCGTGGATGCAAGAGTAGGAATTGAGTAAGGCCCCTTTCTTATTTTATTTTATTTAATTTAATTTTATTGTGTTTTATTTAATTTCATTTTGCTTTATTTTATTTTAATTTAAATTAATTTTATTTTATTTTATTTTATATTATTTTATTTTATTTTATTTTATTTTATTTTATTTTAATTTATTAATTTTTTTTAAATATATTTTATGTTATTTTATTTTTATTCATTTCATTTCATTTAATTTAGATTAATTTTATTTTATATTATATTATTTTATTTTATTATTTTATTTTATATAACTAATTAATTTTTGTTATTTTATTTTGTTTTATTTAATTTAATTTAATTTAATTTTGTTTAATTTTACTTAATTTTTATATTTTATTTAATTTAATTTTGTTTGGTATTTTATTTTTATTCAATTTTACTTAATTTTTTTATTTAATTTGAATTTATGTTATGTCATTTAATTTAATATAAATTTATTTTTATTTTATTTTTATTTATTTTATTTTAAATTATTTTATATTGTGTAAATTTAATTATTTTTTCTTCTTTTATTGCTTGAGATTAATTTTAAAAATTTATTTAGATTTGCTTACTGTCCCTAAACGTGTGTTATTCGAATTCATGGTAACTTATCGATATGTTACGCTGATTATATAATACCTATATTAGTGCTGGGCACATATAAACCTTTATACAAATTAAAATTGTTATGTATTTTTACGGATAGTAAGGAATTTATCCAAAACAAATTCATAATGACATAGCAATTAAAATTTTTAAGCCGTTACATCTATTATATTGAATTTACAAAAGTGGTAGGGAAAATTTATCCCGACTGAAAATGAAATGAGTAACATTAAAACTGATCAGAAAATGTCATTTGAACAACAACTGGTGTTTAAGTTACGTACAAGCATACAATAAAATATATGTATGCTTTAACTCGATGTGAACACGAAATAAATTACGCTGACCTGAGGGTAATCCTTCTCACAAGAACCGCGTGGTGGATAGCACATACATAGGTATGAGTATGTATCTGCTTATGTATGCAAGAAGTAGGAGGGTAATAAATTTGCTTGGTGCTCACTTATGCATAACAATTTGTCCCCTGCATTCAAAATATGCGACATCAAGTTTAAGCGCAACTGTCTCTAAGCCGAAAGTAGGGGTATAAATAATAATAAAAAAAATTCTAAAAATAAAAAAACTAAATAAAGCAACCAGGTAAACTGTCAGCATAGAAATAGAGGAATAAGCTATTTAATTGACTTATAATTGGACAGCAACGCGCTCATCTTGCAACAGAATGAGCATATGTTCACCTAATAAGTTGTATAAGCAAACATACACAAGGAGACACTTTAATATTTGTTATATGTTGGTATGTACACCAAAGAGCTGCCGCCTACCTGGTATGACGCAGAGAAAAATTTCTCAAGCGCAGCACTGCAAAAAATGTATGTATATGTATGTTTATTTGCAGCAAAGCCTATAAAAAATAAAGTTTTCCTTTCATTGTCGGTAATTCTATTTTTTCATTCTGTATCATTTAATTTTTTCTATTGCAACGTAGTTTTTGGCCTGAACTTACACGATAAACATATGACAATGGTAAAACTATTACATATATAAATGTACGCAAAAAATTGTTTGCCGTCAAAATAGTGGGCGTGTGTCAAGTAAAGAAATAAAATACAAACCCTCCTCCTTGTCTCGAAATTAAACGAAAGGAACTTGAAATCGAAATTTTGGCAAGGGCACCTACATTCATGCAGTTATGTAGAAAGTAGACATACATACGTATGTGAGTTTTTTTGTTTATTTTTTATGCCTTCTCAGTGTTTTTATCGCAACATTTGCTCCGCTATAAAAATGTCAGCTGCAGTTTGAGGTCAGTAAGTTAGCTGAATTTTTTGTTTTATGTCTGGCTGTTGTTGTTATTATTTTCATTTATTTTTCTACGGAAGTAAAAAAAAATTGTTTTCAGCGCCAGTTATATTTATTTTACATCTATAAAATATATGTATAGTTGACTACGCTGAATGAGCTGATATCATATTGATCTTATTTTTTTGGATGATTAAAGAAATATATTTTCGAAAAAAAAAATTCATTGTGAAATAAAATAAAAACATACAAATATTTTCTCTGCGCCATCGACGGTCGCGTGAGAGAGATCACTGATGAACTTTTAATGGATATATTTAATCTAGGGAAAACTGTCCTGTGGTAAGACTCTTTCTCATGACATGTTTACTATTATACAGGAGGTCGCCGGGCCTGCTCATCCTTCGGCTGTAACAAGAATCAGTATAAGAATATCAACTTTCTTTCAAAAGTATCCAGTAATCAATTGAGTTGATTGATTGATTGGCTTCTTAACATACTTGTTTGAAATAGCCAGTGTGTCAATCAAAATTTAATTTATACATTTTCAACGATTTTTTACAAAAGATGACTGCGGATCATTTGATATGAAATCATGTACTCGTAAATAGTTCCAACTAGTCAGATATTAAATATCACATCATCCTTGCTATACTTCAACGATTTTTCTTTTTAAATTTTATAAAAGTTGTTCAAAGATCATATGATGTGATGTTATGGGGAAATATTAAATATCACATCATCCCTCATACAAAGTAAATATAATAAATATAGCTAAAAATGACTTTAACGGTTTTTTTTAGCTATATTTGATTTTTTTATTTACTAATATTTATAATAGATTTTATTACTTGATCGAAGATCATATGACGTGTTATCATGCGATATGGTATCATGTAATGACATATTATGAGACTTTTGTGAAATAAATTTGGACGTGCAATGTGATTAAGTTCTATGTGACGCTGCAACCACACATCTATTTGCGTCTGATGTAAATATTAGGTCAAGTAAAACGTTCGTTCGGTTTTTTTTATTGATTTTTCAAAATATGATAACTTTGTGTACATTTGTCCGATTTAATTCAAACTTCATTATACCCCTCTCGTAGAAGGCTGCGTCCCTATAGGCAAAAAACTCGGAGAGCCAATTTTCACAGGCCTCTCTTGAGGCCAACTTCTCACCATTAAGCGCGTTCGCCATGAACAGGAAAAGACGGTAATCACTTGGTGTTAGGTCCGGACTATAAAGTGGGTGCATTAGGACCTCCCATCCGAGCTCCTGGAGCTTCTGGCGCGTCACTAAAGACGTGTGTGGCCTGGCGTTGTCCTGATGGAACACAATTCGGGCTCTGTTGATCAAAGATGGCCTCTTCTGGATGAGTGCTGCCTTCAAGCGGTCCAGTTGTTGGCAGTAGAGGGCCGAATTGAGCATTTAGTCATAGGAAAGTAGCCCGTAGTAGATGATTCCTTGCCAATCCCACCAAACACGCAGCAAAACCTTCCGCCGGCTCACCGCGTTTCGACCACGACCGATTTCGCTTGACCTTGTTGTAAGTGATCCACTTTTCATCGCCAGTCACCAAACGCATCAGAAATGGGTCGATTTTATTGTGATTCAGCAACGATTCGCAGATGGGGATTCGGTCTATCATGTTTTTTTTTGCGTTAGTTCGTGTGGCACCCAAACATCGAGCTTCATTTAAATCCAAAGTTATGCAAATGGTTCCAAATGGTTTTCTGTCTTATCTTTAGTTCCTCAGCAATTAACTATCTCACTATTTCCATTCCATGATTTTGTCGCAATTTTCGACGACAGGCCTCCCGATGCGTGGTGTTACACGTTCGTTTACAGTATCGGGCCCATAAACTAATTTAATTTTTTCAGCCACTTTGGCTGCTTTTTCGCCTTGATCGAAGAAAAATTGTAAAATATAGCGAATTTTCTCTTTGCTGGTGTCCATCTTTGATGAGCGCCCACAACGTACTGAGTCAATCAATCGAAAAACTCTCAAATACACACTTTTAGTACGAATAAACACGTTTTTTGATGCGACACGTAATACTAGTACTATGGACAATAACGCCATCTCTTAGACAAAAACCGAACGAACTTTTTACTTGACCTTATAATATGTGGTCAAATACTAAAAACTAATATCACACGATTCATACAAAGGAACAAAAAAAAATATCAGATGTACATATGTAGATCGGGTTTTTCTTATATTTGTTCATTTTTTTGAATAATTTGTATATGTTGACCCAAGATCGTATGATGCGACGTCGTGCGATCGAATATCATGTGTTGACTATTCATGTGACCTGTTTCCAAAAGAATTTTACGTACAATTAGATGGACTTTTACATGATGTTGGTCCACACTTATATTTGCAACTGATTTATATACCAGGTGTACAAGTATGAAATGTCGGTTCGAACATATAGATGTCTCGCAAACGTAAATATTTATCGATTGTCATAAAACTTTGACCTTGTGAAGTGTCAACCTTGACTGTCGAACCACCATAGTTTTGCGCGAATCGAGCGTCATTATCGTTTACTCTCAGTGCAGTCAACATGTCGAGTTTCGTGCCGAATAAAGAGCAAACGCGGACAGTGTTAATTTTCTGTTTTCATTTGAAGAAAACAGCTGCGGAATCGCACCGAATGCTTGTTGAAGCCTTTGGCGAACAAGTACCAACTGTGAAAACGTGTGAACGGTGGTTTCAACGCTTCAAAAGTGGTGATTTTGACGTCGACGACAAAGAGCACGGAAAACCACCAAAAAGGTTCGAAGACGCCGAACTGCAAGCATTATTGGATGAAGACGATGCTCAAACGCAAATACGGCAAGCTACCAACAACAATTGATCAATTTGAACCGTGCGCTTCAGAGAAAACGACCGGAATATCAAAAAAGACAACACAAGGTCATTTTTCTCCATGACAACGCTCCATCACATACGGCAAGAGCGGTTCGCGACACGTTGGAAACACTCAATTGGGAAGTGCTTCCGCATGCGGCTTACTCACCAGACCTGGCCCTATCCGATTACCACCTATTCGCTTCGATGGGACACGCACTCGCTGAGCAGCGCTTCGATTCTTACGAAAGTGTGAAAAAATGGCTCGATGAATGGTTCGCCGCAAAAGACGATGAGTTCTACTGGCGTGGAATCCACAAATTGCCCGAGAGATGGGAAAAATGTGTAGCTAGCGACGGCAAATACTTTGAATAAATGATTTTTTCTTTTTCCACAAAATTTAACGTGTTTTTTGATTTAAAAAAAACGACATTTCATACTTGTACACCTGGTATATAATACTATGTGGTCAATTATCGCACGTTCACACATGTAGAGAAACAAATTAATAGCTTCATCGAATAAATAGAAAACGCATTTTTTGCTACCTTGTTAATAATAGTTGTTATAAATTGAAGGAAGATCATATGATGTGTCATCATGACATGATCACATATCATGCGCTGAGTTTTCATCTACTAGATATACCATATGATTTAAATAAATAAACATAAGCAGCCAGAAATCACAGGATTAAACATCAAATATAATGTGATTTCATAAACTAATAAAAATTAAACAAAATATATAAAAAAATATTAATTTAAAAAAAATATCAATATATATTTTTAAAATAAAACAAGCATTTACGACTTTTCTCAAATTGTCAATTGTATTGACTGTGATTATATAATAACTTTGTCTCACCTCTTTGTTCACATGATGCCTTTCAGCGATACCGAATCTATTAAGTTTACTTGTTATACAATCAATATAAAATAAAAATCACTTTCAAATTAATATTAAAAAAGAGAAGATCACAATAATTTTGCAATTGTCATTTATACGTCTACATACACCGATATAGAACTGATCAGTTTTGATTTCACACTCTTCGGCGTATCATAGAACTACTAATAATAATCACACAAAATAACAACAAAATCACATTCATTTGAATCTAGAGAAGAAGCAAACCCTCCAACCAACCAGCCATTCATCACGCGAACAACCCTCCAACCAACCGACGTCAGCAACGCCATCAATTGTTTTATATGCAAATTCTAATACTTTACTTGAACCATTTGGCATTCCAAATTAATAGATTGCAATAAATACATACATATGTACATAAATGGCATGGCATGGCAATAGGCAATCGCGCGCATGGCATGGCTTCGCATATCGCATCTCCAATTGCTTCATTGATCAATCATTAAGAGTGACTTAAGTGATCTTGTCACGACGCTTGGCGCAGCGCAAATAACAACAGTATCTATCTCTCTACTACTAACTAATCAACACCACTTCTTTTTTATTTATTTATTTTTTTTTTGTCGCATCAGCTGGTGTTTGTAAATGATATCTGCGCATAGATGAACTTACTTTTGTATGTACGTGTGTATTCAAAATTACGGTCGAGTATTTTTTAACGTTGCAAAGGCAGCAGGGGACGCTTTTACAATATCAAATGGATATATAGAAAATATATTTATGTACAAGTATTTATACTCCCCCTACAGTGTTATATAAAACTGGTCAGAAAAGATACTAGTTGACTACTAGAATTTTGTGGCTTATTGTACTAGTACGAGCAATACCAAACTAGTAATACTTATTGATTGATATTTATCAATGCTTTATTTCAATTAATTTAATAATTTTTTTAGTAACTTTTTTTTTTTAATTTTCACTTTAATAATGCACTTAATATTTTAAAATCTTATGTATAAAAGTCTATTGTCCGTTTGTAAAGATCCGGTAATCTCCAAAAGTTTTCTACCAATTGACTTGAAATTTTGTCAGATTACACGGTTGCTGGGAAAACTTATACAAAAATAAATTATTCGGTATGTGGACAAGGGACTGGCCTGTTCGAAAAGTCTTATTTATGGATCGATAACTTGAAAATCGCTATATTTTGCTATTATTAACAGGAGTACTATTCTTCTCTACGGGAAGTGTACCATGGACTGACCTATTCAAAAAAATCGTAGCTATGGTTCGGCTTACTTAAAATTTGACACATAGGTGGCTTTATACGAAGAGATTGTATTTACACTTCTTTTTACTTAATTTTTTTACGGGAAGTGGATCGAATTTTGTTTAATTGTGCATTTGTTGATTAGTTTTAGTTAAATTTTTGGATGATATGGCTAAATGTAATACTTTTGTTTCATGGAAATATTGCAGGTGGCTAGAATCTAGTTCGGTTTGCCTGTAATAATATATAAATATTATTTTCCTTAAGGCAAGGGATGACTGACAGGTTGTTGTAGATATGTTTGCTTCGCATTTCTATTATTCTACGGCAACTGTTTCAACCAGAGTGTGAGTAAGCCTAGATCCGTATCACACATACAATACTTAGTTAGATCAAAATATACATCTAAAAATCTTAAGTTCGTTTGTAAGGATCCACCTTCTGTTAAAGAGTGACCGATAGACTGAAATTTTTACAAAAGAATACTGCCCGTCATTCCTCCGTCAACACCGGCAGACGAGTCAGTGCTTGCCTGAAATACTCAACGTTTTAGAGACACGTACAAGCGACTCAACCTACAAACTGATCTATTAGCCGATGTATTTTCACGCCAGTTACTCGAAATGGGTAACGGCAATTCCAGATAGATTACTAAATACTAGCTAATCTCGGTAGTTAAGCGACATCAAAAAAAGAATTTGTTCACAGAGTATTAACAAATATTCGAATCAATTAAAGTGACCAGGGTGGATGAGTGAACGATCTTTTCTCGCTGCAACAAACTAAGATATCAACGATCTCTATCACACTATTCAGTCTAATGTTTAAAGCGAAACCGTCACATATAAGTCAATAGACAACGTTATGATATCAGATTAGGCAGGTAATTAATTCTTTGAACTTACCGCACATATTAAGAGACTTTGCTTTCTGACCGGACCAATAATTCACCCCGGGCTCCTTTCAATTCAAGCGACTTCAGATAGAAAAATCCGTATTTTTCCTTTAAAACTCAAGTTTATTTGTTATTTAATGGTACTTATAGAGAGACCAAAGAGACCTTTTAAAACAAAAAATATGTATTCAATTGGTAAATTAAATTATTCTATTGAATTTTCGTTAAAATATTAAAAGCAACTTTTTTTTTGAAACTTTTGAACTAGTAAATATGAAATTATTATATTTTTGAACCAGCTACTATTTCATTCGGTTTGAACTAGTAATAAAGTAGTATGCTTCTGCATGAAATCTGGAAAATGCCTTAATGAAAAAGGCATATCCGTTCAAAATCTACTAGTTTCGAACTAGTATTGAATTAGTTCATTTAACTACAGTTCCACTAAACTAAAAGTACTAATGTATTTACTCGTATATGTGTGTGTAGGCGCAAACTTTGAGCGATAGTAAAAGATTTTAATTAAATCGCACCAATTAAGCATACGAAGCATTCATAGCACGGCATTCAGTATTCAATACGCGTCGGCGATCACTTGACGATCATGAGCAAATGGGTTATGCCCATCTAGAAATTGTATGTTGCCACAAATAGCTATGTATGTAACGCAGCTGTGTCGATATCATATATTATGTACATACATATGAGTATATAAGCAAATATTTGTCAATATGTATGCTTTGGGTGGCATTAATCGAAAGAGTCACATCGCTTACTTGCTGCGCTCTGTGTGTTAGTGGAATGAGCAATAATTAAGCAACCGAAACGTGGCAACAGACAGCAGGGGTAGCAGCAGCAGAAACAGATGCAACATTGATTTTAGTTTCACAGTTTCTCCACACACTTTACACGGTTACAATTTTAGTTTTGTTGTATTATTTTTTCTTTTAATTTTTTTTTCTTTTGTTTTCCTCCCTTTGCCTTGTTTATGGAAATCTTAAAAAGAACGGCAACATTTAAAGTGACTATTTGCGTCATCAAAGCGTCGACCTACTGACTGACCATTGACGATGATGATCAGTGCAATGAAAATTCATATGAATGTGCAACAAATACACGTGTGTACGAGTATAGCAACATGTTATGTACATACAATATGAGGTATGTACATATATACTGTATTGGGGTGATCATTGCCTGTTGGCATTTGCGCGTATTTAATGATGTGATTTGTTGTTGGCTGTACATGTGTATTGTAGTCTCGTCTTTAATTGCTTTTTTTTTGCTTTGTAAATTCTTAGACTCCCCAATGGGAGAAGGTCGTTTACCAAATGTGTCACAGACGTGCTTTCTGAGTTAAATTAGTGAAATGTTGATGAATGCTTAATATGGAGTATGACAGAAAGTGAGAAGGCTTAAAAATATCCGGGTTAAATGCGCAACAGATTGTTTTTTTTTTAATATTTTCAATATATTTGGCCGAAAAAATTTAAACCATGATGTCATAGTCCTCCTGAGTTTTACTTATTCTTTTGGTCTGGAAATGTGCGATATTATATGCAATCGAGAGAGAGAATTTATTCGTTGGACTGAGCAGGATTCGCTCTGAGGAAAAACATAAATCGAACCGAGTTCGAGAAAATTTATGTTCTTAAAACAACGGGAGACCTAATTGCGGGGACTTGCTCAGAAACGAGGATTACACGCTGTATTGCTACGTTATTCTCGACAAAGGAAAGCATAGGATAAACAGACAATAGCAATACAAAATTCGTTAAAATGTGTTGACGGACGTAGAGAATTTGATGGCTCAACCGATAAGTATGAATTACGTGTCTCTACAACGAGGAATTTGAGTCACTCAACCAGGTTGAGGAAAGCGGCCTTTCAATTTTTACAGGGTCAGCAACCTACAACCAGCCATCTCCCTGCATCAAACCTATCATCCCAAACGTAGTGTAATCGGATCGGTTTCTGAATAGCTGATTATTTCGGAAGTACTTTTCATGAGTTCCATCAGCTATGCGATTAGAAGAAGCACCCAAATAACAACAACAACCAAAACAAATACAATTGTCCTTCTTTCTTATTTACTTAAAAGCTTCTTTAGATCAACTGCAGTATATAAAGTCCAACCTTACATTTAGACCATAACCAACAACATTTCATCTCGAACGATTGCCTCATCCACAGCGCATCTTCAGCTCGCTGCGCCAATGATGCGCTCAGTCCTTGTGTATATGACGATCATGACCTAAGTGGAGAATTTGTTTATTGATATACATATGTACTCGTACATAGATCTGCTGATTGCTGCTACATTTTTCATTCAATTTTATAACATTTTTATGCACATTCATTCATTCATATACGAGTATGTTATATATGCATATATTTATTGTATTTACTAGCATTCTTTCAATTTGGTAGTGCGCACCAGCTCAAGCTCGCTCAATTTCTACTACTAATCTGTTGAGGTCAATCGATGTTAAGTAGAACCACGAATACCAAATTAATTGGAAGTGATATATAATAAAGTGTGTAAACTGAGTTGAATGAAGCAAGGAAAACAACATTGAAGAAATACATAAATACATATGTGCGTGTGTATATCTTCGCTTTTATACAATATAAAATCTTACAAATAATCGTAAAATTATGTAAATAAAGGATTATCCATTTCGTGATTTGTAAAATGCAGGGCTGCATTTTGAAGTCTTTCAAAGTTAACTGGACACGTGGCCACGCTTCGTACTTTAAGAGGAGATTATGGGGCACTTAATCGTCCAACTACTCAAACAATTGGTTGTAAGATCTGGGGATAAGCGCAATGCTCGTTCAAATATCACTATTGTAAATGAAAGTGTGGCCGAAGAAACGAATGTGTCTATTTCTCAAAGTTCTTTAGAGCTGAGACTTCCTTATGACACATTATGGAGTACTTTGCACTAAGACTTACACGGACATCCACATGAAGTCCAGCTCACACAACAAATGAAGCCAGTTGACAATTCACAGTGCCATACAAACGTCGATTGAATGCTGGAACTACAAGCTGTCGACGGACATTTTTAAAAGAAAAAAGTGTCTTCAGCGACGAGGCACATTTCCAAAAATCCTCAAATAAATGAAGAGAGAGCAATACACCCAAAACAAACCTTACTATTTGGTGCGCTCTTTGATACGTAGGTGTCTTTGGTTCTTACTTCTTTGAAACGACAAGGGCGAGACTGTCACTGCCAATTCGGAGCATTGTGGTCGTATGATATCCGACTATTATTGGCCTATAATTGATAAACAAGACTTGGACCGTACATGGTTTCAACAAGATGTAACCTCATGCGACACCGCACGAGCGAATGTGGCCTTTATTGCGAGAGAAACTTCCCGGCCGCGCATGTCGATTGGTCTCGTCCGTTGTACTCTTTTTTTTGGTGAAACTTTGCAAAAGACTGCGATTATGCGAATAAAATTTTAACCCTTCTTTGCTTCAAAATCAACATTCGTCCAGTTATGGCTGAAATACTGGCCAATATGTGCCAAAAAGTGATTGACAATTATCTCAAGCGGAGCGAAGTTTTCAAAAATTTGCGAAGCGGTCATTTGAGTGATGCTTCACATATAAGGTATTAATTTTATAACAAAAAGGAGTTTATAGAAAAAAATATTTTATATGTATTTTATTTACGTTCATTTACGAAACCACAAACTGGATAACCCTTTTTATTTTTAAGCCGAATAATGCAAAAAAAAAGATTTTTGAATTGTGTCAATCTGTTACATTGTAAGCTCTTTTATGCTACAAATTCTGGCGGGAGGTAAGACAAAGAGTACTTCTTCGAAACAACAACAAATAAATAATAAATATTAATTTACACATATGTCGCATAACTTGGTGCATGAGCAGTTTAAGAATTTGTGAGTTGCGGTGTGCTGTAGAAAACTGTGGCATACGCATTTGATCGCTGAACGTTGATTGTTTTCGATCGCTGATCACCTCCGTTCAATTTGCATGCGAAAGAAATGCTTGGATTTTCTGCTTATAAAATTAACACATATTTTATGCAGGAATACATGTATGCTCGCGTATGAGAGTTGCACAATTTATATCAATTTGTACTTGCAACATTGATTTATGCTTGCTACTTGCGTAATACGCTGAAGCTTCATTCAAACAGACAACGCAACGTATTGACGCACTCTCTTAGTTCTTGTAATGGGCGTGCCCTCACTATTGGCATAAGAAACATATGAATTGATATGTATGTATATATAAGAATTTACGTCTTAGATAAATAAAAAAATTCTGAGAAAGCCACATCCCTGTTGTTCTAGCTGTGTGGAACACAAACAACAAACAATCGTCATGTTTTGCTTTATTGATTTTTAATTGGACACAGATTGATTTTTCTTGTCTCGTTCATCAAAGTTTGCATAACCTTAATAGAAATCAAGATATAAAAGAATAAATACAAAAAAAAAAACAGATTTTGTTTAAAGATAATAGCAAAATTTATATACGTAAATTCATAACCACAAGCGCGTGTACACGTATGTAAGTATGCATGTACATACATAGCAGATAACAGCACAAGGTTTTTAGCAGATATTGAGAGATATGAAACATACTTGATATCAATTTAGATTTCCCGAACAATTCAAGGTTAAAGATTTTAAATTCTTTTTTCTTTTTAATTTGCTACAAGACTAAATATCATCATTTTTTTATTCAAGCAACGTTGGTTTTATATTGAAAAATTAGTAGCACGAAGTTAAATTTTTATATGTATATTAAAAAATATTTATATAATTTTTTGCTGCTTACTATCGGCTACCTATTGTAAATTTTAGCAGACAATCTATCTTTGTATTTTTCTAGATGCTAAGCAAAGCTATCCCCTTCCTTTAAGAAGCTACGTGGAGCTCTCGGGTGTACGTCCATCCATACCCGAAGTCATAATGGCCGCCAAGATCCACAGTTGCCTTGAAACCCTTTTTATTGAATTAGAATCCAGCAGCTTCTGCTGAAATTAAAATCTAATCCGGGTTGCTTAAAAAATGTAAAAGCTAAAACTAACCTAACACTTGATTTATTCTTTTGATGTGATTTTAGAGACATAGAATTGTTATATAATAAATTGAATTTTTTATTATTAGTTTCTTTTAAAACTACTTTTTATACTTTTAATCACTATTCAAAGTAGTCCCTCATAAGTAATTAGTTGTTGGTTTGTTAACAAGGAGATGTTGAGGGTCCGACCTCGGGTGCCGGACTTAAGCCAATGAGTAGGGTTTTTGTGTTCCCCGTTTTAATCCAACCATACGGTTATCTAACAACTCGCTGGATTTGATAAATTTTCGTCTACTTTAGTGTATTCTCTGCACTGAACTGTTTCAGCCTTACCAAGCTTCGCATCGACAAAGATACTATGTTCTATGCTGCTCCACAGATCCTAACAACTGCGAAATGTTCTAGGACCTTAAGTATTCTTCTGAGTCAACTACTTTAGAAAAGTTTTTACTCACTCATCGCAGAAGTTCTATCCTTTAGATATTTCTGTGATTCGCTTTTTATCTTCTCAATAATCTTAAAACGTTGTTCTTTCATGTGTCTCTTTAATGTGAGATCTGAAGCATAATTACGGCCAAAACAGACCAATAGACAATAGCGCATTTTCTTGATCCAGAGAGCTTTCACTATACAAGTACACCACTGTCAATATGTCAAGTATTTTTAAATTAATTTTTTTTTATAACGGCCGATCCAAGTAGAGTTACTTTATTCAATAGCCTTTTTTGACAGATCACGCGTAAGTCGTGTCATGTTATTTTTGTTCAGTATTGTTTGGCGGCCATGGTAGTCGAGTGGTTAGCATTGCGTACGAACATTCGGAAGGCTCGGGTCCATATCCCAGTGCCAGCAACATCCAAAAGGTATGCAAAATTAATTTAAATAAAAAATTAAGTTAAAATTTTTAATTGCGGTCGCCCCTCGGCAGGGAATGTCCCCCCCTCCTTTCGGACATGAAATAAGGGCTCCTCGTAAAAAACCATCAGCCGTTCGGAGGCGGCTTAGTATAAACTGTAGGTACCTCCATTTGTTGGAAAAAACATCAAGATGCAAGACCACAATTGGAGGAGGAGCTCGGCCGAAAATCGCTTCAGCGACTATAAAGCTCCAATTATATATGTTAGGTAAAGTAAAAAGTTCGTTCGGTTTTTATCTAAGAGATGGCGTTATTGTCCATAGCACCAATGTTACGTGTTGCATAATGTCATACTATACATGGAAACGTGTTTATTCGCGCTAAAAGTTTGTCTTTGACAGTTTTTCGATTGATTGACTCAGTACGTTGTGAGCGCTCGTCAAAGATGAACACAAGCAAAGGGAAAACTCGCTATATTTTACAATTTTTCTTCGGTCAAGGCGAAAAAGCAGCCAAAGTGGAAAGTGGAAATAGTGAGATAGTTAATTGCTGAGGAACTAAAGATAAGCCAGAGAACCGTTTTGAACCCTTTGCATAACCTTGGATTCAAAAAGAAGCTCGATGTTTGGGTGCCACACGAACTAACGCAAAAAAACATTATGGACCGAATTCCCATCTGCGAATCGTTGCTGAATCACAATAAAATCGACCCATTTCTGATGCGTTTGGTAACTGGCGATGAAAAGTGGATCACTTACGACAACGTCAAGCGAAATCGGTCGTGGTCGAAACGCGGTGAGCCGGCGGACCTGGCACCAAGTGATTACCATCTTTTCCTGTCCACGGCGAACGCGCTTAATGGTGAGAAGTTGGCCTCAAGAGAAGCCCGTGAAAATTGGCTCTGCGAGTTTTTTGCCAATAGGGACGCAGTATTCTACGAGAGGGGTATATTGAAGTAGGCATCTCGTTGGCAACAAGTCTACAAACAAAACAATTGGACAAATCTGCACAAAGTTATCATATTTTGAAAAATCAATAAAAAACCGAACGAACTTTTTACCTAACATATATATATTGTTTGGCATTTCATCATAAAGAGACGTACGTATATGTTTGAACAACGTTAACAAATCGTTCAAATTTACAAAATTTCACGTTATGTAAAGAATATTTTTCGCGAGATTCGTTCAACTTTTGGTCAACATAATCGACCTACTAATATTCGACCGGATGGACTACGTCCAGCACGCAGTGTAGAAAATATAGCGGTCGTAGCTGAGAGTGTACACGAAGACTATGGAGAGTCGCTCCGCGCCGTTCGCAGCAACTCGAACTGACGTATGGATCGACTTGGCGAATTTTACGTCGAGATCTTAAATTGAAAACGTACAAAATACAGCTTATGCAAGTACTGAGCCGTTCGACCTTCCCAAGCGACGCCGTTTCGCTCTATGTTTGAAGTTCCAAGAAAATCCGAAGTATTTGATTCCTGATTACTTACTTACTTTTTCCTGTAACGAGATGTAAAGTTTAAAGACCATGCGGACAATCTTGATTTAGGCCATGGAGCAAAATAACATGCGTTTCATTCACCAGTTACAGTCGAAATGTTCGAACGAGTCATCGAAAATTAGATTCAACGGATGGACTATTTGAGACGTGGGCCCGGCCAACATTTGAAAGGCGTAATCTTCAAAAAATAAATGCCAGAGAATGTTTTTTCGAATGATAATAAATATTTCTCATTAAATTTGAATTTTCTGTGTTTTTTCTTTAAAATAGTGGGAAACCTCGAAATGATTCTCCCCCTATAAACAATTTCGTCCAGATTTGTTAATATAATTATAATAATGCATATGTTCAAGATATGAGTATACTAACCTCAAGTTTTGAACTCACCTCGTATTTGGTAAAACTGTAATATAGAATAAGTAGATATTTATAGAATTTAGTAGGGCTAAACATCTCTTCACATGCACTAACAAGTAATCGAGCAGAGTGAGAATGTATGTTGAGAAAAAACTGCCTAAAAACTTGTGTCAATTTCAAGCAACAAAAACTCTATAAAATTAACTTTAAGTGTATAAGTTTGCATCGAAAATGCAAGCACCTGCCCCAAAGCGGTCAAATTGTACAGAAAGTGGCATACCTCATTTGCATTTAAACCGTTTCATTGCTAAAGTGATTACAAGTCCATTTATATGCTTTAAACACTGCCCTATATAAATAAATTAAATTATTCTTTATCAAAGTGAGGATTTCTTAAAGAAACCAAACCAACCAATTTCCAACTCTATTATCGTATACATTCCTCTCCTACACATTAAATTGTAATATTTTACCTTCAGACATTTTTTATGTTCAACGAAAATAAAACCTGAAACACCAAATGAAGCATAACCACAGGCGATCTACGTCACCTTAAGCGATTTAAGCTTGCCTGCAGGCTGATTTAAGTTCACAAACTGCGATTTCTTTACTTTTTGCCATTTTACAGTCTACGCTTGGCATAACAATTTTAATGTAGTGTTTTTTCTCTTTATACCACTTTGATTTGGTTTAATTTGTGCGTGCATATGATTAAAGCAATTCACGCGATCAGCTACTGTTTGTCACAAAATGCGATCAATCATCATATAGATTGGCAATTTTTGAGTTGCTTCTTGTACTTTATGCCCTTATTGCTCACTTCACGTAACATACATACGAGTACATTCATATGTGTGTATGTTGGAAGAAAGGTCCCCTGCAGTTGCGGTCGTAGCATATTTTTGTGGATTTTTACTGCGTCTTGTTCTTTCGTAATTTTTTTGTGATGTTTTTTTGCGTATTTTTACATTTTGTTGGATTTTTTTATTTATTTATTATTATTTTTTCTTTTAAATTTTTTTCATTATATGTATATATTATTTATATTTGTTGAGTTTTTGTTTAATTTTAGTTTTTATTTCAATCCTTCATATCCATTTCTTTCTTTTTTGACTTTACCTTAAATTTCTTAAAATAAAAACACTCAACTCCATTGCTTGTTTGCATCCATTTTTGGTATGCTTGTACATAGCTTAACGCTCGCGAAATTTTTAGTCCATCTGAGGTACTACCGGCTCATCAGGCAACATCATCAGAATCCTGCAACGCCTTATGAAGTGCGAAAATTCACTTATCGTACTCCACCAGCACCACACCGCACCACCACACCATTGCTTGACAGCAATTTTACAACTCCAACATACTTACTTCCTTCCAACTGTCAAATGATGTCAATTGCCATCATTCGCTTGTGCCTTAACGCCGGCTGTACAGCGGTCTGATTGGTTGACGGGCTATTCGATCGTTCAACTGCTGGGCTACTCGGTTACTTCTCTGGTTGGTTGCGGGTTACGCTGTTGTAAAAAGTGTCAATCTTGTGATCTTTATCGGAAAATTAACGATTTTTACTCGCTACCTCGAGTACACTTGCATATTTGTACATTGTATGTACACATATGCTCACCTGAGGAACGTCATCTTACGCATTGCGTACAACATTTTTGTGCAAAACACCAGTCAACCGACATTTTTTCCTCGCGTTTGGGTTTGCATTTGCGCTTGGAATTCCGTTTAATGTTGTATGCTTTTTGTGGCTGCCCTGCACTCACTTCGTCGGTTGGTTGGTTGGTTGATACGTTGTATGCGTTACCTTACACGAGCACTGATCGCATTGCATTCCACGGCGTCTGAGATTATGTCTGTTTGAGGCATTTCTTTTTTCGCTTTATTACTTTTTTTGTGTCAAAACATACATAGTATTCCGATCATTGGTTTCTTCTCGTTTGTCTGTCTGTTTCCCAGTTTGATTGTTTTGGTTGTTTTGTTTTGGCGTTCTCATGTCGTTTTTAGGCTTTAAGGATTTTGGGATTGGGTGGCATGCTTTTTATACGCCTCTTTAGCACATTTATCATAACCCTTATGCGTGCATGATGATTTGAGTAGATTTGACACGATCACCTACTGTATCAGCTTTTTTGCGTTTTTTCCACGTAATTACCTTTTAAAATGCTTTTTTTTAATATTTTTCAGTATTAATTCTTAATATGTTTTGTGCACTAACTGTTGTTTTAATGTACGTTGTGTATTGGCATTGCTTAAGCGCGCCGCAGAAAAACACTTCCAGACTAAGTGGCGATCGTGTCGGCGATCGTTGGGTTTTAATTAGACACAATAAAAACTCAAACACACAAGCTTATGATTAAGTGTTTTGAGAGACATGGCGTCTTTGTATGTTTTTGATAATACTGAAAGGAGAAAAAAAATTCAGCGCACAAATTTGTTCACAAAACTTCGCTGCGCTGCATGAATTTGGTGATCGTACATCTTGTACGATCGATCCCCTTATGCTCTGGCGATTGAACATAATTAAAAATCAAAAAGCGTTTGCATTCCTGCGCTTGCGCTGCATGAATCTGGCAAAACCAATAACATAGCAAAGAAAGAGTTAGTAAGGTGGAGCTACGTGCATCTGGCGCCAAGCTGTGAAATTTTCGCGCAATTTTTGGAAATTTTTTTCAAATACATAACTTCACGAAAATAAAAATCTCACTGAGACTATTATTATACAATAAATCCAAACTGTTTCCCTACTCTCGCCAGTCAGCACGAGAACGTAAGATACCCGTTTTCTTTGCTTTCAGCATGAAAATAATAAATATTATATTAGACTATTCCGTCTTCATAGTGGATTTACTCGACGGTTTTTGACTTTGGTATTTCAGATAGTATCAATAACAATACTTTATTTTTTAAGCCAAATAAAATAATTTCTACGATCACTTAGACAGACAACCCTGTAGTTTCTAATCGTGAGGTATCTCATTCTTGATTATATTCTGCTCAGCCGATAGAATATCAGCAACCGGAGATCTATTGAACACAGAGTCAGTATTGCTATTTGTAAGTACTCAGCGTCCATCCTCATGGAGTTGGGTTTTATCACTCTCGAACCTTACGGAAAATGTATCACCAAATTTCGTATGCTCTTTATTTGTAAGTGCGATTGGAAATTAAGATTGAAATCGGTAACGTCGATTCCCAGTTTCCTTCCTAAATGTAATAAAACTCTTTTAAACAAAAAAATATGTACATATATAGAAACGCAGCGGGGTTAACTCTTTCTAAAAACTATGTTGCTTGAGTTTATCGGAAAGTCACGTTAGTTGTGCTAATAAAACGGTGAGTGACTCTTGGAAGCATTTAACTAATCATCTAACTAACTACCAGCACTGAGTGCGAGACTTCCCTCAAAGCTTGGATAACTATCGATAGATGATGTACGATTTTTAAACAATTAATGAAAACAGTTTCGTTACTGAGCTTACTCTGTGGCAATGCGGCCGCACCCAAACCAAAGAGTATCCTCATTATGCAAGTGATCACGGAAGCTGTTGATTTTTGAAAATATTACTTAATACCATTGAAAATATGAGTACTTTACAAAACTTTGTCAATGCCCAATTTCTTCGCAAAAAACTTTCTCATTTTCTTAATGTTCCCGAGATTTAGAGATCAGCAGGTGTCTTGAACTATTATAATTATTTTT
The DNA here is from genome assembly GCA_037013455.1 of Ceratitis rosa. Classification (NCBI taxonomy): domain Eukaryota; kingdom Metazoa; phylum Arthropoda; class Insecta; order Diptera; family Tephritidae; genus Ceratitis; species Ceratitis rosa. The sequence continues at coordinate 9,207,541 of JAWMAG010000029.1, read as the reverse complement.
AACCTATACAAACTTAATCTAACCCTGTACATCGAGCCATGCTCTCCTACAAAAAAAAAACCACCTTCGATCAGATTCGATGATCATCAGCGAAGAACGCTAAAAAGGAACACACTTACGCAAACTCTTCCTTTGTATATGCCTCGGTTTTACGCCGAGATAAGCAGCACCTAACTAACCGAGTAGCAATACAAACTGTCCAAACTGGTTGACAAGTTGAGCGCTTGTTGTCGCTATCTGCTTGTTGTTATTGTACGATGTAGGCGCGCGTCTGTCATCAACAGCGCCAACTTGGACATCATCAACGTCATCAAAACACAAGATGGAATGTCTGACAGCCTGATCTGCAACAGGAATTTTGCCAAATTGCCAACTAATACAAGCACACATACATGCATATGCACACAACACACTAAAGTATATATTTATGGCAGAACAAACGATCGGAGGCAGTGAATATCACTTTGTGTGCAAAACATTTAATTATTTATTTTTTGGTCAAAATGCAGTAGCATACAAATTTGACTCTTTACATCTTAGTGGAATCCACACAAAACTCTGCAAAGCTAGCCACCATATCATCTCTTCTTGGCTTTGCTAAGCAAGTTGCAGAGGCTGACGAGAAGCTCGGTGATTTCTTTCCTTGGCAACCATTTTTGTTGGATGTTGTTGAATGTTGTTGGTATGTATGTGTGGTTGGTCACCGGTGCGTCCTTCGCCTTGCACATCATGTCCAATTGGAGGCATCCATAATAATAACAATAATCATAAAACAGAAGCTGTGCCACCGGCAATTGTCAGAGGCTGGAAGAAGCAACAGCACCAGCTCGAAGCTCGTAGCTCGCCTGCGTTAGTTGACTTCTGGCTATGTTGCACGGTTGCATTATGCTCCTGCTACCCGCTTATAAGCAAACACACATACATAGGATACATAGGCATATACTATGTATGTATATATGTAGGTATATATTGTGGCATTGCATTCCCTAATTATGCTCGCTGTCACCAAGGAGCGCTGAAGCTTTTCGAAAGCAACTAATTTTTTTATATTTTTGTTGTTTTCTTTTTGTATTTTCATTTTGAATTTTTATGATTTTGATTTGCAGAAAAATATTCTTGTGCGCTTCGCACTTATTCTCCAACGTCTGGCATTAATTTTGTACGCATTGGCATTCTCATTATTTTGAATTTTATTATGAAGGTATGCGTGGTTGGAGGATTGTTTTGCGTAGACTTGACGTTGAGGTGTCGCCTGCGGCTCATACCTACACGCATTGTATACCAATATGATATTTTTGCAAAAATTATCAAAATTTTGAAATTTTCAAAAAAATGGTGTAAGCAGTCTTGGTGAAGATTACATTCTACGCACCTTCTCAACGCGAGTAAGAAATTAACGAAATATCGCAAATAACGTGACGATGTCGGTACGTTGTCATTAAAAAATTTTACACAGCAAGTTCGAAAAATTACAGAAATGACAATGGAACTTGACTCCGCTACATTGTCTCTTACCAAAAATGATAAGCGAGAAACAAGGATTTTTAGAATTGTGATAATTTGAGGTAAACTTAATTTTTTGCAATCTAAAATCATAAAAATGGAAATGTTGATGTAACGACTGACCACAAGCGGTTTCGAAACTTGCTGAAAACGATTTATACCAAAAACTTCTAGAGCTGTTTAATCGTCAATTTTTAAGCAGTCTTCGATAGCAGGAAGGATCTGAAGATGCTATCCGTGTCGTTCGGTACTAACCAAGATCTTTGACTAGGTGAATCCTTATCGTGAAATTTCATTAATTTAAAACTGGAGAAAATCGTACGAGCGGAAAATCGAAATAGAAGGAAACAACTGTGGGCATATGCCGGGAATGCTGATATTTTTGGCCTCAAAAACTTCGCCATAAGTTTTGTTTTCTCTAATGGGCTGGTAATCAGTTCGAAAAGAATGGCCTGGAAAACACACCATTCAACAAGGAATCTTTTTAAAATGATAAATTCATAAGAGAGAAAAAAAGAGGGAGAGAGAAAGAAAAGGAGAGAGGGAGAGAGATAGAAATAGGCAAAGGAAGACAGAGCGGAAGAGAAGGGAAATTCTTATAAACAATTTTTGCAACGTCAATACAGCAAATGTGAAGGCAGCGACTGAATGTAAAATTTGAAATAAAGGGAATCCCAAGACAAAACTTCTTCGCTGTTGTGTAACAAACGTAGGTATACGATCAGTTGTAGTAGTTAGAGACAAAGATTATACGATGGTGGAAGAGGGAAGATTTTAATTCAATAGCATTTTTAGGAAATGAAAGTTTAATAGCCTATTTCCACCAAGCACTTAAATGCATTTAAGGCCTCTGTTAAGTGAATGGAATGTCAAACGTTTCCACCGAAAGTGAGTTAACTCAAACAGCAGTTTGCAAAATTTGTCACAAGTATTAAAATTATGAATTCAAGAGACCGCATCCATTTTATTTTGCTATTTATACAATATTATGATTTGCAAGTGCAGATTATTGCTGCACGGACAAACGCTGCTGAAAGGAAAATGCTTTTTTGCATGCTTACAACTTTGCCAACAATGTCATTTCTTTGTATACCTACATGAGAGTTTTTTCGGCTACCTCTCAATTCCTGAGCTCTTCCTTCCTAGCAATCCAGGAAACTTTGCTCCTCCGTAAGGTTCCACTCGTGGCGTTTTGTTTCCATTTTCAGTTTAGTTTATTTTTTAAGTAATTAAGTGTGTTTTTCTAGAAAACCACAATTTGAGGAGTAGCTCGGCCCAAAAATCCCTTAACCGGTTACAAAGCGCACATTATATATACATAAATATTTGTTTTGCGCCAATTATATATACATATTGCGCAATCAGCTGATAGTTGCCAGAGTCGCGTATATTTTTATGTTGAGGGGATCGTTTTCTATTCCACAATTGCTTTTTGTTTGTTTTTTATTTTTATTTTATTTTTTAAAGAGGAGAAGCATTACCTTCGCAGATTACTTAATATATGTTTTTATGTCAATATTAATGCAAAAAAGTAACTTTTGCAGAAAAAATTTCAGCATGCAAAATAAAAGTCTGGCCCCTCATTAAATCAGAAAATACACGACTCTGACAAGAAATATACCGAAACGTCCGAAATGTTTACATTGTAGTGACAGCATCGACTGTTAACATAACATTTTCTGTTAAATTAGGCTATAAGTGACTTAAAACTGTGCTCCTTCATGGCACGTTTAAATATTTTAAAATTGTGACCAGACTATCTTAGATATCCTCTCACTGAGCGTTAGAGAGAGAGAGAGAGTAAATAAATGGTTAGCCGCTATATAAAACTACAATACAAAAGTCTCATTGCAGTTTTCGCTCAGTGTAACTGATGGAGTACAAAAGTAGCAATTAAAACAAAAAAAAATAATAATAAATAACCTCTGATTTTAATTTTCAATACTATGCGTAATATGCAATTTTTTTTTTTGGATATTTATTAGAAACTTTTATTTCGTGTTATAAATAACTTTTTAATAAAGTTAATTTTCAACATTTATGTATGTTAATCAGACGGGATTCTGCACAGTATTTATAAAAGTAATAATAAAGTGAGATTACTCTCATCCGAGAATTAAGAAAAACTGTAGCAAAATTTAAAGTAGTTGACCCAGTTCTGAAAACAAGTGCTTATGATGACCATCACATATCCTTGGAGATTTGTTTAATATCAATCGAATAAAATAGTGCCTTTAATGGCTAGTCTAATTAATGTCTGATCGTATTTTTTTATATTAATAAAACGGCGTCATCAGAAAATCGAGAAAAAAATTCTTCTATAAAGCACAAGGTTTTCATATTTCACAACTTCGATGAAATCTACGGACGGGTTCGAAAAAAGATAGTTTAGGTACAACGTGCTTAAAGTTTTACGTTAGTGTTCTGGAGGGCCAGGGACCCCGTTGTTAATTGACGATTACTTCATAAAGTGCTTATGGGATTGATTTGGTATTATCAGAGAACATTTTCAAGATATTGTACTTCAAGAAAATATAAAACAATTAAAAAATGTATTAAATTTCATTTGCGTGCGATCGAGGGCCCATCATGGCAATACCCAGATCTTAAGCAATATTAAATGATTATGATATTAGAATTTTACTGAAATAATTTAGGCTTTGACACCATTTTTTAAACACTTGGAATTCGCAAGAGCTCATATAAGTTTTTTGGAGACGATTTTTAAGCGGGAATGTGTGTGTTCATAGCGAGTGCGGAAGATTTAAGAGCACGGGAATTTTTTTTAAATAAATATAATAAACGTATAAGCCGCGGTAGCCGAGTGGTTAGCATTGCGTACTGACATTCGGAAGGCGCGGGTTCAAATCCCGGTGCCACCAACATCCAAAAGTTACGGAAAATTAATTTAAATAAAAAAATTAAGTTAAATTTTCTAATTGCGGTCGCCCCTCGGCAGGGAATGTCCACCCCTACGAGTGTATTTCGGACATGAAATAAAGCTCCTCATAAAAAAAACATCAGCCGTTCGGAGGCGGCTTAGTATAAACTGTAGGTCCCTCCATTTGTTGGAAAAACATCAAGACGCAAAACCACAAATTGGAGGAGGAGCTCGGCCGAAAATCGCTTAAGCGGTTACCAAGCGCCAATTACATATATATATATATATATATAAGCTTAATAAAAAATATTTTTAAATAATTTTGACAAACGCAAACAACTTGTAGTCACAAGTTACAATTATAGATCAGTAGACTGGAGAACAAATCAATTTTAAATCGAATACTCAAAATAGTTTAATAGTATGTGTTCTTCAAAACATTTCAGTGCGTATTTTATGTATGTACATAAATAGTAATACTGATTTACCTATATTCACAAATATACGTATATAGTAAAAATGTACAATATATTTTTCAAGAATATGAAATGGCACTGCAACTCGCTATGAGCTCTTCAAAGGCGAATGAAAAAAGCACACGCAGCTATAATATGCACAACCATGTCCTTTTTGGTACAACAACAGCAAGTCCGTTTTTATGGCAATTTAAACCTACACGCGCATGTATTGTATATATGTCTGGTATATATACCTAAACATGTGTGTGTATATGAGTGAATGTTATGACGTGCTCAGCACGATCATCTTGGGCTACTGAATTTTTTAATGTGTTTTAATCATCGCGCGTCCATCTTGCTCGCTTGCAGTAGCAATCTGCGAGTCAGCGACGATAATTATGATGATCATCATGCTTTATACTTGCGCAAGAAGAAGAAGAAGTAGAAGAAGAAAAGAAGAGGTATAAAAAAGGAATAAGACAAGTAAACTGCGTCGATCAGAAGACGCAATGTCTGCCTTTTGAAATAATTTTTTCAGGCACTCTCAGTGACTAGCTAATGCACGTGCAAAACCAATACACTGACTCACATATATGAACATATAAAATATCCTTCTATAAATTTACGTATGTATGTATGTGCATGTGCAGAGTCGGTGATTAAAATATGATCGTCAGCATTTAATACTTTGGAAAATGTATTATATTTACATCGATTATTGGATGAATTGTTGTGGCGCGACTTGAGACATTTATTGAATGTGTGTCAGACACGCACACTCTGGTATTTGCTGTGATTGCTTGTTGTATTGTTGTTTGTGCATACCATAAATAGATAGATATTATTATTCAGTTCGATTGTACCTTCGATTATCGTCGGTGATCACTTACATCCATACAAGTAATGCTATATCTATATATGTATGTATCTATGTATGTTTGTATGATTAAATTGGCTGTTTGTTTCATCTTCTCGCCCAACATTACATGTACATAATATATTTGTATGTTAGTGGCAAGTCATAAAATGAATTACTTACTTTATTATACAAGAAGGTAATAATGGAAAATTGGAATTTATTAAATTAAATGAACAGATTGAGTTATTGAAATTATATTCGCCATTTAAGGGATAACTAAGATCACTTTGGATCATTGCAATTACTTAAAATGGCATTGTTGTCATTTATATTTGCGCATGGTGTTAGGATGTTGATTGAAAAGTACTTCGGGGGTTAGGAAAAAGGTAAAAAATTATGCAGTTAACAAGATTCTATAAGGTAAATATTGTAAATGAGTTGAAAGATGGAGGATAAAATATGTAGACGATTAAATATAGTAACTGTAGGCTCATCAGTTAGAAAAGGAAAAGAGATTGTAAAGTGATCGTTAAGAGAATTGCGGCGGCGAATCTGCTTCTTAGTGCTTCTAATACTTAGGTTAGATTAGATTTGTTTGAATTGGTTTACTCCTTGGGAGGTCTCCCATAGATGATGCTACGATGATATTTTCTAAGCAAATTGAAGTAGACGCAAAACGTCTTTGTCCATTGAAAATTGAAGAACCATCAACTTGTCACGTATTATGCGCTCTCTTGATTGCCTCATTTATTGCCATTTATCAGATCGCATTTGAAGGCCAGTTAAGCCAACATACAATGCTTCGTTAATAGCTCTAGTAGAAGCCTATAGTCTGACCTCTTTGTCACTAGTAAGAGCTTAGAAAGCAAGTAACTTTTGCAATTCTGGATTCCAAAGTCAGTTAGCTTGAGGATACAAGAATGCTTTTTGTTCAGTTTTCATTTCCCTGAGAGGGACTAAAAGGACTTCATTTTTAGACAATTCGTCGGATATCTCATTGGTATCGAAGCCTTTGTACCTCATATAGTATAATTGACGCTTTGTTATCGCTCAAGCGGTTTTCGGCAGAGCTCCTCTTCCAATTTGTTGAATGCTTGTTGATATTTTCTAGCAAAGGAAGGGTTCTACAGTTGATTCTGAGCCGTATCCGAATTATTTGTATGTCATAAATACATTCGGAGGGGTTGACATTCCCTGCCGAGGGTTGACCGCAAACAGAAAATTTAACTTAATTTTTTTTTAAATTAATTTTCTATAATTTTTATATGTATGTAAATTGGAACAGGTCTTGAACCCTGGCTTTATGAATGGCAGTAAGCATTGCATTTCATTTGGCTATCGCACCCTGCAGGGAAAATGACTAGCGATTATCTAACGAATTCGACAGTTACTGGTGATGGTAGACAGCCACCGCTAAATCTACTCTCTACTGTAATACTAAATCACAAGAGCTCAAGATTTTGTTCGAACATTTTCGAGCTGCTCGAGCATTTGAGCATTTTGAATAAAAAATAGCTAAACATATATGTATATAAGAAGTACAAAGTAGAAGTGACTCATATTTGTATCATTTGTGTATCATAAGTGTGAAAATCAAAATTATAATAATTCAAAAAATGTAAATATTTAAAGTATAAAGGGAATGTAACTGAAAAATAATATATAAAAAGAAAAAATCAAAAGGTAAATTCCCAAAATGTCATTTAACAGGCGAAATTGTACATTACCAGTAGGCAGAACTGTGGATGTTATGCATTACCAAGGAACAGCTAAATAAACAGTAGAATTATTTCTAATGAAATCGCTATAGATTTTGGATCAACTGGCAACTAGCAGTACTGCAGGGCAGTTTCAGTTTGTATTAAAATGCTTATTTTTTTAAAACTTATTGCACTCTGTTTGGAACTGGTAGCCAGAACTCTAACTTTTTCTATCATCTACACTAATTTTAAGCAAGAAACATTCCAACTTCAGCTTAAGCTTCATTTCCCTTACTATCTTAACTGATGCGTATACGCTTTCTTTGGTCTCTCAAGTCTACTGCTTGCAATCATCGATAGGGTATTTACGTCACAAAAACGGTTAATATTTCTTACGAGCTGTTGCTTACAAAAGAGAGTAAGTGCAAGAAGTTTTCGTTTTTGATCTTAACAAGATTTCTGTTGAGAGTAGAGGCATTTTAGGGTGAAAACATATGTTTTCTTGACATTCTTAGACATTCAGATTTGAAGGAAAGCCAAATAAACATGATCAAATCGATTAATATATCTTTATCACTCTCCGTATCTCTGAAATATGTGGTCACATTCTCTCTCTTTCTCTCTCTCTCTCTCTAATATATGTGGAATCATAAAATCATGGTCTACATCTCCATATGAAAGCGAGCCCACTTCATCTGTATTCTACTTCCGAGCCGCAGCTTAATATAGGTAAAATGGTCTTCTCTCCAAAGATCTGATGAGTGATGAGATTATTTCGCAAACTCAAATCTATTGATTTCATATGTCTGGCTAATCAAATTTTTGAAAATTTTGTTGGAAAACTTTTTAGATAAAATTTAATATAATAGATTCTTTATCATCTTCGTTCGATGCATACCTACATGTAATATATTCACAGCTTATGATCATCGTTATCAACATCATTGTGGCACGTAGTTCACACATTCTTACTTACGTTGCAACAACTTAGATCAGATTTTTTGATACCGAAATTCACACACACACACACACAAAGGTGAGTTTACCACATAGCGTACCGCATTAGTCTTCCACCAAGGGATTGCATTTTTGTGAAGAAGTTTCGGTGTTGTGTAGACTACTACCCAAACATGCAACTGTCTGTCCCTACTGCTGCTGGTCGCGTACTTGTACATAGTCTCGTGATGAATTTTTTCTGTTATTTTTCTTTTTCCATAATGTGTGTATACTTTTAATTTCTTTTATTTATGCGCAGTTTCTTGTCCATTTCATGTTTGTTGCATTTTTCAAAGGGGGGTTCGCATGACGACGACGACGACGATGACGACGAGGACTACCTGTTGCGATGTGTGTTATTAAGCGACGTCGCGACGACAGCCAAACGTCAACTAACTTGTAGTCATCATACCAATCCAAAAAGAGTCAACCAAAGCAGACAACATCAACAGCAACAACAAACCAGCAAGCAATTTTTCGGGACAAGATACATAACTTCGACAACAGTTTCAATTTACGCTGATCAACGGCGTTGATGTTCATGTTGCTGTCGTTGAGACTGTTGGCATATTACTTAGCACAAACATACAAGCATACATATGTATGTATGTATATATATATATAAAAATTTCGTTTAAGTCTTATTGGTGGCTTAACATTATTTTCATATAGAAATTGGTTGCTTAATTTTTTTGTATTTCTTTAATATTTTTTGCTCATGTGGCAAGCACAGAAGCTGCTACTTGATTTTTAGTAAATTGTAGTTTTGTACACTTCTGGTGATTTGCTATTGCTGTTGTTGGTTATATTTCAGATTTTTGGGACCGAAAATACCATGTTGCTGCCTTTGCATGGCTAATTGATGTGCGCTACATCGTTTGTATGGGTTGCTGTTGCTTCTTTTACTATCGCTAATATTGTTTTTGTTGCCACGCATTTTTATATGTTTTTATAGTACTTTTAGTCAAGTTTGGTTAAGTTATTTGTAAGTTGCAGTCATTTTGGCATTTGTTTCGTATTTTATTGTATTTTATCTCTGTTGTTGTTATTGTTTCGCAATGCTGTCTTCAATTTGATCTCTTCTACGCTTGACATATTTGGCGTTATGACACTTCTGTTAAGATATTTAGTTTGATATTAGGTTTGTTTATTAAGACTGAAAATCAAGTTAGAGCAGAACAGAGCAGCTGCCAGAAAACTAAATAGACCAAGTTAGAGCAACTCGGAGCAAAAAGCTCATTAAACATTTTTCGGGCAACAATTTTCAAATACGAATGTTTGACTTTTCTGTCGTAAGCAAAATAGAAAAACTTTACGTTTTCTTCATATATTTGTTAATAAAATCTTTAATTTTTATTGTCCTTGTATTTACCTAAGTTGTTTGCTGTGCCCCGTGAACATCAATTTCTTATATTGTATTTTGTCCGCTTTCGTTTTCAAAACGCGTCTGTCAAAAAAAAATCTGATTGCTTGCTCTAAGTTACTCTACCAAAAATGTCAGAGCAGAAAATCGTGATCTGGCTGCTCTATTTCAGTTTAGAGCAGACTCATGAAACAAAAAGTACAGGAAATAAGAGCAAAAAAGTTTTCATAAAACACAATTTTTTGAAATAGAGTAACTTGGCGTAACCTATAGCAGCTCAATAAACAAACCTATTGAGGTAAAAATAATTTGATTTTATGTACAGGCATACTTTATTTGCCGAGAGAGCGAGTAGGAGAGAGAGAGAAAGTAGAACGATACTAATTTTCAAAATGGATCAGGTTTCCAGAGAAAGCTTGACTTACCTAAATTCTTATTGCAATTAACCTCAAAAGATGGTTCAAAAATACGAAAAATGCACTTTCATAAAGAGCCACGGGATGATAAAAACCGTTTCTAAGAGATTGGGCAGCTCTTTAATTGCAAATGGCAGATGTGTCAATCAAAACACCGTTAAATTGTGTGTATGACCTTAGACCTGAGTATCCCCAATCTTCGTTGTTATTTAAGTAAAGCAAAAGTGGTAACGGCAGTAATGCAGTAAGCCCTGGCCTTTTCATTCTTGGCTATCATTTGTTATATATCGAACTGCCTTCGTTTGGTGGTCTCAAGCCATACTTCCGCCAAAGTGGACTGTTTCGCCAATATTATGTTATCGCACTATTGCTGATGCCTACATTTCCTTTCCTGTACATGATTGTCGCTTTGCTAAAATTTACACTTTTCGGTTTAGTTTTTCAGACATCCATCAGACAAACGTTATTGAGTGAATATTGTAAATTGGTTCTTCTAAAATTTCCCATCTACGACTTTTTATGGTTGCTGTGATACCTATTTTTATAGTACTATAGTAGTAGCAGGCGTAAAACTGCAAAAATTAGGTGCAGACAGTGCAAGGAGCTTATCTCCCAAGATGCTAGGTTAATAGACTATCAAATCTGCTTGAAAAGAACCGGTAAAGTTGATTCGCGGATGCCAAACTGCTCCAATGACTTTTTACATGCATTTTCTTTTCGTGTGGGGTGTCCAGGAGGCTATAATATTTAGCCCCTTGACTTCAGACGCTCTTTCATCTACTATTGCAACGTTGGCAAGCATCCACGTCTGTCCTTTGCCATTTTCGACGGGTTATCCAGTGGCAATGGGGTGGCACGCCCGACAGGTTGCAGTATTGCCTGTGACCCTATGTTGTACCCCTAAAGCGGGCACCTTCACCAAGACTTACTTCCTATGGCGGTTTACCTTTTCCTTACCAAATTCCATCTTCTGAGTGCTGCCAGAGCTTCTTTCCTACCACACTCTCAATACCAGATTTTCGCTCCTTGCGTCGTCTTGAGATTCATGGCATGGAGGAGTCCAGTCCACTACAGTAACCACGCCACGGGTCCTGCAAGGCAGCTCGAATTCTTTGCCTGCTATGTATGGTTGTTGGATTTCGTTAACACCATCAACTTACCTTCAGTGTTGGGGAAGCCTTCGAAGGACTCACTGTAAGTGGCTTAATATTGCGCTACTTAACTCAAGCAACAATGCCTCACTATGTAAATAGTGTATAGGTGGTATCAGGAAGATTTGGTTACGCTCCTCAAGATGGTGTTCTGAGTGGCCTGCAGTACGTTTGCCGGCTAATAGTCTCGTAAATTGATAAAAAGAAAGCGACTTTGAACTTTTGTTGCTGCTATATATTTTTATGACATTTACGATCTACAGTCTGTCAAATATCGCTGAGTCACATCGACTTGCTAATAGTGGAATTTCGGACTTCAGGATGACTTTGATAATTAGGCCAAGTTGGTCTTCCTTCGCCTGCTTCCATTTGAAGAGGGTGAGACAGCTAAAGTTGCATTGAATCTCATAGTTAGCGGTGCTGTTAGCTTTTTTGTTTTTGTGTTCAGCATTCTTATAGAAGCCTAATCAATGCAGGCCCCACAAAAATCTCTTCTTTCTTTTCCAGCATAGTTTTGTTACTAATTTTTCTTATTCACTTAATTCGGTATATTTTGCATTCTTCTTCTCGTCACATTAATATATACATACAAATTTCGAATTGGATTGGATTCAAAATCTTCATTAACCTCTTTTATTTCACTCGAAGAATGCCCGTTTTGGGACTCAAAATTTAAGCCAACCCATTTTTATTGCCATTAGCAAGCGAATTTCCGGTCTACAAAAAGTACATATCCACTTACGCATTGCAGTACATACATATATACAAACATATAACATATTATTGTTGTTGGTGTAAGTACTCTAAATTCATCTCGGGCGAAATTTACTCACTTGTATAATCAAAATCTGTCCAGTAGCTAATATTAACATAATCACAGTCACTACATGGCCTTTGGCAGGCGACGAGCCAACGCCGACAGCAAGCAATCAACTTTAAGTAACAACAAACTAACTTATATTACACACACACGTCCACTTATACATACGTATGTACATATGGTACACAACTGAATAGTCTTTTTATTAATACCCAAACGACGGTGACGAGTCGGCTCAACGGCTAGCAGCTAGCAGCAGCCTGTCGTCTGGCAAGCCGTTTTGTGTTGATCGCAATTTCAGCATAACTGCAGGGCGATCAATTAAAATTTTGATCGAATTTTCGTCAATTTGTGTATGATGCTTGACATGTGCCCGTCGCCAGTCAGCGAGCACACACACACACCATTCCGCCCCATACTTCGACGCACCACCATTTCTGGCGTCGCACTTCACTTCAATCAACTTCATCTGCATCTGCATCACCAACGGTAGCCGAGTGTCTGTCTGTCTTGCTGTGACTATCTCGATATCCTGCCATTGACGTCTTTTAACTTATCTGCCGTAATACACCTCTGCTTCCTCACCATCGGTAGGTTGGTTGTATCAATAAGCTAAATCATAATGAAAGCTGCCTCAATTCGAACAGATCAATGTAAAAATTTTAACGCCTCCAGCTAAACGTCCAGCCACGGACGACAATACACCGCTATGTCGACAAAATACACTTAAGAGTCACTCACTCCGTTGTCGCAGCGCACTCCGCCGTGCAGCGTCCGCCAGTGCGCTTGTGGAAGGGTGGCGTGTTTTTATTAAAGCGTAAATGAATTTCTGCGACCAATAATAACTCCCGAAATCGCAAGCCAAGCAGCACTTGTCGCGCCCTCATCAGACGTTCGATTTTTGTTTTTTGTTGTTTCATTGCTTTTTTACTGCCGGAAAGTTGATTATAACTTGAGATCGATCACTTGATGTCGTTGATCGCTAACTTGATGCTGCTACTGTAGAAAAAAAGTTGACGAACTATGGTGCGTCCGACTGGCAGCCCTGCAGAAATAAACAGAAAGAATGCGTATGGAAAAGAGCACTTTTTGTTTGGCTTTGGGTTTCTCGAGCGCTGAGTACTCTTTTCTTTTTTGGTTTTTTGTCTTTTCAGTTTGTAGAAAATTATGCAGTGCAGGGTGTAGCCACGAAGCTGCGTCTTGTGGCATGGCTAAGGCGTAGGGAGAAAATTGCGTTATTAAATTTCAGAACACGCTTCACCACCACCAACCTGCGCCGCCTGTAAGTTTTACCCACTTGCTACATGTTAGCGTGCCCCCCTAGCAAGCACAACTTCTTGGTCTACCCGCACCAACAGCGTAGTGTGGTGTCGTCTTCGCTGTGGCAACCAATATTATTTGACAAGTTTTGCCTTGAGCTATGCAGCGTGTTTAAAAAAGAAAGGTTTAATATTAGCTTGATGGAAGTGAACTTTTTGGTGGTAGTGATTAATGTTTATCCGCAGGATCAACTTGGAAGATCTTTTGCAGATTTCGCTGATAGCAACGCATTTACAATGATGTGTTGAATTCATGAGAATTAAGTGCGGAAATTGGTTGCAAGGAATTGTGTTGGGGGAAGAGAGTATTTTAATGAAACCGAAAACTTTCAAAAGACTGTTTAAAAAACGTTTTTAGCTTGTTTTGCTTAAGCGATCAATGAGGTAGTTACAATTCTTGAAAGTGCTGGATACTTTTGGTAGTACGGTCACTCCGCTACACCTAAGCTCGAATCTTAACTGGCATTTTTTAAGAGTTTAGAAGATGGAGAACTAGTAGCCATTTAGACTATACGGACTGGTTGTCCTGTCTTGAAAAGGCAAACAAATAAACCTTTACTGTTGGTATTCCTCGCCCGAGCAACTTGCAAGAGCTAACGTATCTCTGATCTTTATGGTAGACTCTTTAGAGAGACTTATATATTTTCGGTAGAGCACAGAAAGTATTGAGTAAGTGGTTGATTTGTCTGGTCTTGAAGATTTCTGGTTTGAGAGTCACTTGACCATATTACGATGGTATAAAGTAAAAATCTTCTCTTACCGAATGACCAGAATGAAATGACCAGGTGTCTAAGCATTTTTTCATAAACACTTAGTTAGAATGAGTTTGATTGCGGTCTTAGGAATAAACCGTAATAGTTCAAAGAGTTCCTTTCTGTTTGATGACCTTGAACAGAGGTGACCCGATCACGAAAGCGTATCCGCCATTTGATTTGCAAAGATTATTTCCTAACATTGGTTTGAACTAATCACTAATCATTGTAGAAGAATAAGTAAGGAAGACTAAGTTCGGCTAGAATCGAACATTATACACTAGGCTGATATGGTTTTATTGAGACCACAGTTCGGTAAAAAAAGCAAGCTATTATATGTTATAAGAGAGATATGTGTAATTCTGCACTTATGCCAGCCATTTTCGGGATACTTACCAAGCTGGTGTGAGTTCTGTTGATTTTTGCCTGAAATATTCAATTGTGAGTCAAGCGGGAGAGAGAAAGTAACTTGGTCCAGTGTGTCCACTAGTTTCTGAAACATATTTTTTGACTTAAAAGTGGGTGGTGCCACGCCTAACCGTAGTTTTTCTACTTCCTATATGTTTTATTTTAATTTGATCGTTCGAAGTAAATATAACTCCGTACTTGTGATCAAAGCAAAATGTGCACTAAGTTTTATCAAAATATCTCAATATGTCTCGTAATTCTGTGAATACAAGATGCAATCACTTCTCTGCACTGATTGTCAATACCTACGATTTTTTTCTGTGCATCAACCGTTCCGAAGTATTGTAGCTTTGAAAGAACTGACGATTGACATCCGAGAGAGAGGTAAAATCGAATAGAAAATGTTTCCTTCGGCCCTACGACTATCCCTAACACTATACCTAAACACTATTCTGACCCTAGGTTATGACATGACTTCCACTCAGCTAAGGCCACAAAAACAACATAGATTTCGTTGGGGATTTATAAACTTTATAAATAATGTCGGAGAAAGTGTTTGCTTATCATGCGGGTCCATTACGAACATGAAACTTTTGCCGCGGCAAAAAAGGTAGGATACTATTTTTAATATTTGAGAAATAATATTTTATTGAAGAAATTTAAAATTTTTTGGACATCATTTGAGGGTTGCCACAAATTTTTGCTGCTTTAAAATGCTACAAGCTCTCTAAAAAATGAAAATAATGGGTATCAATAGCACTTTTGAGATTTCGCATTGTATATTAACTTCGGTCCGAAGTATGCAAGTACTAGAAGGAGGAAAGATAGACCCACCAACTTTTATATCGGTCGGGTCAGAATGACAGCTTAATTTAGCCATATCCGCCTGTGCGTCTATTTTCAAGCAAACCAGTCACTCAGCTTTAGTTGAGATATTTCAATCAAATTTGGTATATAGATTTGTCGGAACCAGTCAGATCGAACCACTATAGCATATATACAACCGAGCCTCTAAGAGCGTGAAATTCTGCCCTAATATGATGATTTACATACTGGTACTGAAAATGATCGAAATCGGACGACTGTAACATATACATAGAACTCTTGACTCAAAAAAGCCGTCAAAAATGCATAAAATGCAAGGGCTTGGTATTCTACACTCGCCGAAAATCATCGATGTGTTTAGATATGGTAATTTGGGCCAAAAATCCGCCAAAAATGCATTAAATGCAAGGGATTTGGTATTCTACACTGGTATCTACAAATAAATATGTTTACTAAAAATCATTGAAATCTAATGGCTATATCATATACATTGCTGTCATACAACTGATTTGCTCAGATATGGGGTTTTTGGGTGAAAAATCCATCAAGAACGCATCTAAGAACAGAAAATTTCGCATTCTGCACACTTATATACAGTAAATTATATCACCGAAAATCATTGAAATCAGATAAGAGAAATATTGGATTGTTTAAATAAAACTTCACCATTTCCCTCATAATATGTTCAATCCAGCAGTGAAGCTTTAAGAAGAGCTGCCATTCGAAATTACACCTTTTCTAACAGAGCAATAGCTTGGTCACTGTATTCTTATTTTTTATGCCAGCATTTTAACTCTGTCCTCATTTGTTACAATTAATTAAATTGCTGAATACTTCAGACTGATCTTCTTTAACCTTTACGCCGTAGGCAGCGCGATGATCTACAGTGATCCACAAATAAAAAAGTAAACGCATACTACATAGACATTTAATATACATTAATTAAAGCAAAATTATTTTATATCTAAAGCACACACACACACATATCATCATCACATAAAATTCTATCTGTCACACTGAAGCTCAGTTGAAAGCTCGCAATTAGAATAATTGGAATATTTTCGAATAAAATTTCTTTCTCAACTGCACATTTGACCCGAAGATCACAAAGCGTAGTTTGTATGTATACTCGTATGTTTGTATTATATTATATTAACAAATAAATATATGTACAGAATTAATAACGTTAGATCTGAGCAGAAATCTGTATGTGATATGATTCGAAAGCAACAAAAGCTGAGAAATAATGCTGAGGAAGAGTAAATATTATAGAAATAATTGCGACTTGGATAGCAATGTATATACATACATACATACACGTATGTATCGTATGTACGTATGAGTATGTATTCGTATCAATATGTGGTTTGCAAGTGTAACGAATTTGGCTGATTTGTTTTTTTTTTCAACACTTTACTAAAATTTCGCTAATAAAATTATTTACGGAATTTCGTTAATTTTATGATTTCTTTGAACCGACACAATTGCAGAATTAGCAAAAAATTGCTAAGAAAACAAAGCTTTGAAGAAATAAAAACTCATAGAGCACGTTGCATATACATATTTATTGAGTTACGAGTGACTCGAGCGTCAAAAGGCGTGAAAGCTGCAAACATACAATGTGAAAAAGTGCTTTATCAAAGAAAAAAATAAATAAAAAATATAATAATATTAATAAATAAAGGCAAATAAATAATAATAAATAGAATTGATCACACTGATCGTGCGGCTGAGACATGTGAGGCCATCAATTGTCTGACGCTCGCTGCTGAGCTTGTTATATTTTCAAGACCTAAATTAAATATATTTAAGTGTAAAAGCTTCCAGTATTTATTTTTTTATTTTTTCACTTATTTTTTTATTTATTATATTGGAGCGCGAGTACCAATCAAATGTTCAGCTTGTTCGTTGATAATTAGAAGATATGTACATATATATAAATGTATCTATGTACACGCTGATGGACAAACAAATCAAAGTAGTAGTAAGTAAATCAATCCAATCACAGTGACAATTAGTATAGACACATACAAACATACATACGCGCCTTGAGCAGCAGCTTTTCAAATGGTTGTTCATGAAATTGTTTGTGACCGATCATCAGTGAACTTGTTTTCCTTTTATTTTCACAACTAATACAATGTACATAATTATGTATGTATGTACGAGTATGTACTCGCATAGAAAAGCATATCAGATCAATCAAAAAAGTGTATACGGCAGTGTATTGGAAATTGGGTTGTGTGTTGATCAAGTAGTGATTTGCGCTAAAAAAGGGTGTCCACTGACAATGATCGAGAGTTTCAACAATTAGTGAAAAATATAAAGTGATATATACGCACATATTGAAGAAGAGTGAAACTTGCTGCTTGGCGAACAAAAGAAAGGAAAATATCAAAAAAAAAGATTAAATTTAAAAGCGAGCATTTACTTGTGTAAATAATGTAATTAAGGCAGGCAATTAGTAGTGATAGTAAAGTGAGTTATTAAAGCTTTTTCATAATACTTCTACTCACTTTTAGTTTATCGCGTACAGTGGGAAAATTCAAACAATTTTCTTTTTTAAATTTTTTTTTTCTTTTTTTTCAAAAAATTTAGGAGAGTTAATTCTTTTCTTGAAAATATAAGAATATATAAATGTATATATTTTAACATTCAAAGATTTAAAAAGTAAGGCGAATTTTGAAGTGTCACAACTTTGTTCCAAATTCGAATTTTGTGTATAAAATTATACCAAATGCGGCATACAGTGAAAGCACTCTGAGTCAAAAAATTGCCTTTTTTGTCGAAAAAAATACAGTAAACATGTCGCTCCCACCGTAATCATGCCTCTCTCGCCGTACGAGAGTTGCCTTCAAATTTGGGTATTAGAGAACAACACAAATTAATCATCGAAAACGCTTTATTGTTTTTCAGAATATTCTTCATAAAAATCTTAACCAATTTGAATGCGTTTGAACCAACTGTCAATGCACTTTTGCCACTCAGATTAAGGTATCTCCAAAACATGCGTTCTGACCGCATCAACCGCCTCTACAGGTGTCGAACAACGTTGATCTCTCAGTTTATTTTTCTTACGAATGTGAATAAGAAGTCAATGTTTTCAGTGCTCAAAAATGCTGTTGTTTCAGTCGATGTGTTAGAGTTTGAATTCTCGTGTTGTAGAGAGATCCGTCTTCAGCGGTTGCTTTTACCGATTTGTAAAAGGACAACTGCCAAAAAAACGATTGTGTATCACTCATAATTTACTGTCGAACTATTGTTGCATTCGACTCATCTTTAAGCACTCATACCCGTCGACGATGTCATAGATACATATATTTCGTAGCAACGCTATCGTAGTTTTTTTCAGTATTTCTCTCGACCAGTTGACACGAGTCTTTTTTTGGGCGATTGTCTTGTGTGGGATCCAACGTGAACACATTTCTTTGCGGTACAATGTTGTTGCAATATTAGATGCATGCTGGTCACACTATTGCCTATACTTGTATCATCTCATGATAGGTCACATTACGATCTAGCAATATTAGTTTGCGCACAGTATCAATAGTTTCCGGAACAACAACTGATTTTGAACGACCTTCATGAAATCGTCTTGGAGTGATCTACGTCCATTGATTTCATCATACCATCGATAAACACTGGTCATTGATTAAGCCGAGATGAATATTTTAAATTGTTGTAAACTACACAAATAGCGTTCGTTTGTCAAAACGTTCTGATAATGTATGCACGAATATCTCAAATATCAAACTCTTCGACAAATTTGTCAATTGCCCGATTGCAATACTTGGTTTGCCAAATCCCAAAATATAAAAAGCAACCCTCTTATGAGCCACATTAAGTATCCCTATGACTTTTGTTCTCTCAAGATTAAAAATACGATGGAAGTGAAAGAATGAGGAAGTGAAAAAATGCCGACCACAACTGCTTCGAGGATTAGAAAAAATCTATCACAGCAGTATTTAAGCTGAAGGGAGCAATAAATACTGAAAATTCATGGACAAATGAATAATTTTTATTTAGAAAAATCGAAGTTAAACCACATCTCGTGGAGAAATCGGCATTTTTCTCTAGTCGTGGAACAAATTATCCGCTTCTTTATTTCGGATTCGGAGATTTCGGGGTTTAATGAATTATTCAAGTACAATTAAATATACATATAATTTATATATTCTTTTTATATATTATATTTTTAATGGATTGATTTAGCTATGTCTGTATGTCCGTCCTTGTTCACTATAGCTTAAGCAACGGTGGAGATATTTTGAGAAAACTTGGTCCACACAATGCTTGGGTCAAAAGTACGCATGCTATCGCAAATGGATGAAATCGGACCAAGTTCACGACCACCTTACTTTTGGCAGTAATTTTGAAAAGTACGAAATTCGCTTCACTTTAGCAACTAAATGTGCATTAAAAATCCTATTTTTCGCATCAAATGCTATAATTTTAGCAGTGAACTTAAGATAGAGTTTGATACTTTCTAATTCTAATGGTCTGGTATGAACACTAGTTGAATTTGGATGTAAACGGGCCTAGTATAGCAGACTATTTACTCTCTACCTCCAGCTAGACTCAAGATGGAATATTTAAGGCATTAATCGACGGAATTCAATGAAACTAAGTATGCTGCTTTTGATGAAGCTAAATTCCATTCAAAAATAGCTAACTTAGGTCCAGAAGCAGATCTACCTCCCACAAAGACCTTCTATTTTCCTTCACCGATTTGTAGACTTAATATCAATATCAGCAGAGTATTTAATATTCAATTCTACTCGAACTTAGTCTTGCTCACATGTTTACTTTATATTTACTTATAAGTAGAAATTAATTCATTATTTTCTTAAATTAATAATATCACTCAAAAATTTTTGACAGTATATCACAACACACTTTTTCTTCTTCTTCTTTTTCCAGGGCCAGGCTTTGGCATTAACACGCGCTGCCAATGCCGCCGCGGCCGCAGCTGCCGCCTCAGCCAATGCAGCCGCCGCGGCAGCAGCACAGGGAAGCAAACCAAACAGTGCAGCAAGTTTAGCCGAGTTGGCATTGAAGAAGGAGCATTCCTTATCGCCACCACACAGCGTGGGCAGCAACAGTGGTACAGCACCTGGTCCAACAGCCGGTTGTATAGATGATGGCGGTGGTGGTGGTGTAGTTGCCGAGAATTACCGCCGACGTCCGTCACTACAAGGTGTACAAGATAAATTGGCACAGTTGCAAATGCAACACCAGCAACAGCAGCAGCATCACCACCTTCTACAACATCATCACCACCAGCAGCAGCAGCAGCAACAGCATCAGCTACAACAACAACAACAATTACATGAACAGCATCAACAACAATTACGCGAACAACTTGCCGCCCACGATGAGGCGCGTAGTCCACGTTTCACCGGTCTAGCTGTTGGTTTAGGCGCCGCTGCTGCTGCTGCGGCAGTCGCAGCCGCTGGTAATGGTAGTATAGGTCGTTCACGTTCAACCGATGCGAATTCATCACCCAACGTAACAACACATCTGAGCACAGACAACGAACGTCACATTTCCTCAACGCCTTCTAGTCAAAACGCTTCATTGGCTGCCACACCGAAGTTGCTGGATCGTGATGAACGTGGTGGCAGCAGTGGTGGTGTTGCTGCTGGTGGTAGTGTTGTTAGCGCCAGTCCAACTTTGGTTGGCAGCATTAGTTGTTTACCGCCAGCTGCGTTGAATGCTGTAGCCAGCAGCATGACAAGTGGTGGCGTTGGGCCATTGCATACCGGTGTTAGTGGTGTGACCACGCAGGCGGAACAGCTGTTGTCGTCGTCGTCGACGCCGTCTGCCATGGAGAGCCGCGCACGCGAGTTTGATCCAGCGAAAGTAAATTGTGAGTACGAGAAAGACATTCTTTTTTTTATTTTTACACAAGCAAACGTTACACTATTCATTAGGGAAGTACAGAAAGGAATGTTATGTAGGTAGCTCTTCTAGAAAGTTGCCATTAAATAATGCCACAGCTGTATTAAGAAAATTCTAAGTATCTAGAAATCTTATCAACTGAAACAAAATTCAGCGTATGTAAATTTCTAAATTTATTTCTGGCGAAAAAGTTAGCAAATGACACGTTTTTGATCTCTTTTCTTGCATCAAATTCGAGAATTTAAATTTATGAAATTTTTTTTTTAATAAATACTTTTTCAAAAAATTCACACAATTTTCCGAATATTTAAACATTTTAACAAGCTTTAATGAGGAAAGTCTCATTTGAACTTTCAATCAATCTTTCAAACTACCAATCTTAATCCCAAAAGTCTCTTAAAGTGGTTTTCAACCTCGATTCTCCCCTCTTCCTCTTCTCATTTGTTAATCCGCTTCTGAAGACATCTGAACAACCAAATCTTATTCAGACTACAACTATACAAGCTCTAATACTTCAAATTCAACTTATATCGTACACACACACAATATAAATTCACACACACACACACACACTCACACACACATAAAAACACAAAGTAAAACATAGAAACATCCAGTCTAACCGGATTTCCTCTCCTTGCTTATCCATAAATTTATATGCACACTTATCCCTCCATTATAATGATGTAGAATGTATGTATGACTTTAAAATTGTGTTGTTAAGTAGGTCTGAATGTCTGTTCCGCCTTTACCTTTACCTTTGCGCTTTGCCTATAGCCAAATAACCTCTGCCTTGCTTTACCCTATTATTATTATTTATTTCCTAATGCTTTTAATGCTTGCTCAAGGATTTAGCCGTTCAGTCGCTCCCCACTGTTGAGTGCTCGTCCCTCCACTTTATTAAAATAATAACATTTCACACTCCTTTGCTCAAATTAAAAGCGTTTTGTTAGTTTTGTGTTAACCTGAAGTGAAGGGAATAGGGAAAATATAGTTTCAAATAAACGCTTTATGTCTGATATAAAAAGAATAAATCCTTTAATCCGTGGTAAGAAAGGTTTATCAAGAAGATTTATAGAACATAAACTCTTAAAAAATTACAAGGAGAAGGATATCTTTAACTTTCGACACCTGAGAGGTTGTGAGCATGAAATATGAAGAATTTTGAAATGTGAGCTTGAAAAGAGCTTGAAACTCCTTAAAAGGTCATTTACATTATATATTATATATAATTGGCGCTTTGTAACCGGCCGAGCTCCTCCTCCAATTTGTGGCTTTGCGTCTTGATGTTTTTCCAACAAATGGAGGGACCTACAATTTAACCGATGGTTTTTTTAAGAGGAACCTTTATTTCATATCAGAAATACACACGGAGGGGTGAACATTCCCTGCCGAGGGGCGACCGCAATTAGAAAATTTAACTTTAATTTTCCATAACTTTTGAACCCGAACATTCCGAATGTCAGTACGCATGAGATACTTTTACTATGGACCGATTATTTGGGCTACGAATATGTACAAGTTGTAAAGTTTATTCTTCAGGTAGACATTAAGAAGATCACAGAAAAAATATAATTAAAACCGAACAGTAGATATTCTGCTGATGTTTATTTTGAGCTCTAGTTGACTAAAATCCATTTATAATGTTTCTAGAAATATAACAGCTGTCACTTCTACTATTTTTCTTTATTGTACATATAACAAAATATCCAATTCATATAAACAAACATGCTTTTCGCTCACTAGGTTAGGTTAGATAGTAGTGGCTACCGATCTTTTGAGGCGTATTTACTTAGGCCTGAACAAGTCCCATTGTGATACCACAAAAATATAACCATCAGGTTTAATCGTCAATCCATTTGGATTATCTAATGAACCTCATTAGAATCATGACTTTGACATTTTAGGATCCCAAAATTACGAAACCTCGCCCTGCTCAAAGCAGGACAGTCACATAACAGATTTGTGATCGTTTCCTCCTCTTCATCCTCCCAACATCTTTTGTAGAGAGCCCCTAGTCTTTCCACGTGTGGTCCTATTAGGCAGTGGTTCGTCAGAACTGCTATTACTTTGGACATTCCACCTCGTCTTAAGGAGTATATATCTCATGATATCCCATTTCGACCATGTGTGCCTGGATTTGCGGCAGGTTTCAAAGTCATTCCACCTTGTTGCGGCTTGTACATATATGCATAAATTCCTTGAGAAGCAGTTTGCAAGTGGAAAACGACATATCAATGCGTTCTTTATCGAGAATAATCTGCTTGGTCGTACCTTGCCTAGTAAGGGACCAGGGACCCACGTGAGATATAGTCTGCTCTGTTTGGCCATCTCCTGTAGAGATCGGCGACAGTTCAGCACTAATTTGAAGTTTAACGTGAGTGGGCCCAATGCTTTTATTGCTGCCTGACTATCGCTGAAAATAAAGATATACTTATCTTTAAAGCTGGGTCCAATTTTCTTTGCAGCCTCCATGATAGCTTGGGAAACTCTGCAATGGTCAGATAGCCTGAACGAGAGTTCTATCGGAGGGTTTTCTAAGAAGACACCGTTCATGTATATTTCCAGGCTATCCCTTGGAGTATTGTAATTATCTACTCATTCCATGCTGGGAATTTCGTATTCTTTAGTAGTTATCAGTTAATACTATTGGACCACATCGATCTATATAACTTGGAATAAAGTCGTTCGCTCACTAATTTATACCAATATTTTTTTGCAGTTATATAGGAGTTATGAATATTTTTGTACTTTTGTCAGCTATTTTTTGCAGGAATTTAGTTCCAGTTTGATTGAGTTTGGTTGTCCTATAACGAGCATACACAATTGGTGTCCATACTATACGATTGGAATTATAAGGTTCAAATTGGATTGAATTCTGTACTCTCTCCGCATATTTCTGAAATATACTTTGCCCGTTTTTCCAACACAATGTTCTTATTAATGTGATCAGGATTACAAAATTTAACTTTAATTAACGGCGGGTGTGTCCTTGGTCCGATTTCATCTATTTGTGGCAGCGTCTGGTCTTTTTATCCTAGCAAGGTGTTCGAAAAATTTCTTCAAAACTTCTCCTTATACCTCATTCGTCGAAAGGCGTTTGTCACAAAACGATCTAGACAATTTACCTATTTGGTATGATAACAACGACATGCCTTTGAACCTTGCGAATTGTAAGACCATGTGCTTTTCATGAAGACTTGTACAACCTTCTCCTTATATAATTAATAACTCTAGTCTAGAGCAAGTCTTCAACTTTGTTGATTTGGGGGTTACCATTGACCATAAGCTCAACTTCCATCTTCAATATCAATACCACTGTCTTAAAAGCTAAAAAGACGCTAACCTTTGTCAAAAAATGGTCAAAATAATTTAAAGACCATTTTGTAACTAATAGCCTATTTCCATCGGACGTTAAATTCATTTTAGCTTAAATGCATTTAAACATCGCATTTAAATGCTAAATTCTCATGTGTTTGTTGTTGTATAAAAGTGTGTTCACTCACTTTTCAAAAGTGAAGTCGACCTCGAATTGTGGTTTTCTAGAAAAACACACTTAATTACTTAAAAAATAAACTAAACTGAAAATGGAAACAAAACGACGCAAGTGGAACCTTACGGAGGAGCAAAGTTTCCTGGTTTGCTGGGAAGGAAGAGCTCAGGAATTGAGAGGTAAAATTCCTTAATTTCAGCTGTTGAAGAATTATTTTTCTTAAATCTCGACATTTAACAAACGCTTCCCTATCATGACTCGGCCTATTCCGTACGTTATGCGGATGCCGCCTCTCGTGTTGGTTGGGCAGGTGGAGGGTATTCGTGGGCTTATTATTATTAAATAGCCTTATCAGTCTCTACTATATTATGTCGTTACGCTATCTGAACAAACCTTTTGCATAGTATTCTATGCATATAGTGCATAAAATTGTATAGCAATTCTGAGCCTTAGATCTCTAAAAGTTTTTGCTTGGCAGTATGTAATATTTAATTTTGCTTAAAAAACCTAGCATTTATTTATCACAAATTGCACATTTTTCGACCAATTTTTTTTCTCCATTTATCACTCCAGTTCGAAATCTCAGCTCTAACCTAAAATTATATGACATTAAAAGATTCACTTTCCATTTTACGCGTACGTTAATCCATACACATGCTATTCTACCTGGCGTTATTGTTGTTGTTGGCAACGTCCATTAGAATTAGAGATTTTAAACAATGTTGTGGTTTTAGCGTTAATCCCTACACAATACTCGTATATGCATAGCTGTATCCATATGTGGTTAGTATATTTTTATAGAACCGTTGTAAAAATTGGTGACCTCAAAATTTAAATATAAATTTGTGTATATACCACCTCCACACACAACACACCAATGCATTCTCAAAGTACTAAAATCAATATTTTCCTTTAAATGCGCATTTGTAAACAAATCCCTAAAATCCTTTAAAAATGTCAATTTAAAATAAATTCAATAAAATGATTTTACATATATTCAAACATATGTAAGAGAGTCGAATTAAAGGCTTTACCCTTAAATACATTTCGTATAGGATTTTTGGCAAAATTTTTAATTCAGATTATTTTTTTCTACTTTACGCTGTCGATTTGGTTTAACGATTGGTTTGCGTTGGAAAGCATACTTACATGCACATTATGCTTTATTAAATTCATATACTCGTACATGCTTTTAATGTACATATGTGTGTATGTATGTAAGTACATATGTACCAAAATGTGCTTGTGTTTGCTTCGCAACCGCAATGTTACAATTTTCATTAGCGTGGCCGATTAATCCCTAAGCCGTTTTTGTATTATTTCAATACCATTTGCTCTTATTTCAATTTTTAAACATACATACATACAAACATATATGGTATACATACGTAGCTTGTGCGTGGCATAGCCGAGAAATAATTGAGTTTATCCTTATGGATTTTGTACATGCTTATTGGTATGTCCGGATGACTCTGTGTAGTGTGCTGCTTATTAGCGGTGAATAAAGGGGTTGAAATTGAAAACTGCCTTTTGGCAGCGTAAAATCAGATATAAATATTTATTTGTTTTAAATATGCGTTATTAAAGTATTTATTCGTATTTCAAGCAGGATTTCAAAGCACCCAAGATTTGTTTGTAAAAAGTTATCTTCTGCTTATACAGGGTTTTCCAAAAGGGTGTTGTTTTGATATTAAAACAAAGGCATTTTTTTAAATAAATGATCGAATGTTTATTTCAATGTAAAGAGATATGCCACTAATAATAATGGGAAACAATATCAGCCAAATGACCGTCCCCGCTACATTTACAGGACCGTATCCTTTTTATGAAATTTCCCACCACCAAATCGTAAAGTGGCTACTTTATTCCCGCATTAGCTTCAGGAATTCCATCTTTAAGGTCTGGAATCGACGTTGGCCTGTTGGCGTAGACCTTATCTTTTACGTGGCCCCAAAGGAAGAAGTCACACAGTGTTATATCACAATATCTTGAGGTTAATTGCGATTACCTCTTCGATAGATAGCACGGTTCGGAAACTTTTTCCTTCAAAGATCGTTGAGACCCTTAAGTCTTTTAGCTCATTGTTCTAAAACCCTTCTGACGGCTGCACGGTAAAAAAAAAATAATGACAGCAATTTTATTTTTCAATTAAAAAATAAATTCTTAAAAAAATATATTTTTCATAAATATTCTTTGTAGCAATATTTTCAATATAAAGAAAGCTTGAAAGTAGTATACCTACCAACCATAAGTAAACATTTTGAAGTTAAAATTCTGTTCGCAAAGGCACTTTATTGGCTAGGTGAGTGCATTTCAACGATTGAGTTCTTATTTACAACAACGTAAGTATCAAAACTCTAGTCGTTTGCACCCAAATTAGTTAAATTAATAAAAACAAAATCTTAAAATAAAAAAATATATGTATTTGTTTTCAGCAGATAGTTAAGGCAGATGTAAGAGGCCCCATAATTACCATTAATTTAGGTATTTCTAAAATAAAATAATAATAGTGGCAATTTGGTTAACCAGTCAAATGATACCATTAATTTTAATATATTTAAATAAATATAAATATTTCTGTGCAATTCTTGTTCTCACAGGCACAATATAAGTTAATAATTAGTTTTAGTAATTGCTACTAAATTATTAGTCTTACAAATTAAAGTACTAAAAAATTATTCATGCAAAGTTATTTAATGAGAAGAGTAATTGATTCATGAAGTGAGTAAAGAAATGTCAGAAACAAAATTCAGAAAACAGACAAATACTAGACGAAAATGCGGCAACACAGCTTGCAATACTGATTTCGCAGGAAAAGCTTATTACATACGATTTTTTGGTCCTGAGAATATTAAATGTATTACTCTTTTTTATTAGTCTTCGATTCAAATTTCAAATAATTCATTAAGAATTAAGAAAATTTTTCATAAGCAAACCAAACCTTTAATTAAATATGTATGCCATGTTAACATCAAATTGTGAAAGGCAATTTACTACTTAATCGTCTTAACCAATTTTCCTGTTTGAACACACTCTAAAATATATCTAATTCAAACTAATTTTCGCCTTTTTTTTCTCTAATTTACTATGAGCTCCCAAATGCAATACCAAGAGGTGGCAATATGTTGTACTCAAAGACTAAAGTCTCGAGCAACAAACCATATGTGCTGATGGAGTTTAAAGTCACAGTTATCCTAGCAATTTTGCACATTGCCACGAATTGTTGGCCTGCCTTAATCTGTAGTCAAACAAATTCTGTAACGAAAATTCCGAAATGAAACCCACATGACCATACTTGTGGGTACAGAGATACATACATACAATACATACATATATGCCGGCATATGTCTCTAACTGTTGTTATGCGAATACGTCAAGCATTGCAGGAAGTTTGTCACCATTTTTGACTATACATATGCCTACGAGTACATGCAGATATAATATCATTGCTCTTGCATACTATTTATTGATGTTGATTTTTTGTTCAATTTACGCTAACAAATGAAAGTGATATAAAATTTAATTATTTTTACAAATTTTTTTAATAATTTCTGCCTAACAAATTTAGTAGCTCTTTATTTCTTATATGTATATATATATTATAATTATAATTTTAAGTTTTGGCTAAATTATCATATCTTGCCAATTCAAGACGAAATTGTTGAGAATAATCTTTTATGAATCAACAAATATTATTTGAAAAAAATTGAGAACTTTATCAACTAGACTTATGTCACTTTTTTCATAATAGCTCACACATACGGGTATATTTGCACCTCTCTGCTGTTAATTGCAAATAGTTGCATATACAACTGATTCCAGGCGCTATTTCTCCTTCCACTTTGTTCGTCATCAATAAAGCCGCTCATTTATCATCAACATCAGCAGCGTAGTATGTATGTATGAAAATCAATAGCAACTTAACTTATCAAATGGTAGTCTACACGTACATATCTGCATAGAAGATTGCTTATAATTTGGCGTTGACAGTATCGTCAATGGCGTCATCCGTCGATGATGTTGTCCTCCCGTTATCAAATACCTCTATCACCCTGCTCCACCGCTCAAGTCATACATACGTGTACATGTATGCTATTCAAACTTGCCACATATTTAACGTTTATTGTGGAAAGTCCTTACAAATGCTGCACTCGACTATACACCAACGAATGCTGCAAATCCTTAATCCAAAGGATTTCCTTCCACCACACTCAAATGTGTGTACAGCTCAATAAATCTGAATGGACATAAAGACGGCATACATACATTTATACTATATATATATAGATATCCTTTGGATGTGTCTGTATACATTTGCTATTACCTCCTTACATGCTTACAAAACATACATACATAAATGTAATGCAAGTGTGTTTATGTGAGATCGTATCTCTGTGAGCATTCTAATATTCCAAATTATATAAACAGTGTCTTGGAAAGTTTAACTTCAATAAGCAAGCATGTTTTACTTTATTTTGTTTAATTTAATTCTATGTAACTTAATTTAGTTTTACTTTGTGCTAGTTTTTTAATTTTATATCATCTTATTTTATGTTATATTATATTTTATTATTTATTATATTTTATTTTGTTTTTTTTACTTTTTTTTATGTTTTATTTTATTTAAAATTATGTTTTTATTTTATTTGATTTTATTTTATTTTATTTTATATTATTTTATTTACTTTAATTTAATTTAACTTAATTTAATTTAATTTAATTTAATTTACTTTAATTTAATTTACCTTAATTTACTTAATGTAATTTTATCTTATTTTATTTTATTTTATTTTATTTTATGTTATTTTATTTTATATTGTTTGTTATATTTAACTTTTTTTATTAATTTTTTTATTTTATTTTATTTAACTTAATTTAATTTAATTTAAATTAGTTTAATTTAGTTTAATTTTATTTAATTTAAATGAGATATAATTTTATTTGTTTATGTTTATTTAATTTAATTTTACTTTACTCTTTTTTATATTATTTAATTAATTTTATTATATTTTGTTTGTAAATACGAAAACTCGTTAAGTGTTGTGCCTAACTGTAAAAATATATGCGGAAACTATATAAAAATACTGGAAATGCCTTCAGCGCCTTAAACTAGATTTCTCTGAAATAAAACAAGATGTTAAATCTCTACAAAAATTTTGTATTAAATCCAATGCCTCTACATTCTTCCATCCAAACTTCTCTAAAAGTACTCTGTATTCTAAATACAACTTCAATGTCTAAATCCAGTTGCATAAGCCGAGCTGCCCGGCATCACACTATCGCTAAAAGCGGAGGTAAAGGCAGAGCAGCATGTGACCTACACCCACACCAGCGGCTCATAAGCGAGTGCGATGGAAAAAGCTTAGCTTGTAATGCCCACAATTTTAAGTAACAAAACCGCCTTCCACATGCCGTACACCTGTGTCGAGCTATTGCTGCCTGCTTGGCATTGCAACTCAACACATCACACGCACACACACGTACACAGACGCACACAACCATCGACTCAAACTGATCCGTGCGTATTCAACTAAGTAAAGTAAGCCGGTAAAATGAACTTTTACTACAAACTAAAATGATATTGTTGTTGTTATTGTTACTATTTTGTATATATTCATATATATCCTGCTGAGAATATGCCAAACGTTGATAGAGAGGTTTTGCGTGTTAATTTTTCTAAAAATCCTCTATTTGATCAGCACCATCAATAGCATTCGTCGCAAGCCATAAGCTCACTCATACAATGATACACATCTACTCGTACTAACGCTTGCTTATTTCTAATATTTTCTACTATATATACCCGTATATATGTATGTATTTGTGAATTTTATGTGTCACCAGTGGGACTTAGGCGTGTGTTTGTTTGTTTGTATTTTGGCACCTCATGTGCATATTTACATTTGTATAAACTACATCTGTGTCATATTCTCATATATACAAATATGTACACATGTACAGCATGTGTGGTGTTTACAGAGAGAACGTGCCTCTAATATAATTTCTGTTTTTGTTTGGCAGCTTTTGTACCTGAGCGTTTGTGCGTGTATATGTGTGTATGTTTGTATGTGTAGGGTATTTATACGAAGAGGATTAAGGATTTTCGCAAGAGCTCTTTGCATCTAAACATTTATAAATAACAATAGTTGCTTGTTGGAAAGTGACGAGTGCCTTCATAGGTACATACATATGTTTGTATGTGTGTATGTTTATATACAAACTGAGCTTCTGGCAGCATGAGCTCAGCAATCCGACAATCCAACAGTGCGCACACAGTCATCCTGTCAACTAACCAAGCAGCGAGGCCAAGTAAACCAAACGCGAAGTAGTCAACTCCGTAACGTGGCGCAGAGCATCAGCAATCACAGGTCTGCTGCACAAGGAATCGAAAATATATTTTTTTTAATAATGCTATGATTGAATTAAACTATTTTATTTAGTCTTTCTGAAAATTTTTTGAAAAAAATTATAAGTAAATTCTAATTTAGTACTTATAGGTTTCTTTGATAGTTCTACAATAAAAAAATATAAATGGATTATTGGCTTAGAGAATTTTCGAAAAATAAATTAGTGACTTTGATACTTACTTTTGTTTATTATTCTCAAACTTAAACAGAAGTTTTTTAATAAATTTAAGGATATTTGATTTATAAGGCAGCAGAAAATTAATAATTAGTTAAAAAATTTTAAAAAGTTTACTACGCTCCCGTTGATAACCAATTGTTTCTCAAATGTGTTCTCTATCCTTTATAAATAAATTATTGAAAATTATTATATTAAACACTATAAAAGCTAGAAATTTAATTTATAAAATAATCACGAGTAATTTACAGCTCGATAAAAATAATTTTTATGTTGAGAACCCAACAATTTTTCTTTAGGCTTCGATTTCAATTCTACAAATTAAATAACCAAAAAATGTTTTCCAATCATGCAACACCTTCGAAAAAAAAAAATTAAGAATTATTTTAATTTCTTTACTTAAAATTATT
Organism: Ceratitis rosa; assembly: GCA_037013455.1. NCBI lineage: Eukaryota > Metazoa > Arthropoda > Insecta > Diptera > Tephritidae > Ceratitis > Ceratitis rosa. Next base: position 9,175,704 of record JAWMAG010000029.1, on the reverse strand, counting down.
TTTTTTTGCTTAAAATTGTTATTTTTTTCTTACTAAATTAAATTCCTTCTAAATTCCACCTCAATCTCAACTCTAACGCACCTGTTTGCTGGGTACATTCAAACATGTCTATAAATATGTAGCATAGTTATTGGCGCGCACCCACAACAGCAGCAGCAAACATGACAGGAGAAGCTTAGTTGAATGGGTTAAGCGAGTTGCGAGCAACAATATCGGCAGTAGCGGCAGTAACACAATGGTTGTTGTTTTTGTATTCTATTGTAATTATTTAGTGTTAGTTGAAACACTTGTTGCACGTTTGTTGTGAATGCCACAACAATACGGGCATTTACAATAAATATAACTACTGCACACATACACATATACACACATACACACATACACACATACACAGCATTAGTATATACACACATATTTGTTCCAAAGCAGGCAAATATCCCTAGATATCCTTTTGCATATGGCAACATCAACAATAACAGATGACAACTGACCTTTATGCATATGCATGAGTCTTTTGGTAACGTGCGTTTTATTTTTATTGTTTTGCTGCATAAATATTATTTGATATACAAAATGTATATACACGTATATATGAATGTGAGAGCGTAATTTGGCATTTATAATTTATGATGTGATTAAATTTTTCAGCCAGAGTTGAGGCTGAAATGTGAATGAATCAGCTTTGAGTGGCTTAATGTTATAATGAAATGTGATGATTTTGCGAAAAAATTTGCATACGATTGCAATGACATTTTGACTTTATGAATTGTACCGATATAGGGAACGAAGGGGAGAGGGAGAAAAAGTAGGTGATAATGCAAAATAATTTAGGTTTTCTGCAGGAATTTACAAACATATCAGTCGAGATTATGAAGAATACCATAGAAATTATATAAAAATTTTAAATTTTCAAATGTCGATTTTAAAAAGTTAGATAGAACCCTTAAAAGCTTTAGTTTTATAAGATGGTTACCCGCTTAAGTAGAATAGCCAACCATCAATAGTAACGGTCTGCAATTTCTAATATGAAATAATCAGAGCCTCAAAAATATCCAACAACGGTACGAGGACGGCTTAAGTCCCTCCATTTATCGAAAGAACAAGAAATCCGGTACGCTTTCTCTCAAAAACTCATTTTCGTCATGGAATAAAAAAGTTTCATTATTTTTCTTGTCCTCAATCCATTACTAAAATCAAAGAAAAATTTGGTTCGAACAATAAAGCTAACAAAGAACTGAAAGCCACCATCCCATATTCCTGTTTTCGTTCTGACTTCTAGACTGTTAACTTAATGGTAATATTAATGTTAATGATTTCATTTCGTTTTGACAACGTGGCCCCGAAGCGAAACGATTTCAATTCATTAAGTTTTTTTTCTAGTTCCATCTTAAATATCGTTACAGTAAGTGAAAGTCTTGCCGATGATCCAAATGTGTTTATTTCTCGACATTCTCAAATGCTAGGACTTTCGTACGGTACTTAATGGCATATTTTATACTTGGACTCACACCCACATCCATATAAAGTCGAGTACAGACAAAAACTGACGCCAGCTGAATACTCACACGTCAATTGGCTGTTTGAACAAAAACAATGAACGCCGACATTTCTCGGCAGTGTCAATTGGCGAGATCGTGCGAATGAACTCCGTTGGATTTTTTATAAGGCTACACGAAAGACCGTGTTTTCGCGGATAACCCTTATCTCTCGATCACTTGAAAACCAACATTCGTCAAGTTATGGTTGAGAAACCGCCCAATTTGTGTCAAAAAGTTGTCGAAAATTATGTCAAACGGATCGTAGCTTGAAAAAATTTACGCGGCGGTCATTTGAATGATGTAGTATTCCACATATTTATAATGCCAAGATAAAAATTTATAAAAAAAAATGGAATTTAGTGAACAAAATATTTTAAATGTCTTTATATACGTTTCTTTTCGTAATCTTAAAATGGATTACCCTATACTATCATTTTCGATTATTTTTTATCTATGGTAGTAACGATCAGGTATATTTTCCCCAACAAATTCTCATTTTCCTAACTAACTAAGCTTCTAAAAAATATTTTTACCACGTCATACTACCGCATTTACACTGCACACATCCACATTCAAAGTTTAAGCATTATGCAAACGCTATATGTGAGTAGAGATTTGGCACAAAATTTTAAGTCGTCGAAAACGACAGTCCCAAAATCATATGAACAAATATATATAGAAATGTGGATCGTTGAAAATATTGAGTTAGACCAAAAACACTTGGGCTTGTAATTGTTACACCTCTGCAAGTGGATTTAGTAAGAATTGATTGGGAGCATCACCAAACTAAGAACAGCTGTGCGAATACAAAGATATGTATACATATGTATATGTATATGTATGTATGTATGTTTCGGTGAAAGTTCGATTTGTGAGCAAGCAGGCAGTGAGTGGAGATACGAGTTATAAGCAAAAAGGATTTGCGCAACAAAAAGCTTTTTGTGCAAGCAATCATACGAATACTCCAATAAATATGTACATGTCGGTGTGATATATGTGTTAAGATGTGTATGTGTTTGCGTTAATAAATCCTGTTGCACACATATGCATACGTTTTTCTCTACAGGTGTATATGTAAGACAATTTGTACGCTTAGATTGCACTCACACACGCTAATAGCATAACTATTTGTGTGTGAGTGTGAGTGTGTGTATGCAACTTAAGCATATTACAAACACTCTCTGGTGAATCTATAAGGTTGCCTAAGCACATACACACACACCCGCATACACACACGCGCACATATGTACTTGTAGCGCCTCTCTATGTTTTAGCAAGAATTTTGTTACAAATGAATTCGATAGCTAAATTTATCTACGAAATGGGACAAATTTCGAGGATTCAAATGTGTTTGCTATACAAAATCCTTAATCCTTACGCTGTCTAATGCTGTTAGTGTTATTTGTTGTTATTGCTGCTTCTGGTTATTGCATGCTAGCTGCTGACTGCTGCCACCTTTCATGGCTGCTGTTGCATTTAAAGCTTTTGCTCAGGCCGAAAGGCTGAGCACGCTCAGCGCACAAATTCCAAACAAGGTTGCAATCTGCCAAGCTGGTTGTGGTAATAACAGCTAAACAACGCACATGTACATTCTAATATACATATGTATATATAGTATGTATGTATTTATATACACATTTTAGAATGGTAACAACAATATACATTTGCAATAACATTTGCAATTGTTGCTAAAGCGGCTCCACTAACTTGATATTCATATTCGTACGAAAGTTTTGCTAGCAAACGGATTGAGCAGCTTAGTTATATACCAACAGACATAGTACGTATAGGCTACTGCTGTGATTTGATATCCCACTGAACACAAATCAAATCAAAATCAGTATAGATAATTTTAAAAACCCATTTCCTCTTTCTCGCTCTCAGTAGCCCGAGTAAAAACACTCAAGAGAAGACACAAACACCTTTAGAACTTTTTAAGAGCATGACATTTTTGCTGATCGAAACTAATTTTGTTCGCTATCACAGCTGACACAAACAAAAGTAATTTTAATGAGCTATTCCTCAAGCCAGCGGCCCAGACTAAGTAGTTCGAGCCCAGACCAATAAATCGAAATGAAGTACAGGTTACGTAGAGAACTTCGAAATTTTTCTTACGACACGGCAAGCTTTCTACTCCAAAGCAAAGCGTGCTGCGATTTGTTGACGGCGAATACTGCAGCCGAAGGAATGATGAGCTGGATGAATAAGAACACTCCAGTTTTGAAAGATTTCGATGCAGTACCTGCCGGTGGGAGCAGAGGAAGAGGAAGACATCCACTCCATTGCAGAAACCAGGTAGAGAAGGACCTGGCTGGATTTAATATTTCCAATTGGCGCCAAAGAGCGAAAAGGTGGAATGAAGGTGTGCTGTTCTTAACTCGGCTATAATCACGTAAGCGTTGAAGAAAAAGTATGAAAAAGCCGAAGTAGCGATCACTTTTCTTCTTTCTTTCGAGTTCACGCTTATATCTTTTGTTATTTTATAAAAGAGAACTTTACGACTCATATTTTCCGAAGATCTCTTTTGTGTAGAAAAGCAAGAAAAATAACTCCTTCGATGTCATTCTAGAAATTTTCTGCAAATCTCTTTATTCAAAGCAAACAGAGCTCTAGCTAAATATCAGGTCCAGCTCTAACTAAATGTCTTGGGAACGGTGTAGAAGGCACAAGTTTATATATGTACACACATACGATAGCTCAGCCTAAACCACTGATCATTGGTACAACGTGGAGGATATGCTCAGACATGCGAAAAGAAAAGATTTACCGGATAGTGGATTTGGTTCTGATCCATTTAAAAAACAAAATCATCTTATTGATATGGATGGTTGATATTTGGACTAAAAAAATACATATTAATAAGCAATCAAATAATCGTAATGCATCGTTACGATAAATTTCACATTAATCGAAAAATTTTTATCGTTAACAGATAATGTTAAACGCAAATATTTGAGTGTGCAAGTAGCCACGTTAAAATTAATGTTAACAATTTTATTTCGTTAAGGTAATTTTTCTTGTTAGCGAAACGAAATGATATCGTTGCGTTTGTTGACCATAAATTTATATGTTTAATAAAATGAATAACGCAAAAACCAACTAAAAATCTTTCTAGAACGATTTTGAAATTCAATGCGGACGCAGTTGTGGGTAAAATTAAAGGACAACACACCGACCCCAAAAATTTTGTCGAACCATCGTTTGACTTTTGAAAGTTGAATTTAACTGACAACTTTTCTAATTCAATCCAAAAATAACAAAAAAAAAACATCTTTATGAGAATTCTGGTTTACTGGTTTATAACTGGATATATACTATGTATACGTGTATGTATGAGAGTATCTAACAAATTGTGCATATATTTGTATATGAATATAGGTATGTATGTATATATGAATGTGTGCAAAACCTTCACCGTTTTGCAAGCACTTAAATGTGCGTATTATAAACGGATTAAAATTCATCCAGTATTGGAAGGAAGAACCGAATGAGGTCGTCTACCTTCAGTTCTACTGCAATGCCAATGCTCTACTATACATCTTCACCAGAAAGTGCCTCAAATTTTACACTTCTACATACATACAAATATATGTATATGTGAGTGCTCCTCAGCATTTCTCTGTTGCATAATCAACAACAACCAGCTGGCAATAGTTTGGTAAATGATTTAAATAAAATACATAATATCCGAATATAGGCAAGCTATGCCAAGACATAAAGTTATTAACACTAACTGACAATACGCATACAAAACAATAACAAATAACAGTGGTTATGGTAATGAGGGTAGATGTAGGTGTAGAAGTAGCACATACAAATTAATGTGCGTGTATGTATGTATTTGATAGTGATTCGTAGCAGTGGAAATATGTCTACAGTTCGAGTTATGATTTTCACCTACCTCACAGAAGCCTTATGACTTGACCTGAAGATATTTTTTTTGTTAGTTTTGTTAATTTGCAAGGTGTAATTCGCCGTATGTGCTATGTACATATGTATGTATGTATGTATGTAGTGGAAAAGCTGCATTTATATGTATATATTTATACTCTTATTTTAGCTCCTATTCACTACGTTTAAAGAGTTCTTAGAACTGATTACATTAATTAAAGTTATAATTATCCTTTTAAGTTTGGCCTTAAATGAACGCATATAAGAGTACATATATACTCGTACATACTCGTATGTACATATTCAAAGGCTTAAGGTAACAATGCATAAGATGGTTGCATAAGAAGGTTTAAATTATATACTAAAAGGCTTACACTTAAATAGTAAAAATTATATTTTAATACTCTCTTTTATTTACATTTCGTAATCAAAATACATAATTACTGAACTGTTTAATTTTAATCGAAATAATTTATGACAACATATTTATAAAATGGTGGTTCATAAAAAATTTAAAAATTTTTTAAGTTGTTATAAAAAATGCGGAGAATATGTTTCAATGAGTTTCCTTTAATTGCAAAGCCTCAATATTTCTTTTAACGAACGAGAAAGACTTTTTTAGTATGGCTGCCGCTATTGATCTTGGAGTAATCTATTCTGTCCATCCACATTTTGAAGATATCTGTGATAGTTTAGATCTATATGGCTGCATGGCGAATTAATATTTTAATTCATGAATCGTATGTGTATGGTTGGGGTAGCAACCATCTTTTCCATTGTAAGTCGCAAACTGAATGTTTGGCACAACGGGGATATCGTAGAGAATGTCAAAGTTCAAATAAGCTGTGATTTAGAAACAATTAGAACTATCCAGTTTATGTAAAATTTATACTATTTTTCTCGACAACTTTTTGCAAATATTAAAAATAATGTCAAGTAAATGCTTCTCCCATAGAAGCCCTATCTCCATTGGCAAAAACCTACGACAATCGATTTGAAAGGCATCTCTTGAGGTCAATCATTCGCCATAGCTAGTAGCAGATGGATCTTGGTACAAGATCCGGACTATACGGTGGATGCACAATAACCTCCCAATCAACCTCTAGGAGCTTCTGGCGAATCACTATCGCTGTATATGGTCTGACGTTGTCCCGATAAAACACAATTTTCCTCCTGTTGGCCAAAGCTGAACACTTTTGGGCAATTGATTCCTTCAGATTGTTCAATTACTATTTGAAAAGGTCCAAATATGAGTTTAGTCGTAGAGCAGCAGCTCATAATGGATGATTCCTTGTGAATCCAACCAAACAAACAACAACACCTTCCTGGCCGTCAAACCCGCCTTGGGTGCCCTTTCTGCCGGCTCACTGACATTGTTATAAGTGATCCAATTTTCATAACCAGTCACCATCCACTTCAGAGATGGGTCGATTTTTTTACAAATCATATATATAAAATATGATTGGCGCTTTGTAACCGCTGAAGCATTTTTCGGCCGAGCACCTCCTCCAATTTGTGGTTTTGCATCTAGATGTGTTTCCAACAAATGGAGGGACCTACAGTTTATACTAAGCTGCCTCCGAACGGCTGATGGTTTTTTATGAGGAGCCTTTATTTAGTGTCAGAAATACACTCGGAGGGGTTGACATTCCCTGCCGCAACTGGAAAATTTAACTTAATTTTTTATTGAAATTAATTTTCTGTAAGTTTTGGATGTTGGTCGCACCGGGATTTGAACCTGGGCCTTCCGAACATCAGTACGCAATGCTAACCACTTGACTACCACGGCCCCCATTAGAGATTAGTAGATGGAAATTGGTTTCATGAGGTATTTCTAGTTAACTCATGTGACGCCCATACATCGAGCTTTTCTATGTATCCAGTCCTTTTCAAGTGGTTCCAAACTTTTTTTTGTGCAATATTTAGCTTCTGGGCAATCGAAACAGTGCTCGCATAAGGGTTAGATTCGAAGGTTTTCATTATTTTACCGACAGTTGACAGATTGTCGAAATCTGCCTTTCACACCGTGGAACATCTTTTACATCAAAATTACCGGAACGAAATCGACGAAATCAAAATTGTTCATGATTGATTGTTACAGTAGGAGGACCATAAACACCATTCAAATTTTCGTTTCGCGTTTTTCCTTTTGTATTCTCTCGTTATATGCGCTTTCCAGTATTTTTTGAGATATGGCCTGGGATTATTTCAGTTGAGTTTCTCTTATTGAACTTAATTTCTACTTTATAATGAAAAAACTAAATCATCACAAAATTTACTTACAATTTTATTAGAAAAGCATAAACATAATTTTCAATTAATAAATTCTACGCCACTGTTTTCACCTTCGCTTACTCTCACCCCATTTGTGCGTTCACTCACAGCGAACCAAGCACAATTGCGTTTTAATCCCATGGCTTATGCCGCTATTGGATAAATATATATATTTATATTTAGCTGACACAGTCAACGCAAGCAGCAAAACTAAAGCCAACAAAGCTTTTATCCGCACGTACCGGGTATGCTAAGCGCTTCAAAGCTATCTGCAGTTCTCTTCATTCTGCGCTGATATGTACATATTTTTGAAATGATGGCCCAACACCTAATCCTTAGCTTTATATCCGAGTAAATTGCTCACCTCTTTCAGCCGACCAACCCGCATTTATGCCAACCAACAAACATTTTAGTCTTAATCAACCCAGCCGTTTGTAATCAGAATCCAAAGCTGCCAGCGCACGTATGTACATACATATGTATGTATGTGTTATATGTGTAGAGGATTAATGAAAATTTTCGTTGCTTTCGCTGTTATATAGGTATAAACATTTATGTATCCATCTATGGATTATAGGTACTTTAATATATTTTTTATGACCGGCGAATGGCAGGGAGTTGGGGCGTATATGAGCTCAAGGCATATCTACTAAGGCTGTATCGTAACAATAACTTTTGAATTAGTCGAAAATTTTCTATATATTCTGTTCAAACATTTGGAAATGTTATCGTTTAAGCGGTTATCAAAATAAATGTTAACAGATAGTGTTAAACGTTGATGTTAAAGACGCTGTTAATAGCTTAGCAGGCAGCCATTATAAAATTTCTGTTGACGATGAGTTATGCGGTTTTAAAATTAACAATTTCATTTCGTTTCGATGAATTGGCGCCGAAACGAAACAAAATCATTTCGTTAAATTTGTTTTTCATGTTAAAAAACCAAAAGGCATCGTTTTGTCAGTGGAGCATCCCCGTTATCTAATATATTCGTGTGTTTATGTATACGACAGCGTGATGCCATGTTGCCAAGCATAAAATAACAACAATCGCCGCACTTGAATAACAATAATAATAATCCGACTGACAACCGGACATACGATGGATTTCATTAATCCGCCTAGTGTTGTCGTTGTTGCTGCTGCACGCGCGTCAAATTTTCAGTTGTTCATATTTATGAAATTTTAAGCACCAAAAATTACTGTAAAAATTTTAAAAAAAGTACAATAAGTACTGTGAAACCTTCAATTATTTATATATACTTACATACATACATCTATGCAATATATTTATGAATACATATATGTGTGAACAATTCATAAAATATTTGAAAATATTGGCAAGCACAATCTAAGGCCGCTTTGATACTTGCGTAAATATTAAAGGTCCGCATATATGTGCATATGTGCATAGTACATACCTACTTACGAGTACATATATGGTACATTTAACTCTCTACCCCTAAAAGTTAAATTTGCGCGTAAAATCACATACTTTTGCACTAACAAATCGCGTTTAATCCAAAAATCGTGCCTCAACACCGAAAATACCATTACCAGTTGTAGCCGCTTAAACATTGCAACATGCCCAATATGTGGCCTTTGTATGTAAATACTGCCTGCCGTAGCTGGTATGCAGTGGCATTCACGTTTGCAAGTTGCATGGTGCTGTTGCAGTTTTACAGTTTGTTGGCTTTGAAATGGAAACCAACACATTTTGTTAATTATTAACCTATTTCACAATGATTTTGCAGGAATTTATTTTGAAAATTTTGGAGTCAAATAGACAATGTTAAAAAAAATTTGATTGATGTTATAAAATTCCTTCAACTACGGATAATTAATAGATAAATTCATATATATATATGTACAAATGCATTAAAAGACCATTTTGTACTATGCTTTTGCTATTAGCTCCTGTATTTTCAAGAATTAAAATTTTCAAATGAGAAAGTTTTCCCCACCAAATCATTTGTGTCGTATTTATTATTTTTTATTTTTGTTTTTTTTTTTCGTTAAACCAGCGAAGGCATATTTACTTAACGTGTTGAATAGCACAGCACATTGCAACAATAAAGGCCTAAAGTAAGCTGTTGAATCCAGCGTCATTGGGGCTGCTCCAACACACTCAAAGAGAGCCTTACAGCAAACTACCCAGTAGGGCATAATATTAAAGTGGACTGTTTATGAACTCCCTGTGAGCTGTGTATGAACTTTTGGATATTTTACGTCGTTATTTTTCATAATTTTTCAAAACAAATTTATTCATATTAACAGCAAACCGTAGTCAATGACAAACTGAACATATTATTTGATGATCTGGTTAATGTGACCTGATGGATCGTAACGCCTTCGTTCAGTTCGATTTTTTTTGTTAGTGATCAGCAAAGGGTCTCCCACCAAGTTAACATGTTTGCTGAAATGAATTTCCTTTAACTCTTGAGGAAGCCAAACAATCAACTTAATAAGTCGAACTGCTTTGTTAACGTTTAACAGCAGGTGAAGGCTATCGCACACTGAAATTTTCACAATAAATGGCGAAACAGTCCTTATAATTCATTTGATATTTATTTTGGAAAGAAAAAAAATATTCACCGGAAAATTTACTTATTGCTCTGTATTAGAATTTTCCTGCGGGGCATCGGGATACGTGTATGTGTCCTCTATTTTATTTATATATTATTAAAGAGTATTAATATTTTTAAATTCTTTAGCACGATATAAATATGGGAGGAATTGTTAAGGATTTAAATGATTATGTAAACAGAAAAAAATATTTAAATCTTTGACAAATAATTGAATGATAAATAACTGATAGGTTCATATTATATGAAAATAAAAGCATAAATGCATTCTAATACAAATAGGTTTCATATATAAATTCTGAAAATAAATTAAATCCTACATTTTCTGCCTTAAATTCGCTCTCTGAGATGTACATATATCTGTCTTCGAATCCTACCCTACCAACGTGATCCGAAAGCCAAGATGCTCGCTTAAAAGTTTAAAATCCTTGAAAGAAACAAACAAACACTTCATATATATGCATTAATAAAATCTAAGCAACACCCAACTGTATAAATCGAATAGCTAATACAGCGTTAAGAAACCCATAAGCAACACAGCGTACAAACAACAATGAAGAAATAACCGCACACTCACAAAAACAACTCTTAGCTCAGTACAGCACAATATGCGAAGGAATATAAAACGCTTAACCTTCCTGCTGCTGTAAAAGGATTTAAACTTCGTAAATCCATACAACGCACTGACAGACACACACGCATACATCCGCACCTATAAGCTTCTATATATGTATGTGTCTGTATGCGTGTGTTTATGTATGTTTAAAGCACTTATCCGGCGTTGCAGCGCTGCAGACGTAAATCTTACAAGGACGTCGCCGATAAGCATTCGGCATTGTCGTTAAGCTCTATAAACAACAACAACAACTGCCGATGAAACTCTCTGCAGGCTAATGCGTAGATCAAGTAAGTGTACGGCTGAGACGGCGTGGCGCAACTAAATTTGCCGGCAACAGAGCTTTTGAACTGAGCCGAGGCGAACACGTGCATAACAAAACAACCTTTTCATTTTTCCCACCACCTTACCGTCTGCGCTGCCGAGTGTTTCGGATTTGCCGCCAAAATCAGAGGCACGCAGTATGAGGTACGAAGCAGAGGTGCAGAAACTTTGGTGCGGTGCGCTGAACTCGACTCACTCACTCTGAGTAGCTGCGGCTACGAAACCATCACGTTGTACCTACAATGGCTGCGATAGTGGCAACAACATTACCCTGAATCCTTTATCCCTTTATCTGGATTTAGCTCTAATCTCATCAGACACAAATGAGCAGAATTTCCTCACTCTCTAACCCCTTTTCAGTAGCTTCCGGCTTACGGCAGACTAACTTGATGTTTAGAATACGGCACGGTTGCTGTTGCCAATTCTTGTTGTTGCTGTTGTTTTTTGTATTGTGTTTTATTGGGGATAAGGAGAGAGTGTTTGTCGCTTTCACAAAATTTGAAACAGACACATGTGTGTAAGAGTCTGTACTTAGTATATTGTGTACATATTGATATTTCCATGGTCTGCTCAATTATATTGAGTAAAAAAAATAAATAAAATTTAAATTAAAAGAGTAGAATACAATAAATACTATAATTAAATTAATCATAAAATAAGTGAAAGAAAAGAATAGAAAATAAAAGAAAAGAAAAGAAAAGAAAAGAAAATAAAAGAAAAGAAAAGAAAAGAAAATAAAAGTAAAGAAATTAAAAGAAAAGGAAAGAAAAGAAAAGAAATGAAAAGAAAAGAAAAGAAAAGAAAAGAAAAGAAAAGAAAATAAAAGTAAAGAAAAGAAAAGAAAAGAAAAGAAAAGAAAAGAAAAGAAAAGAAAAGAAAATAAAACAAAAGAAAAGAAAAGAAAAGAAAAGAAAGGTAAAGTAAAGAAAAGGAAAGAATAGGAAAGAAAAGAAAATAAAAGAAAAGAAAAGAGAAGAGAAGAAAATAAGAGAAGAGGAATAGAAAGGAAAATAAAAAAAAAACAAAAAAAAAATTACAAAAAATTAAATTATATTAAATTAAGTTAAAATAAATTAAATTAAATTAAATTAAATTAAACTAAGCTAAATTAAACTAAATTAAATTAAATTATGTTAAAACAAATTAAATTAAATTAAATTAAATTAAATTGAAATAAATTAAATTAAATTAAATTAAATTAAATTAAATTAAATTAAGTTAATTTAGCTAAATTAAATTAAATTATATAAAAAAAATTAAATTAAATTAAATTAAATGAAATTAAATTAAATTAAAATAAACTAAATTAAATAAAGTAAAATAAAATAAATTAAGATAAACTAAAATAAAACAAGATAAAATAAAATAAACTAAAAATAATATTTAAAAAAATAAAATAAAATAAAAAAAATAAAATAAAATAAAATAAAATAAAATAAACTAAAATAAAATAAAATAAAATAAAACAAAATAAAATAAACACAATAAAATAATATAAAATAAAATAAAATAAATTAAAATAAATTAAAATAAAATAAAATAAAATATAATAATATAAAATAAAATAAAATAAAATAAAATAAAATAAAATAAAATAAAATAAAATAAAATAAAATAAAATAAAATAAAATAAAATAAAATAAAATAACATAAAATAAAATAAAATAAAATAAAATAAAATAAAATAAAATAAAATAAAATAAAATAAAATAAAATAAAATAAAATAAAATAAAATAAAATAAAACAAAATAAAACAAAATAAAATAAAATAAAATAAAATAAAAAAATAAAATAAAATAAAATAAAATAAAATAAAATAAAATAAAATAAAATAAAATAAAATAAAATAAAATAAAATAAAATAAAATAAAATAAAATAAAATAAAATAAAATAAAATAAAATAAAATAAAATAAAATAAAATAAAATAAAATAAAATAAAATAAAATAAAATAAAATAAAATAAAATAAAAAAATAAAAAAAAAATAAAATAACATAAAATAAAATGAAATAAAATAAAAAAAAATAAAATAAAATAAAATAAAATGAAATAAAATAAAATAAATTAAAATAAAAAAATAAAAAAATAAAATAAAGTAAAATAAAATAAAATGAAAAAAATAATTTAAAAAATAAAATAAAATAAAATAAAATAAAATAAAATAAAATAAAAAATAAAATAAAATGAAATAAATTAAACCAAAATGAAATAAAATGAAAAAAATTAAATCATATTATTGCTTTTTCAGGTCATTGTTTTATCAGTTGTTTTTGGATTTTAGTTTTTATGGAACTGTTTCAGACAATATATTTTTTGGTAATAGTGAAAAAATTGCAACAATACTTTTGGATGGTAGAAGCTATAGCTGCTATTTCGGAAATCAGCACGTTTCCTCATCAGACTTCTTTGTCCAAACACCTTTGTTCGAATGAGATTCGAACTTGGGATGCCCACAGCACGAGCCAATCGTTATCCCATTAAGCTACATGTGGACCGTTTTCACTTATTGTTGTTTTTTCACTTTTCCCTTTTACCTACATATCCACGATCAAGCGCTCAGATATTCTGCAGCTGTACACTTGGCGCGATGTAATTGTTTTTGTGAAGGGATAACCATTGCTTCGTGCTGTGGGCATCCCAAGTTCGAATCCCATTCGAACAAAGGTGTCTGCAAAGAAGTCTGATGAGACATCGTGGAATAAAATAAAATAAAATAAAACACAGCAAATTTATGTTTATTAATATATGTTTACTTGTACAAAAGAATTTCTAAAAATATATATGTATTTAAGTGAGCACTGATTGTGTCACGAACTCACCGTAGATAACCGTATTTCCATGACCTTTTCATTCATATCTGTTAAATTGGCAACCCCCACGCGCACGTTTGTACCATTTTATCGATCGACGGATTATCCTGACGCATTAATTTGAGAAGCGACGGAACCAAAGCTGAAAACGAATAAAATCTGGTAACAGTTGTAGAGGGCAGTAAAATGAAAGTAATAGAAGGAGGGAAAACAAACAGAAATGAAAGGAACTACACACCGCCGAAATAATAAGGGGATGCTAAATCTAAATGGAGTGCAGATAGAATAATTTGGCCAGCATGTACATCGCATATGGGATTCCCTTTGTCTGTTAGACTATTTAATGAAGCTGCGTGTGCTTGCGTGTGTGATAATATAGAAAACTAGACTATATAATCCTTAGCTCATACTACTCAGCGGCCTACACCGCCAGCATATGTCAGCTCCCCAGACTTTTATCTCTGTACTAACCAAACGTACATAAATATGAATAGGTATGTACAATAATAATCATACGTATGTCTGAACCTTACAACAAGCTTTTTGCGATTGCACGCGCTTGGATTTGTGATAACGCCAGCAGCAAACAGCTGCTCGCACAACATACATGTTTCACCGCTTTTCTCCTTGGGCTTTTAGTCGCCGTCGCCATCTCACCACACACCACAAATTTTGGATACCTCATGGCGACGATGCTGCTCGCCATCAAAGTACCGCGAAACGTAATCCCACAGCGATTGTGTGCTGCGAACCAAGTAGGCACCCATCGTCGTTGTATTGTATGTACGTCATTGAACCCGCTATTTTTGGCTTAACCGCGGCCGTTATGTCCCATATGTCCCCCGTCGCCGATCCAATGCTTTCTTATGGTATACCAAATTATTTTTTGCTATCACCATTTTTCCTCATTGGCGTTTATAGTTTCGGTGATCTGTGTAGTGGTATTTTTCGGCTCAACGCTATATTGTGGACTGGCTGGCGCATGGCCGCTCTTGTGAGCAGCTTTATAACTGAGCGACAACATATTTTCGAAATAAGCCAGATTCCACATTAATCCCAACGATTTTCTGCACTGGGCATTATAGCTGTTGGAAGAGCCAATGACGTCCAGTACAACAACAACAGCCATCGCCTCGTCACCACTCGCTGGGTGGGCAGTAGCTCAACTCAATCCAGCTTAGCTCCACCATTCCGCGCCAC
This sequence comes from Ceratitis rosa, assembly GCA_037013455.1. Taxonomy (NCBI): domain Eukaryota; kingdom Metazoa; phylum Arthropoda; class Insecta; order Diptera; family Tephritidae; genus Ceratitis; species Ceratitis rosa. Next base: position 9,160,468 of record JAWMAG010000029.1, on the reverse strand, counting down.
CATGCGCTTGTAGCTTTCTACTGGAACACGTGCATATATATACAGTACTATATATTTATCTACATATATTCGTGTGTCTGTTGTGTCTGCGTTAATCCTTAAACCGGCAGCGCTGCTCACGCCGCCGACCACACTGCTTTTCTGCGCGTCTGTCAGGTCGAATTGTTGCTGAAATAACGCAACAACAGCAGTTGAGTGGGTACGTGGAACTCTCCACCAACACTTAGCCATCTCAACCTGCTACAGTGGCAGGCGTACATGCCATCGACTAGGCAGTCGAATTTGTTTTGTCTGTTGGCTGAAGGCATGCTAGCGACAGGGTATAACCGCCTGATTGACTAACTGTTTCGCGCTGTGTCTGTCTGTGCTGCTACTGTCACTGCGTCGTTTGTGTTGCTTGCCATTTTTCATGTGGGCGTGGGATTTAATTTCGTGAGGGATTATTATTTCGGATTTAACTCTTCGTTTTATGGATCGCACGGTACTATGAGGCACAGTGGGGTTGTTTTTGAACTGACATTATGGCAAAAAGGTTAAGCTATAAATGTAATAGAATATAATAAAATAATTTAAAATTAAAATAAAAAAATTAAAAGCTAAACAAAAATCGAAAAGAAAATTAAAAAACAAGAAACATTTATTTTAATAGAGCACCTTTAATATCTAATGAAGACTTATTGATTTTTAATTTACACTTTTAATTGGTATGACAAATTATAAATATTTCTTTCAACAAATGCGAAAAATTAAAAAGTAACAAAAATAAACTAAGACAAATAAAATGATATAATATATTATTGAAATAAAACAATTCAAATAAAATCAATTAAAAATAAATATAATAAAATAAAATACAATGTAATAAAATGAAGTAAAATAGAAGTGAATGATATAAAATAAAATAAAACAAAGTAAAATAGAATAAAAATAAATACAGCAAATAAAATAAAACAAAGAAAATAAAATAATATAAAACAATAAATTAAAAAAAAAATAAATAAATTAAATTAAACTAAATAAAATTAAATTCAATTAAATAATATAAAATAAAATAAAGTAAAATTCAAGTAAATAAAATGAATTAAAAGAAATGAATTAAAACAAATAAAAAAATTAAATTAATATAAAAGATTTATGTACTTTAAATTAAGTTAAATTAAATAAAGTTAAACAAACTAAAAAAAAAGAAAATTAAAAAATTATATTGAATAAAGCAAAATAAAATATATTAAAATGAAATAATAATATTAAATTAAATAAATTTATGTAAAATAAAATTAAATTAAACATAAAATAAATATAATTAAATAAATTTAAATAAAATAAAGTAAGTTTGCAAAAAATTAAATATAATAAAATTATTGTATATGACAAACAAAAGCAAACTAGACCAAATAGCAAAATATATAAATCCACATTAATTGAATAAAATTAATTAAGTGAAATCAAACCAAATTAAATAAAAAGAGAATTAAATATGGAAACAAATAAATTGAATCAAATAATTCAGAAAAAAATTAAATAAAATAAAATAAATGGAATAAAATTAAAAATAAAGAAAATGAAATTGAAGTTAACTAAAATAAAATAAACTGAAACTAATTTAAAGTAAATAAATGTTATTTAAAATTAATTGAATTTTAAATTGAATAAAATTTGTTGAAATTAAATTGAATTGATAAAAATGAAATAAAATATTGTATTGCATATAAATAAATAAATAACAGGTATTCAAAATAAATTAAAATAAAATAAAATTAAATTAAATTAAAATACACAAGTTTAATAAAATAAAATATATTATAAAGAAATCAAATGAAATAGAAAATATTTATTAAAATAAAATAAACAAAAATTATTTAAATTTTAATAGAATTAATTAAAATGAGGTAAAATATGGTAAATAAGTAAATATAATAAAAATATGAAATAGAGGAAAATATAAAAGTGAATTAAATCGATCCCTGATATATAACTAAGAGATTTCTGCCTAAAAACAATGACTTTTATTTAATTTGAGCTTTAAAATTAAAAAAAAAGTTGTCATAATACCAACTACAAAAATTTATTAACAATTTGCCACACTGTAGGCATAATATCGAAAGTGTATTTCCTCTTGGATTAATTTCTTTTTTCTTTACTTTTTATAAATACTACGCACGCACAAACGACATCACGAGCAACACACAAATAATACATATTTACTGCACAATCAAGCCAACACACGCAAACACGCAGGCAAGCATATCTACTCAAATGCATTCGCAGCCAGCAGAAAATTTTATCCAACCACCACATTCAAGCGCGCTTACGAGTGAATGCCGTGAATCACTCGAGCATAAAATACAAAACAGAATTATCCCGTCTAAATGACATCCCTTCGAAATTAATCCTTAATTCCATTCATTTCGCATAATCCCCTCTGATATGGCACGAAAGACCAGACGAATAAACGAACGAACGAACACACGCAATGGATGGTATGAACGGCTGCTTGGCTAGCTGATACAAAGAATGGAGCTGTGAGTGTTGTTGGAGAGAATTTCATAAATAAATGTGTGTTGATTACTGAGAGCCAGACATTCAGTTAGTCGGTGAGCGCCAATTCATATACATATAGTACACAGGTAAATGTTTTCGTATACATATTGTTGGGGATACTCTCTCGCTCCCACACAAACCACACTCTCCCACTAACAATATATGTAAGCAATTGGGGGGAGGGCCCACACACTTTCTTGTTGCCTGGGTTGGTGGATGATGCCACATGTTGCGCGCCGCACTGTTTATCAAAGATTATTGTTTATGGTGTTTGTGTTGGTATTAGCGCTGGTGTGGCAGAGAACATCGCTAGCTGAATTGACGTTGTTGGCGCTGAGCTCTGACTGACTTCTACGATGCAATGTTGTGTGTGTTGCCGGTGTGTGTGCGGATGTATTTATTGCTGTGTCGCTGGTGCTGGTGGTGGTGGTGGTGGTGTTTCGCTTATTGCCTATGCGTGTGCATTTGTGGGCAAACGTCATTGTTGGCGCTCATGCGTTGCGCCAGTTACGTGTGCGACATGCTGGAAGAAGGTTGGTGAGCGCATTTTAATATTCTTACGGCATTTTTGTATAAACACAAATTTTTATTCTACAAAAGTTCCGCTCTGCACCAATTTGTATCGAATTTATTTTGTTTTGATTTTCGTGTGTTGGAGAAATAAATTAAAAAAATAAAATCTTTTTAAGACGAGATTAAGCCTTTATTTGTGTTAAATTATTTTTAAATGAGTGTGACGATTTTGTATGAAATAAGCCGTGTGTTTATATATGTATGTGCGTGGAATGTTTACATATTTTGAAGATATACATTATTATTAAATAAATAATATGCAAACAAATATTTGGCATACATGAAGAAACAGCATACAAAAATTTATAACTGATAATTGATAATAAATACTGAGATTTGATGGGCAATGAAGACCCACGAATCTTCATCACAAAAAACACCTCCTCACACTGAAGTGTTGTGCGTAGACTAAAATAAAATATACATATTTTTTTTGTATGTGGTTGCTCTTGGCGTATAAAAAAATCTTGTACACAAAATTTATTTTAAATAACTTCACTTTGTTCATTCTTCAATCAATTGTTTTATTTACTGCAATTCTTACCCCGGACATACTACGAAGTCTAAATGAGTTTCTCAACTACAAATAGAACTTGAATAGACTGAGGACATTCTGTGAGATTTACTTAACAATTAATATCAATAAAAAAATTCAAACTCCAAATTTGTTCTTTCCTTTCCAACAAATGTATTTAAGTTTTCAGTGAATGTGATATATAAAAAACTTATATTTTAGCCTTGTGTGATTTTTGTTGCACAAAGTTTCTTAAATAAAGGAAAATAAAAAAAGTTATTTCTAAAAATTATTAAATATAAAATATAAAAAGATCAATATGAATGGTAATTGAAATAAATTAAAAATTTATGTGTAAAAAATATATATATAGAAAATAAATTGACAATAATACAAAATAAGCAAAATATATAATATTATTTAAATTATAATTAAGAAAGTATTTTTTAAAATGGATCAAATAAATATATTACAATGTTGTTAAAAATAAAAATATTAATAAAAATACCACAATTGTTACAAAAAACGGATAATTAAGAAACGCTAAAAAAAGTGGATGGATATTGAAGGCAGGGTTGAGTAAAATAATTTAATATTGTAAATTTTTTATATAATTATTTACATCAGAGAGAAACTGTTGTTCGAAAACATTGATTTTGTAATAGCAAAATAAAATAAAGTAAGTAAAATTAAATTAATAAAATAAAATAATATACAAATAACAATATATCATGAAAAAATATGACTTAAAATAAAATAAAGCAAAATAAAATAAAGTGAAATGAAATGAAATAAAATAAAACATAATATAACATAATATAATATACACAATATATATAATATATAATTGGCGCTTTGTAACCGCTGAAGCGATTTTCGGCCGAGCTCCTCCTCCAATTTGTGGTTTTGCGTCTTGATGTTTTCCCAACAAATATACCATAATATAATATTATATAATATAAATTAATATATAATTTAATTTATATAGTAAAATAAAGTAAATAAAGAAAAAATTAAGCGAAATGAGCTAAAAAAATATAAAAAATAAACGTAAATACAATAAAAGAAAATAAAATAAGGAAAAAGATATTATAAAATAAAGAAAATAAAATAAAATAAAATAATGAAAAATGTAAAATAAAAAATTAGATTAAATAAAATAAAATGAAATTTAGTAGAGCAAAAGAAATAAACTAAAATGTAAGTAATGTAAAATAAAATAACTTGGAATAAAAAAATGAAATAAGCAAACTGAATCAAAGAGATAAAAGTAAGTTTATTTTATTTAAATAATTTAAATTAAACAAAAGAAAAGAGAAAAATACCTAAAAACTCCTTCAGAGCAAATTTTTGTCACACGCACATACATAGGTACATATATGGTATTATTCCCGACGGTTATGCCATAGCGGCTTACTGTTTTGCTGCGTTGGCGATTTGAAATATTTCTGTTCACTTCTATAAACGGATTAGTGTTAGTTTTTTAGCACATTTTGCCAATTGTTTTTAAACTACTGGTTAGTTATATATAAAAGATCTAATACTAATTTATTTTATCTTAAGTATGGAACAAAATATATCTTTAACAAAATTTTTGAATTTTTATAACTCTTTTACTTTATTTTGAATAATGCACGCGGCAGTAGATTAAACAAATTTTTCAAAACTTTTTTCGTCCATTTTGTTTATCTCATGAGATAATTTTCTGCGCTTACTTCATGGCCGACTTGTTAAATATTGCTTTTGCGTTGACTTACCTTCACTCAAATAAGATTCTGTCAAAAATTCACTTTCAACTAATTTTTTTTTCGTATTAATACAATTTGTAGCTTTTTAATTTTTTTTGTATAAAACTTGATGATGTTGAACTTATGTCGCTAACCGACTGTGTGGGAAGTCAGATGCAAATTTTCTTCAACAGTTGTCAAGTGAAGCGTACATATGTCAAATGCAAGAAAAAGTATATGCACATGTACATACTGACACATTAACATGCTAACTTGCCTACATGAAGATGTAAGTAAATAAAAAAAAGTAAATTTTTTTTTTTAATAAAAAAAAATGGAAAGGAAACTTTTAAAAAAGAACAATAAAACCACTGTAAATATGCTTGCTAAATCAAATACAAGAACGATAAAAAAATATAATAGTAACTTCAGCAAACAATAATGTGGCATACGTATAACATAAATAAACCGTGCACAGTGCAAAGCAAAAAACACACAAAATCCAAAAGCAAAGGAAAGCAACGATGAGGAAAGCTTTCCAATCTGATGCTTTCATGTTGGCTAATCCTTGTGAAGTTCACTAGATTTATACTTGACGATGTCACTATCGCCATTGATGTTGCTGTTGTTGTTGTTGCAGCTGTTCGCTGCCGCTTGGTGTTAATTCCAATGTTGCTGCAACAAAACGAGTGTTGGGGATTCAAATGCGATAAGTAGCAAATAAAAAATGTAAACAACAGAAAAAGAGAAGCATACATACGACAGCAGTAGAAACAATAACAGCAACAGCAACAGCAGTTGCTAAAGCAGTAATAGAAAAACAGAAGAAGTAAAATAAAAAAATTGCAAATCTGGCATGCGAAATGCATCTACAAGTATAACAACAACAAAAGTAAAGACAACAATACGATAGTACGCGCGTATTTATTTATGTACAATATGTACATACGTATACACTAGTATATGTATATGCAAGTAACTAAGTAAGTAACTGACACGCAGTAGAGCTTAGCTTAGTCCAACGCAGCGCAGCAGAGATATAGAGAGAAAGTGGGTGTATTAAGTAAAAGGACGAAGTCACACAATGTCACTTAAATACATATGTACGTACATACATATGTACAGGCGAACACATACATATGATCAGTGATAAATAAGCAAATAACAAATAACTGTGTAAAAATACACAACAACAATAGGTTGCAACAGACATACTCTCATGTACATACATGTATACATACATATATACATATATAAATACATACGTATTCTATCTAAAAATATATCTTACACATATGTACATATGTATGTATGAATGGCAGTGACATATTGTATGTTTTAGTTGGTTTAATCTTCGTTAGCGGCAGGGTTAAGGGACGAATGAGTGTATTAACGTAAATCCGTAAGGAGAAATGTGGTTTACGTTGTGCTCGTGGCGCTAAGAGCTACAAGCTTTTATCACAAAACTTTTTAGACATACATATATACTTACGTATAAACATATATACATTCAAATACATATAATTTTATGTGTGTTTTTATAGCTATGTTTCTGCTGTACTGAAAGTGTTTTGGAGAATTTTTCTTCTACTTTCTTCAATTTGACCGCATTAGTATTGTCTTGAGAGTATTGAGAATTTCTATTTTTGAACAATTGATTTTTAACAAAATGATTTAAATAGAAAAATAATGGAGTTTGACTAGAAAGCTTGTTTTTACACATTTATTGTTAAAATAATAAAAAAAAATTTAAAGTATGAAGCATTAAAGTCTAATGTGCAAGTTGTTGTTCTATAAAATTATTATTAGCAATAATGATCATCAAAAAATAAAGACTAAGTTAAAAAATAGATTTGAATAAAAACTATATTTATAAAATAAAATATATATAAAAAAATAAAAAAAAATTGAGCATTTATAAAAATATATTTCTGATTGCCTTGTATTAAATGCAACAAATTTCAGAAAATAAAAATTTAATAAACAAGAAGTAGCAAGGTAATTTCTAATTTCTTATGAAAAATCTTTAATTTACAACGAAAATATTTTTATGGAATTCGGAAATCTGCAAAAAGTTAAAAACCTAATAAAATATAAAATATATGTACTAAAATTTTTGAAAGAATTAATATTTAAAAACCCTGGTGGCCAAAACAATATTGTTATTTTTTATTATACAGCTTAATAGCTAGAAATCAATATTTAATCAGCTGAGATTCTAACAAGCCCAGTTCCAAAATTTTGAGGAAAAAAATAAAATTTTTATGTAATGCTGAAAAATGGTATTCTTAAAGACTACTCTTAAATCGTTAGGTACATCTTTTTAATTTGTCATGCAACACCGCCAGTGGCAAAAATTTAATTTTCATAATATAAAATTTTTCAACAATTTTTCCGAACAGTATTTTTCAAATATTCAAAGCGCTCAATTTCTCAATAATTTTTAAAAAGGTCACCTAATTTTCGATAAAATAAAATAAAAATTAAATATTTTTGAACATAAATTTCGAACATCTGAAAAACTTAACTTTATCCGTAAACGCAGTTTTTTTTTTTGAACCGCTGTAGGAACTTCGAGCTCCTACGCCGTATAGTATGCGTCTAGATCAATTACTAATAGTGCTTTCCATATCTAAACGGAATTTAATGAGAAGCATTTTATTTCATGTCAGAGCTACAATCGAATGGATGAATTCGCCTACAGAGGGGCAATCGCTATTCAGAAGGCTTTTTGCATGTTTGTCCGGTCAGAATTCTAGACCATAACCCTCCACGTTCTAACCACTCGGCTGTCATTACAATTATATTTTTTAGTTTAAAAAATTCTTCCTATTCTACTCTTCCTCTTCATATTTGCCCATTTTCTTCTCTTTTTTTTGCACTCCAAGCTACTACTAGCAACATCCACTTGTAATTCTATGATGAAGTGTGAAGACATAAACCACAAGCCCAAATGCACCCATTAAAATGTACATACATAGGACTGTAGAAAAACAGCAACAACAAAACTATACAAAAACCACAAGTAACATGGACTCTTTCAATTGTTGCTACACACTCTGTTACTATTGTTTGTGACAACACATCGCTTTGCTATTTTGTTTTTTTTTTTGTTTGCTTTTTTCTTACTGGTTTAGCTAACTGCATTCTGTTTGGCTGTTTGGCATTGAGCGGAATCACAAAAAATTAGCAGTTAATCCTTTTAAATTGAATCCCGCACATGTTGACATCAACGCATTGTTGTTTTTATTGTTGCTGCTGCCGGTGCTAAGCCAAAACGAAAGTCAGGCTGAATGTGTAAAAAGTGTAAAAAGTAAAGCAAAAAAAGGAGAATACGGTCGCAGTGCATATAAAAATCAAAATCAAAACCACGACGTACATTATTCTGCAAATCCGAAATGGAAACGAAAATACTTTTTTCGTTTTATTTTTTTTTGTTTTTTCACCTTTTTTGTGGGGTGACTTCGTAAGTTCCATTATAGTGTCAGCGATATTTCAATAAATATTAAATGCTATTATGACCCAAAAAAAGTAATTAATTTAATATATATAACTGATTTAAAATATAATAAAGAAATTAAAAAATAAAATAAATTAAATATATAACAACAAAATATTAGCAAAAGAGATGAAAATAAATTCATAAAACATTAAAAAAAATAATTGTAAAGAAATTAATTATAAGTATAACATGTAAAAAATTAATAAAAGCAGTGTGTGTAAGGAATAATGAAAATAAAATTTGTATAAAAAATAAAAATTAAATATATAAAAACCAATGAAACAAAGCATACAAAAATAATAAAACTAAGATTAAAAAATGTAAAGAATTATAAAAAATAAATTATGTAAAATTAAAATATTTATAGAATAAAAAAAAATATTTATATAAAGAACACTTCGCTGTCGCACATACTAATTGTATGTAAAAAAAGTAATCATGGGGTATCTTTTTATCATAACTTTATTCACTCAATACTTGTGATAATACAACATTTTCGGTTTAACCATTGACATTGGTACTATATAGAGGAATAGCCCGACTATTTGAATAGGCGAGTCACCGGTCCACTTCCCGGAGAGAAAAGTAGTTCGACTTTTTTTAATAGGTCGGTTCCTGGTGCACTCCCCGCAGAGAAGTAGGTAAGTCCCTGGTCCAGTTTCTGAAGATAAGTGTAGACTTCCGGTTAATCTAAGCAAAAGGCCACCTATGTACCGAATTTCTAGTAATTGGATCTGTAAAAAACCTTTATTTGAAGAAGTGTAGTCTTCCTTTTAATCTAAGCATAAAGATACCTATGTACAGAATTTCTAGTAAATCGAAATATACATAAAATTTTTTTGAATAGGTTAGTCCCTGGTCCACTTCCCGGAAAGTAGAAAAGTCTTCCTGTTAAACTAAGTAAAAACACATGTCTGTATAAAATACTTTACATTTAGATCCATTACTAAGTTTTTTTTAATAGGTCTGTCCCCGGTCCACTTCCCTAATTTTTTGTTTTGAAAAAAAAAAACCATCTCAGGAATCATAGAAATAATCGTCCGTTCCGCGGCAACATAAGAAATTTTTTCGAATAGGTCAGTCCCCGGTCCACTTACCGAAACTTTTTTTCGGGTGAACCTATACAGGTATCATAGAAATAATCCGATGAAATTTCAAGTCATTCGGTTAGTAACTTTTGGAGATTTTTGGAAATTACTAGATATTTCCATGCGGACTTATGATTTTTATATATAAGATAATCAAATAAGGTAAATAAAAATAAATTAAATAAAAATATTCTAGTAGATAGATTTTAAAATAATACAAATAAAATATAAACTAAAGAAATTAAACTAAAATAGTAAAATAATCGAAAATACATACTTTTGTTTAAATATATTTATAAAAACAATCTTCAAATATTAAATAATTACAGAAAGAGGAAAAATAAAATATCTAACTAGTAATGAAAATAAGATATATAAAATTGAGAATAAAATAAACCTAAACAAAAAAAATTGTGTATATAAAATATTGTACATAAACAAAAAGCAAATAAAACCAAAATATCTAAAGTAAAAATAAAATTTTTAAAACAACATTAAAAACAAACAAAAATGAAATTAAAAAATTATATAGATATGAAAGCACAGAACTGAAACATATAATAGAAATACAAATTTAATAAAGAATATTATATATATGGAAAAAATAATAATATAAAATTAAAAAAAGAAATGAAACATTTAAGGAAACAGTATAAATAAAATATATAAAGGATAATTAAAATAACATTACAAAAAATATTAAAATTAAATAAATATAAATAAAAAATTTGGTAACAATACATCAAAGAATTTTGTAAATAAGATACATAAAAAAGATAATTAAAAAACATCAGAAAAGTAACAAGAAATATATATTTATATAATAAAAGATAGCGAAAAAAATTATTAAAAATAAAATTTTGAATTGCTTTAACAATAAAATTACTAAAAAATCATAAATAAAAATTTAAAATTAACGTTAATAAATTGAATGAAACAACCCTATTTTTATTTATTTATTATTAAATATAAATAAAAACAAATAATAATTTATTAAAAAAGTATAAGAAATGAAAAGAATTAAAAACTTTTAATCAAAAAAGAAGAGAAAGAAAAATTACTGAAAAGTAAAAATAATATTAGAAGCAAATTATATAAAAGTTTATTAACTTATCCAAGTAAAAATTTAATAACATGTTTAATAAATAAGTGATTTCTACGGTTTAAAAAACACTATATTAAGAAATGTTTAAAATAAGCTTAGCAATTTTTAAATAATAAGTTTTCTTTAACGTGTTTTCAAAAAAAAAAAAAAAATTGTCGGCAATATCCTTTCTCAGATATTTATATTTTTTTTAAAGAAGGAAAGAAAATAACTTATTTATTAAAAATGTATTGTATAACATTTTTTTTTTAATTTAGACATTAATTTATTAATAAATAATTTCTAATCAATTTTTTAATTAGTCTAACGCCAAATCTTAAAAGTGCTTGCTCCCACCCACGCACTCCTTCTTTACGTACTTACTCTGTCAACATTTATCCAACCATTTTAATGCTTAGCTAAGCAGCGTCTGCTCTCCCATCACTATTGCCATATCAGTTTGTTTGTTTGCTAATTCGAATTTGTGTATATACATATGTATGTATGTATGACTAAATACCGTACTGTCACTCTTTGACTGGTTAGACAGTCAGTTTAGCTAAAGCTCTGTGTAAAGCTATAACCAACAGCCTGTCCAACTGTGGTCTCTCTATCTATCTACACGTATTTATCCAGCTGTCGCGTAGCGCTTGTGGGAACATCAACTACAATACACACCTATACTATTTAGTATGTTCACCCGTACATATCTTATAATGTGGCATAGCAATTAGCCAGTATTGCATATAAAACACGCGGATAAATGTTTAAGATTTTTAGTTTTAGTGGGGGATTTAACAGTTTTACTGTGATTTTTTCTACAATTTTTGTTGTTATACGCTTTTGCTGCATACATACATACATATGTATACATGCTAATACTTTTTCTGCAATTCACACATTTGTGCATACACATGTGTGTGTATTTTTATGTATGTTTGCGAATTATTTTATTGCTCTCACCGCTGCTACTTTTGCGGTTACTTATTCGTGTCCATTGAGGTTTCCATTTTTAATTGGCGTTGGTATTAATGTAAAGAACACACACAAACACATGCACGTGCATTTGTATGCATGTACATATGTACATATGTGTGACGAAAATCATACATATACTAATTGCACAAACACACGCGGCTGGTCAGCATTAATGCTAAATGCACTGCTTTTACTTGGATTCTCTAGTTCTGTTGCGGCTCGGATTAGTGTGAAATAGATTTTCGCTGCGGATTTACCATACCTATAACGGTTACCAAGGTGGCAAGAATATTGAGAGTGTAAGCTTGACAGCTATAAAGGGTTGTTAGCTGACGAATGAAGCAAAAGAGAGCTTTATGTCTTTGTGACAGTAAATTATATGGGTGGTTTATGAGCGTTTTACTTTACATACATATGCATGTATGTATTTATTTGTGAGATTTTAGAATTATTTATGAAGTAGTTAAAGAATACAAAAATTTAAGATTTATTAAAATTACGCTATTTTTTTAATAAACAAATTATTAAGTTCTTGTTTTAAAAATTCATTTCTTGGTTCATTAGCTTTTTCTGTGACATTTTTAACTTGCTAGATTGTCTTAAAATAACAAAATTTCTACATCTAAATGTCTTAGAAAACTTTCTTAATTCCAAATTTACGTAATTATACAATACATTTATTTGAAGACCGATTTCCTATGGAGCGATTAATATTAATAAAATTATATACTTTTAATACATATTTCTACACATATAATTACTGAAGCGAATTTTCGGCAATTTTTCCAACAGACGGAGATACTTACATCTCTTTTCTAAACCGCTTTGGTATGACGATTTTTGAAGAACTTTCTATTTGAGGTCAGATATACACTCGGAGTGGATCATATTATTTGACGTGCAGCGATCGATTTGAAAAAAGCTACGGAACAAAAATATATTATATTCAACTCCCTATTTTTTATTATATTTATGCAGTTTTATTTAAGATTTTTTAATTAATTAAATTTCGACAAAAATTTTTTATCTTTTTATTTTTTTTATTTTTAAATATTTTCACACACCAAAAATGAAAATATTGGCCCCAAAATTATTGAATAAATACTAAACTATCTTAAAACTATCCGTCAGAAGGAACTTTTGATTTTAAATCCAATTATATCTTAACTCAACCTACCATAATCGTTAAGCCGGATTAAGCTTTTAAGGGAAGAGATATTAAAACAATATATATATGTATGTATGTATGTATATGTGTATGTAAGATGTATTTGTGCGGCTTCGTATGTCTCTACAAAAGTTCTTAACATAATTATAGATGTTAAGATAAACTCCGTTGCCTCAATTTAAATTATAATCGTTCTTTTAAATATATACTTATATACATACACACATAAATGTATAGCGAGTGGTTGCGACTCACCGATTCAACTTTGAAATTGAATACTTATAATTATGTATTCGCATTTCTTGGCATACCTAAGCGCAAAGAGTGCATTGTCTGTATGTAGGTATGCTTGTATATATGAGCGTTTCGTTTCAGTAAGCCGGCACCTTAACCACTACCACTGCTGATTTATCATACACACAAGATGAGTGCTTATTTTATTATCACATTATTGAATGTATGTTAGCCGGTATATCTACATACATACATACATATATTTTCAATGTATATTTAGATATGTGTGTGTATGTGTGCGCGTTTGTTACTTTGTATTCTGAAACTGAAATCTCTTAAAAAATTTGCTTAATCCCTCAACGGCAAATATAAAACGTATCAAGTATAAGATTCACAGGCAACAGAAACAACAAAATCATAATTTCAACAGTAAATCCCTATTTAAATTAAGCTCCTTCATATCGTCACTGTGCCTCAGCAAAAGTCGCAGTCACAAAACGCTAAGAAGGAGTATCTTGAACATATTAGCTTTGCAATCGCTGTCGCAGCGCTGTTTTGCTGTTTATACCTCTGCCGTTCGATCGCCAGCACCGTTACGAGTTCAACCAGTGAATTAATTGAATAGAGAAAGAGAGCGACAGCACGCTGCAACCGCCCATAATAAAGGTTATGCTTTATGCAAATACTTGCTGGCAGCTCGTCACCAGCGATGCCTGCCAGCCCGCCAGCCCGCCAACTTGTGTTGTGCGGATCAAATTTCATCCCTATCAAAGGCCCAAATGCGAAATCCTGCGCTCAATGCTCTCGCTTCCTCAAACCTCAAGCCATCAGACATTCCGCTTGTCGTTAATGTTGCCACTGCTACTGATTTTGCACCCAACTCAGACTCACCCGACTCTGCCGGTTGTTGTTCTACTTCTTCATCCTCCTTTTTGTTGGTGGGTTCCCCGCATATTCAAATGAATTTAGCAGAGTCGTTCATCGTTGCACAATACATGATTTACAATTCCCAGTTCATTGGTAGCGCGGATTAAGGTGCACAAAGACGTACGGATCGATTAAAAATTGTGACGCGGTATGGTGCGGAGTAGCGAGAATAAAGAGCCACAGCCGCAATTATCCAAGTGAAGGCAATGTGAACCAAAGATAGTCGTCGATCAGAGAGGGTGAAGATTTTTTTTCAGCATAAGCGCTCAAATGCCAATGTAAATAAAGTTGGTATTTCTGTATATATAGAAGACAAAGTGAGAGCGTCAGAGAAAGAGATATGGTGGGGCGACGAAGGAAGCAAGTGAAAAGAAAATCACAATAAAAAAAAATATGCATAAGTATCATTAACTTGTATTTAACCAGCGGCTGAGTAGCTGGAAAAAGCTCAGCAAATGCCAGCCTGCCTGCCTGCTTTGGAGCGCTTAAGCGGCGATAGGATGAGTGTGCAGTAAGTCGACGTAAGGAAATCGGTAAAAACTTACCAGCCAATCAATTGAGAATTCTGTTGAGACATAAACCTAACGCTGAGTAGCGCTATTTGAGGCCTGAAGCTGATGTTTGTGACGCACATGGAGGCACAAGCAGACAGTCAGGCAAGCCGGCAACCGTCTTCAAGCGGATTATATTAATCAATGCAGCAACGGCATTTATAGCTACAAAACAAATACATACATACGACTATAAATATATAATGAAAGGTTTTGTGTTTGGATGAATATCTTTATACCTATACATAACTTACATCCTTATGTATATATATATATATATATATATATATATATATATGTACATATCAGAGAATAATAACAATGTAAGGATGTATTTAAACGTTGTATATTTCCATCTCTGGGTGAAAAGTTCAACTGATAATAGCGAAGAATACCCATAGCAATTGTAGTAATGATAATTGATATTACCGGTTGCAAGAGCTCCGTAGGCAGCATCATTAACTGGGAGCTTCTCTAGTTGAAGTCAATAGAATTTCCTTAACTATTTACTTCCAAACTCAGTTTTTATTACCTTCGGTGTAGTATTCCCACTTGCAAGAACTTGTATCGAGTCTACAAGA